>JBBPCX010000141.1:4707223-4719993 GCA_037974365.1 Hydrocynus forskahlii
ATTGTCATGCTGGAAGATCCAGCCATGTTTCATCTTCAATGCTCTCACTGATGGAAGGAGGTTTTTGCCCAAAATCTCACAATATATGGCCCCATTCATCCTTTCCTTAATACAAATCTGTCATCTTGTCCCCTTTTCAGAAAAGCAGCCCCAAAGTGTAATGTTTTCACCCCCATGCTTCACAGTGGGTGTGGTGTTCTTGGGATGCAACTCAGCATTCTTCCCCCTCCAAACACGGCGAGTGGCGTTTATCTCATCTGACCACATGACATTCTCCCAATCCTCCTCTGGATCATCCAGGTCTCTGGCAAACTTTAGACGGGCCTGGACATGTACTGGCTGAAGCAGGGGGACCCTATGAGCGCTGCAGGATTTTAATCCATGCCGACGTAGTGTGTTACTAATAGGAACATTTTTTTACTGTGGTCCCAGCTCTCTTCAGGTCATTGACCAGTTACCCCTGTGTAGTTCTGGGCTGTTTCCTCACCGTTCTCAAAATCATTTGTACCCGACGAGGTGGGATCTTGCATGGAGCCCCAGGTCGAGGGAGATTGTCAGTGATCTTGTATTTATTCCATTTTCTAATAATTGCTCCAACAGTTGATCTCTTCTCACCAAGCTGCTTGTCTATTGTAGATTGTCTCGTCCCAGTCTTGTGCAGGTGTACAATCTTGTCCCTGGTGTCCCTAGACAGCTCTCCGGTCTTGGCCATGGTGGAGTTTGGAGTCTGAGTGTTTGAAGGTGTGGACAGGTGTCTTTTATACAAAATATATAAAATCTTACAGTCTTATATAAAAATCATACAATGTGATTTCCTAGATTTTTTTTACATTCAGTCTCTCACAGTTGAAGTGTACCTATGATGAAAATTACAGACCTCTCTCATCTTTTTAAGTGGGACAACTTGCACAATCAGTGGCTGCCAAATACTTTTTTGCCCCACTGGATGTGCTGTGGTGTGTCCTTGTGTGATCATAGGGGCCACTTTACTTGCCTCCACTTCTTTGGGAGACGGGTGCAGCACTGCAGGGCTCCTCCAATGAAGAGCAGAACAGCTGCTGTAAAGCCTGTGTAGAGAGATGCTCCATGCACACTGTGCAGACGTGTGGGCATAGTGGGACTGTAGAAATCCTGGCTGATTTTGTTGCTTGTCCAGGTCACAGGGATGAGTACCAGGAGACCAGCGATAATAAAGCAGATGCCAGAGATGATCCTGATCTTCTTCTTTGATGTCTTGTCCTCAGTGCTGGTGCACTTTGAGCCCATGATGGAGACCGTCAAAGACAGCGCTGCTGTGATGATGGAGATGATGGTCATGGTTCGGGCCGCCTGCAGGTCTGAAGACGGAGGCAGCGTGGAGTCATAGACCTTACACTGCATCTGTCCAGTGCTCTGCAGAATACAAATGATCCAGATGCCTTCAAAGGTGATTGAGGATTGGACAATGTTAGCTCCAATAAAAATGGTGATCCTCCACCTTGGTAGAACACAAGTGACAACAGCAAAAATCCATCCAAACAGACCCACAGAATATCCCCTTGACATGATGTCTGCTTGCTGGCCCTGAAAGCCAAAAACACAGAAATTGAGATCTGGTCACAAGTGATATTTCTCTCTCTCTTGAAAAACTGCTTTCTTTATACCAGATGACCAGACATCTATATGTATATAGCTTCCTGTGCAGAAGTGAGGTGGAGAGAAAAAAGTCGTTGGCTTCTTAGAAACAGCGCCCACATCGCCCCCAAAAAGGAAAGAGGTGGCTAATGCCTATGAGTCAGTTAATCTTTTCACACAACTTCAGAGACCTCACATGAACAGAGAGAGCAAAGTATATGCCTGAAAATGTAAAATATGCACAAGTAGAAAGTGAGATGCTGAATTAAGTGAAACAGAAACACACAAGACTTGATGTTAATTTTCTCCTTACAATAGTCAGCTTTTTGTTCTGTTACAGAAGAGCATCTTATAGCATTAGTGAGGCCAGCGTGATCCTGAAAACTCATTTTGGTGATTTTTGACTTGAAAATAAGTACATACTCTCTATAAGACAAACTTAAACTCAGCCTTTTCTGCATCAGTTTTGGTTTATTTGTGTTTAATGTATTAGGAAATATAACACCAAAGATCTAAATTGAAGCATGCCTTAACATTTGTATTTGCTGCTTTTTCCCAATCCATTAAATTAAACAAACATAAAGGAACTGTGCAATTCACATGATCATGAAAGAATTTCGGTTCAACTTTTGTATGTTTACAGACCACTACTGTGTGGGCAGAGATGAGGCTGCAGAAACCAGAAGCGATACCATCAACTTCAGCCAGATTAGACAGGGGGAAAACCTACAAAAATAGCACAGTGGGTACAGTTTATCCCTCTTCATCTACTATTTTTTTTTTTTAATAAATGAATATAAATATAAATGAAGGACCCTGAATGGCCAGATACAGTCAAACCCATCTATAAAATGCAAAAAACATCCAAACTTTGCAAAGCAGTAAATTTAGTATTTAAGGAAGCAATCTGAAGAAAATATTATGATAAAATAAAAAGCCTCACTGATCCACAATTAACTGGATGTGAAGTCCGTTATTTATAACCGGAGTATCTCGTTCATGTTTAATTCCCTGGAATTCAGTGCAGTCAGAAAAACGATATGAATGTTGCTGCTGTCCTAAATAATAATAAAAAAAAAAACACAAAACAAACAAAATAGACACGTTAGTTCTTACTGCAACAGACTTTGTTTGATTTTTATATTATATCTGTCTGAGCCTACCTAAGTTGTCTTAGTCTGATTATAAACTATGGCATGTTATTGTGGGATGTGCAGAAGGCCTCGTTCAGCCCACACGTCTCTCCAAATCTGATGTAAGATGCCACAGTGTCAGTCAGTTTGTCCTGGATGTCAGTCACGTTTATCAGTGTAGTCGAAACAGTCTTGCAGTTCCTGCTTTGACTGATCCATTTCTTCTGTTTTGTAATATTTCAGCAGACCAAGACATTCTGGACAACACCATGCTTCCAACTTTGTGGACACAGTTTGGGGAAGAACCTTTTCTGTTCCAGCATGACTGTGTCCCAGTGCACAAAGTGAGCTCCATAAAGACACGGCTGGATGAGTTCAGTATGGAAGAACTTGACTGACCCACACAGAGTCCTGAACTCAACCCCATCCAGCACCTTTGGGATGAACTGGAACGGAGATTTTGAGCCAGGCCTTCTCGTCCAACATCAGCGTCTGACCTCATAAATGCTCTACAGAATGAATGGGCATAGATTCGCATAGAAACTCCAAAATCTTGTGGAAAGCCTTCCAAGAAGAGTGGAAGCAGTTAGCTGTTCATGGGGGACCAACTTCATATTAAAGTCTATGTATTTGAATACCGTGTAATGGTCAGGCACCCCAATACTTTTGTGTGTGTGTGTGTGTGTGTGTGTGTGTGTGTGTGTTGTTGTTGTTGTTGTTGTTGGTAAGACTGTTGTCTTAAATACACACCCACACACATGAATGAATTATTTTAAATTATAATAATAAAATGACTCATTATAACATGCTAGCAGTGTTAAAAACAATGTAAACTCCGGACCAAACTCATTTTGAAAAAGACTGCTTTGAATAATTACTGGCTTTGCACATATGTACCAAAAAGGCCTTGACCCTTCTTGCAAACTCAAATACACGTTTGATAACACACGTTTGTTTTATTAACGAACACAAGGGGGCAGTATACTCACAAAAGAGTCCATTCTGAATAAAAACGCTACCACTAGCAACATGCAAGCAATGTCAGTTCCAGAAATGCTGTAAACTCCCGACTTGTCTCATTTTGAACACTGGTTGTGAAAATTTGTACCAAAACAAGGCCTTAAAAAAGTTCACATAAAATAGAAAAGGTCTCAAAAGGATTTTTCCTAAAAACAATTAAAGACGGCAATGGCCTTGCAGAGCTAATGGCATCTTTTCAGTGGTTCAAAAATGTTCCAGGGCACTGGACAACTCAACATTTTCAGTTATCTTTTTATCTCACAGGTTATGTTCAATCAAAACCCAAAAACTCACATTCAAATGCTGGTCTGCTGGCTTATCTTTTGATCACCTAATGCAAATTATGATGGAAAGCAATTGCTCTCAATTATGCATTTTCGTTCCACTGCTGTGAAATCGTAACATGCCAGTTTCATTTGTCAAGAGTTTCAGAATCGGCACCTATCTTTAAAAGAGCTTTAGAAATGGCAGCATCAGGATAATATAGTCTGGTTTGCTACACATTAAAATAAGAAAAGTTACACAAACAAAAATAACAAACAAACATGCAAATACGTTTAAATGCATTTTCAAATACACATGGGAAGTGTAACCAATTATAGATGAGGTATATCTAATCTCATTGTTAAAGTGAAGCTGTAATTTATTATACTTCCAGTGCATGTATTTTCTCTTTCACTCATTTCTTGACTTTTGTGCTTACAATTTATAAAAAGGTATGTATTTGTAAACATAAACCAAAATATGTTTCAAACACAAAACTGATAGGGGACAAATATTCAGTCACCACAGATTTATAACCTTAACATTTGGCTGCAGTGCCATTTTTGGCAATTATAGCGCTGAACAGTATATGGTAATTTACTTTTTGTAGCTTTGTAGTTCAGTTTTGACTTGTTTCTCATGGCAAACCGTCTTAAATTCCCCAAGGTTACGAGGGTCTCTCTGGCGGACTCACAATTTCTAAATCCTTCATAGATTTTCAGAATTAAACACACTGGCGATGCAAGAATCTTTACCTTGGTTTTAAGAATCCAAGCTTGAGTTATTTTGTGTTTTTGGGGTCTTGTTGAAACATTCACCCTCTCCCATTTGTTGATGGATGTACTATTTGCAGAGAAGCAGCCCTATACTGGATGCTGCTACCACCACAAATCACTTATTTGCAACCCTTATTTCTCAGAAAGTGACCTTGTGAAGTTTTGCCAAAGACTTCCATCTCATCTTCTGAGTGTTTGATGATCAGATGTTCCCTGTGTGCTGTCATCCTGCGCTTTTTTCAGACAGCTGTGGGTGATTATGACCTTTCTACCTGCAAATTATTGAACCAGTTGACAGTGTTGTTTAATGTTTATGATGATGTTTATTAGGGCTCTGTAGCTTTTATCCATTCAAATGTTGTCCCTGCAAACTTCAGGAAGCTCCTTCATCCTTATTTGCCATGTCTTTCATTATGACACCAGGTGCAATTTCATGTGTATATTTTTGAATACCTATTTTTTGTTCATATTTTTGTTCTAGTAAAAAGTAAGACATTATCTACCTGAATCTGTAGTGGGTTTATGCACTGGATGTATATTAAATGACAAAATCAAAAGTGCCCGAATATGTATTTCCTCTCACTGCATGTCTAGATCAAGTCCCAGCCAAAGAAATCTCTTATAGCTCCTTTGGGCCATATTTATTAAGGAATGCAGGTTGATATTGTAATCAATCACTAAATATATGATTACCATGATCACTGATGAGAGCAGGAACATACATGCCATTTTACTCATTTTGTATGAAACAGATTTAGTAAATAAGGCCCTTAATTAGCAGCTTTAACTGAGTAATTGTGGGCAAATATGTTCATTCTGCTACATTCTGAGTATGATGTATCAATACACACCGTTAAGAAAAACCCAATAGGATCATGATAAACAGAAAAAAGTGCAACAGGTAAGACAAATGACAATTGAAAAAAAAGAAATACAAAACAAATGACAAATAATTGGCCAGGGTAATGAAAACTGATGCATACACTTGCATTTGAATGTTGCAGAAAAGGTCGTCCTTCAATGTAGATTGTACTGAGGTTGTGCATTTGTTCTTGACATGCTGTTAATGAGTGGATAGTGCATTTAATGGAGGTTCTTCTCCTCTGTGGGTAAGTCAGGGAGTATGGAGTGTTCTTGTGCAATGGCTGCCAGCTCTTTGAGGAACTCTGCATAGAGGAACGTGGCAAACACTCTATTCCTGGACTGGGGCGGGATCTTGGGACAGGGAGGGAGAGATTTCAGGATCCGTCCTGGGACATGTCCATTCAAAATCCATCCAACCCCATTCTCCTGCAGGATATCCCGCTCTGGGGTGCAGAGGTGGGCGGTTGTCAAGAGAAGAAGCAAACATTACAGAAGTTACAAACTACTCAGAAAAGTCTATTTTAAGACATTTTATTTAATTTTTCATATATTTTTTGTACAATGAGTTAGTAAAGGATAAATATATACTGTAATGATCTATTTTGCCATGTTATCGATGAATACGATGAATTATGTAGAATTATTTTATTATAACCTCATTCTCAACACTATATAGATACAGTATTGTGGTGTGTGCCAGGTAGTGTGTCTAGACACGTGAGCCAGTCAGGGCAGTATGTTGATTAGAAGCTGCCGACTTGATGGTTCCCAGATTAGTGCAATCTCTTCTCTACTAATCACCTCAGTGATTTCAGCTCTAAAGCCTTATCCCTCCACACACTCATACACACAGTGTAGGAAAACAGGACACAGAATGAAGGAGAAGGCAAAACTGGAGCAAAACCGTTCATAAACATACAAGCAAACCCACATTCAAGTAATCTTTACCTCTATCCTTTAGGGCTTGGTCTTTGAGTAGCAGATACTGAGCAGCATCTCTCACCATCTGCGCAAACTCGGGCCTAGATGCTGCATATTGCTCAATCTGGCAACCAACAGACACCAACACCTGAAATACAAAGACACTGCTGCAGATTTCTGCTGTGAGATACCTGACATGCACCCCACTACCTACAATGATTCAGGTAATATTAAAAAAAGGAATGACACACATAAACTAAGAGGAAAAGAAAGAGAGTCTGTGAGACAAAAAAGAGATCAGATGTGATCGTCTATAGACAAGCATTAAAAATTTGGTGAAATTAAAAAACAAAATAAACTGAGGATCTTAAACTAGGGAAGGATGATGCACTCATCAATATTAATTGGACAACAAGATTATTGGAATTCCATGGAAGTAACGTGAGTTAGCATGACTAAAAATTCCCCCCAAAAAACTCTAGATAGGCTTGGAGCTGGGGCCGCACTACAGGTCATGAAAATGTTACCTTTTGCAGGAGAACACCATCTCTTAAGTAACAAACATTTTTAGCTAGCTTAGTTTGGTTGTGTTATTAATTGCATTCCAAATGTTAAAAGATCACAGACTTCAGGAATTTGAGGGGTGCTTTTAGAGGGAGAGTTGGCTTGTTACCAGTGAATTTTGCCACAATACATCCCTTCAGACTGAAAAAGGCTGCTAACAGGTTCACTGTGTTCATCTCTGAGCATAAAGAAAAAGTGCAAATGTTGAACCACAAGAACAAAATTAGGCAGGAGTGGCTTTCATTCATCACTCATTTTCCGCAACCGCTTATTCCTTACTTCGGTTGCAGGTACCGGGAGCCTGTCCCTGGGGTCTACAGACTCAAACCCCCAACCCTGGAGGTCTGAGGTAACAGTGCTACCCACTGCTTTCTGGGGCCCGCAGGAGTGGCACTGCCAGCAAAATTGTTCAGGCTTCTTTCTACTTCAGGATCAAAATCAAGCATTAAAAACTGACTTTTCTCTTCCTCTGCCTTTGAAAAGTGATGACAATTGCAAAGCCATCTTTAGCAGAACTACCACTCATCTACAGATCTGTGTCATCAGATTTTTGGATGCCTTTTATTAAATGACGGACACCATTATTCACTAAATCGAATGCATTTTGTCAACTATAATAAAGAAAGCATCATGTTCGGTGAGTCACTGGGATACCAGCAGATAGCAAGATAAAAAGTCAGTGAGAGCCCTCTGTGCTGTGGGTACCTGATAGAGAGAGCGAACTCTGGGCTGGAACACAGGCTGGGTACTGAGGAGGAAGCAGCGCAGCAAGGGCTGTGGATATGATGCCATCTGCGCCAGAATCCCCGTTACTAGTAGGTTCACCTCCGCAGAGTTTTCTAGCATGTTTTCCAGCCGGGACAGCAACACGCTAATGAAGGGACCTAACAAATGGAGAGCAGGATGTACAGTCTCAGCCAGGGAACCTTTGAATAGCCATGTTTTAGAACACTGAAAATAGGAATTAAGCACATCTCGTAATAAAGGAGATCAAAAACAAAGCAAAAAGTGTGCACCGGACTGAGATGGGAGCTCTGAGGACAGTAGGCATCTGAGCTAGGGCTTCTTGGCATTTTCCTCACACAAACATGGCCGCTCAAAAGTTTGCACAAACCTATACATAGAAGAACTTTGTAGCGAGGGAACAGGGAAGAAAAAACTGAACTAAATCAAATCCTATCTATATTTCTATTTAAAATTCTTTAAAGTAGTCCTCCTTTGACTGGGTGTAGCTTTACACAAACTTTGTCATTCTCTCAAGCAGCTTTACGAGAATCCACCTGGTATGCCTTTCTATTCGGTTTAAAGCTCCACATTCAAGATTCAAGATTCTGTATTTGTCACATACACAGTTATACAAGTACAACGTGCAGTGAAATGTACCCCAAATGACACCTAAAGCTTTGCAAAATTCCAAAATAGATAACCTAGGATTACTTAAAGGTCACATTCACCCACAGCTGACTGGAAAATCCGCAGGATCAAAGCAAACGGGAACATCTGATCATCAAGGGAAAAAATTAATAAGAAGAAATTGACTCTTGACACTTAAAATTCTGTGTAATAAAAGAAATTGTGCATGGGTAAGGTAGTTGAGAGGTGGAATTAGCACATTGTGCAAACAGACATTGTGCAAATAGACATATTGTGCAATGACACATCTGAATGTGTACTGTACATGTGCAATGGAACATATACAGAGAACTACTCCTTTTTTTTTAAAGAAATTACAATTATTTTTATTTTTACACTGTTTAGATGTGTTTAGATGTGTGGTAATGGTTGTAGGTGAGCATGTAGGAAGGTTCCAGCAAACGAGAACCACCTCCGTCCACACATGACCTCATCAACACACTTTACAGAACTCCTAACCACAGCCAGCTTGCTCCAACCATCTCACAACCTGAGTATAATTATTTCAGGACAGGTGTTTGAAAGCTAACTCACCTGTAAATGGGACACCGTGCTTCCTCTCGTCACTCTCCTTCTGCTCTGACCCATCACTCCCCTCTCCGTCATGCTCGTAATCATCATTACAAAATGAACTGAAGTCCACTTCATCCTCTTCGTCATGCAGGAGGCCAGTTAGCCGCTGAAAATCAACTTCATCTTCCACCTCGCTCTCTTCGTTCCCTCCCAAAGTGCGGATGATTTGGAGACACTGGGAAATGAAGTCCGGCTCTTGGACCTTGGACGAATCTTGCTCTTGCGAAGCAGTTTTATTATCCAAGCACTTCTTCTCTTCCTCAGCAAGATGTCCATTTAACAGCTTTAAAGGTTCCTCTGATTCCTTATTCCTTCTATTATTGCTCATCTCCAAACAGGACCCAAGGCCTTTTTTGATATTGCTAGATTCCAAATAGTTCTCGAGGCCTGCTTTAGGATTGTGTAGGTTATTGTGTGTGTGGTTCATCATGTTATTGTGCATGTGCTTTTGTATGTTATTGTGTATGTGATTCTGTGTACTGCTATACATGTGAAGGTACGTATTGTTGTTTGTTTCAGTTTGCACGTGGCTGTGTGACCGGATGTGATGTTGATTCCGAGTCATTTTCAGGGAAGCTCTGCAGTCGTCTTTTGCATCTTTCTGAGCAATGAGACTATAAACCAAGACGTCATCTTGGAAATCGGACTCTTCAATGTAAGACCCCCGGATCAGCATGATAGCATTTTTCCGCATCTCTTGTATGTGTTTTGGGGGATCATCTGGTATAGGGCGCTCCGAAATATGGGAATTCTCTGAGTTCTGCTGGTTGTCCTCTGTATCTGGAGCAGCATCGTAACTATCATCCCATTCCAACTCCAGTAACGTCCCGCCCCGCTCTCGCTCAGTGGTTGAACTGGTTTCGGAGGGGGGCTGTGGAGTAGGAGGCTGGGTCAGAGGAGCGTCGAGAGATGGATCTCTCTCATCTTTTTCTTTCTGCTCCTCTCGGTCATCACACTCCTCCTCCCCCCGGTATTCCTCAGGCGCGGGGTTAAGTCCATCATAAGGGGCGGACCATGCTCGACATGCTAGGACACTGGTGCTGATGACGCTGCGCGCGTCGCTCAGGTAGTGGAGGTAGTTCTTGTCCATCAAGGGCTCTGAGTTCATCAAACGCGAATGTCCTCCACTGTCCCCACCTGAGAAAAGGTCTTCAAGCCCTGGAACGAAAGGCAGCATTACAATTACAAACACTGAATGCCAGAAATGCACAGGTTACAACTACGTCAACTGCAAAAGTGTGTTGTCAAGTGTGTTGTCATTTTATAGGAATTATTTCTTGCTTGTAGCAGAGAAATTAAAGCTCTAAACTTTCAATACCAAATTTGTGAGATTTCTGTATTGTATAGCTTGATACAGATGGAAAATTATTTGTTTAAAGTAAACTCTAGAGTTCGAATGCTCTATTTTGGCAATTTAAGACAAAGAGTAAAGTGCAAGGCACAACTAACATTTATATGCGTGCCATTTTGCTATTTTGATGGTAGAAAAAACAGACATGGCGCAGCGCAAAGTGCAAAAAGGTTGTCTTAACTCTTAATTGTACTTGTACTTTAAGTCCTGAATCTTGAAATCTTGAAGAAAAAAGCCAAACTAGCAAAGCTACTGCCATGAATGCTGATCTCAGAAAACTTCATTACCCATGTTCCCCTTCAGGAGACCCTCGGTGACCTTGGACCAGAGGATGTAGTCTGGTTTGGGGGGCAGCGTTGGCGAGGGGCAGGGTTTGGGGATGAAGAATGAGGGAGTGAGAGAGAGCAGCGCAGCAGCGCTGGAGGAGTAACAGTCTCTCTGTCTCAGTCTGCGCCGCTCACTACCCTGCAGGTGAGTGCATGGAATCAGGTACCTACAAACAGGCACAAGAGAAGAACAGTGAGAAGAAAGGAAGACTTGAATCTGACCTGCTAAACACAAATGGACTTGCTTTTGAAGAGCCAGTAAAAAAGAAATACATTTTAATTCCTTCATGTGTATGCAGTTTATGTGTATAATAGTTATACAAGTGTCTCGAGGTCCTGTCCATTTTAGGCCGCTCTCCTACTAATTTTATTCAAAACACGATACTGACCCTCCCATATTCCAGGATGAATATGATCAGGTGTCCTCGTGTGACTGGTTCAGTGAATATAATGGAATTTTCCATGACCACTTACAATACAGTCTTCTTTTTGCATGAAAATAAAGCCTCCTATTTCTAGCACCTCCGATGCCCTGTTGTCCTTCCAATCTGTTGCTGCTAATGACTGGAATTAATTCATTCATATTTATATCTGTTACGGCTTTTAAAGCCCTACTTAAAGGTGGACATTTGTAATAATACCCGTAAATGTTTTAAGCCTGTTTTACTTTCATTTAGTAATGAAAAAATGTTATTAATGTGTTGCCTGGTAAAACCAAGGTGACCGGGACACTGACCATCCAGCAAAGTCACCAGAACTCAGTCCCTGATCCTAATAAGGAACAGCTGGTAAAATGCTGAAAAAAGGGACATATGAACTGCAGCAGAAATGTGGGTCCAGTGAGTGAAACTGTGAGCTAAAATGAATAAGAACTCCGGTGTAATCCTTACCTGACAGGGCTAATGCTGTTATTAAAGCAAGGGGGAAGTAACCATGTACTAGACAAGAAATGATACATGCAACTAATGCATCATTTTGTCTGGTAGTCTAGAGCCCACTAGTGGATGGACAGATTGACAAGAAAAATATGAGGGAAGTAAGTGGATGAAGACCTGAAGAAGAAGACAAGTGCAAGTGTTTACCTGAGAATGAGCTGCAGCATAACGTCCTCGCAGTACAGACCGATCAGAGTGCGGAACAGAGCCAGAGAAACTGTACCCAACTGCAGTACACAGAATTAAAGACTTTGAGACACACAGCATAATACATTCACAACACAACTAAATACAAACACAAGCCAGTCTTTAATCACGCTATTAGAGGTGTTTGCGAGGATTTGCCCCACTTGAATGTAGTTTATGGTATGTTTTTGAGTAGTATTTTGTTTTTCAAATATTGCAATATTAATCACAAAAACCTGAAATATTGCAATTAATTGTACCCTCTCAGTATCAGTAGTCTATCAGAGTGTGTCTAATATCACAACAGCCATAGTAATAAACAAATAAATTAAATGTAGTGCATTAGGACTAGACCTAATTAATTTATGTCATTTATTGACATTACACTGACATTACACACACACACACACACACACACACACACACACCCACACAAACCTGAAAGGGCGTGTTGATTCTGCTGACCAGTGTATCAAGAATGTTTACGTTGTCATGGCGATGTCTGAGGATGAAGATGAGGAAGGTCTGGAGGAGGGCGGGGTCAGAGATGCTCCGCAAAAACAGCTCCAGATAAGCTGTAGTCGTCATCACTTCCTCTAAAGTCAGCTGACCAATCAACACACAGTGCAGAAAACACTTAGACCTAATAGCAGCAATGTGTGTTTTCATGCAAAAAAATAGAAAAAAGAAGAAAAAACACACACAATCCAACCTTATGTAATGCAGGGGCCATGACGGGCAATAGAAAACCATTATAGATGTAACCAAGCAGCTGATCTCTGATAGTGGGGTGGGCCACCTAAAAAACACACACACACACACACACACAC
>JBBPCX010000141.1:4720093-4749244 GCA_037974365.1 Hydrocynus forskahlii
ACACACACACACACACACACACACGCATGCGTGCGCACACATACACAAAACACTCAGTATTTCAGTGCTAACAGCAACTGAACATTTCTCATAATGATAAATTGTTAATAATAGTAAAACTAGTCTACTACTAATAACATGTTTACAATAAGGGGTTTAACATTTGTTAATAAGTTATTAATAAGAACAAATATATTCAAGTCATCAAGAAGCAGTTAATTAAATCAAAGTAGTGATTCAACAGTCACTTGTGTGTGTGCGTGCGTGTGTGTGTGTGTGTGTGTGTGTGTGTGTGTGTGTGTGTGTGTGTGTGTTTGCATGTGTGTGCGTGCATTTGTGTGTACGTGTGTGTCTCACCTTACATACTGTGCTACAGAAGTGTAGAGAGTTGAGGAACTGGATGAGTGCAGGCACCTGAATCCAATCTGCCTGCTCTAAACAGTGCCATCCTTCACTGTACACCTCTAACTTAGCTGGGAGCCAAGAATACAGACCACTCAGCCCTGTAGCAAGCACCTACACACACACACACACACACACACACACACACACACACACACACACACACACAGATACACATTAGAAAAATAAACGATACGACCAACTGATTGCATAAAAAGTACATGACAGTTTGTTGTGGGTGAATATATATGTACGTTGTCACTGTCAGAATAAAAAAGTTCATAATAATGTTCTGCATAACCCTTAACACTATAAAAATCATGATGAATAAACCACTATAAAAGATCTAATGAATGGATCAATATACATGTTACATTAACTTCCATTATAAAATGCAACATCTCAACACACCATGTAAACGCACAATCTCAGCTTTTGCTCACACATGGCCCTGTCTGCACGTGGATTTATTTGGGTCAGTGGCATCAAGGAGAAAAAAAATCACAGAATAATCCTGCAGTAGAAAGCACTCGTTTTATAAACTGCAGAAATCCCGTGACTGGGATTAAAATCCAGTTCGGATTAAGAGGGAGGAGGGGAGGAAGACGCCATGTTATTTTATTTTTGTAATGAAATAGCTCCCTTTGTGTTCACCAGTTTGCTGGGAGTGTGTGTGTGTGTGTGTTTTTGTCAGGCCTAACTGGGTGGGCACAAAATTCACTGGAATTTTATGGCACCCATCCACCGATTGTATTGAATCACAGCAGAAGAACTACATCTCTGTCTCTCTCTCCCGGTCACATTTTTTGTTATGCATGTTTATCATTTTACTGGAGCTAAAAACATCATTATTTTCATAACTGAACATGGCTATTAACGTCTTAATGTCCCAGGCTCATTATTCAATTCAAGTTTATTTAAATAGCACTTTTTACAACCAAGCTGTCGCAAAGCAGCTTCAAGCCCCTAGTGAGGTCCAGGCCCCGAGTGAGTGAGCCGAAGGCGACAGAAGTGAGGAAAAATTCCCTCAGCTGGAGGAAGAAACCTCGGGACGAACCAAGACTCAAAAGGGGACCCGTCCTCCTCAGGTCGACCCAGAGAGAAAGGAATGAGAATCTTTATGTAGATAAATAACAAGAGAAGGATTTAGTGAACAAGATTATAGACAGATGGGCCATCTACAGCTAACAGAGGTCATTTCACTAAGTGTCCATAGAGGTAAATTTGAAATAAAGAGTCTGTAGTCCATAAACAAAAGGATCAGGAGCAACAATCTCCACTGGAGCTTTAAGCAGCAGTTGCCCCTCCCTGGGGTAGGGCACGAGTGGAGCTGAAACTAGTCGAGGACAATCTGGCATGGGGCACCAGCGATAACAGGCCCGGGAAGGTGGTGACCTGAGATCTAACGGTGATCACACTTATAGTAGTCACACTTATAGTTCAGTAACTACATTGGCTACGATGCAAACAACATGGCTGTTACTCCTAGCTTATTGAAAATATTACAAAAAGTAATAAAAGGATCAGGCCATTTTAAAGGGTTAAAACAAAACCATAAGCCAGGGCAGGCTGTGCGCTATAGTAGTTTTATATGAGTGGGTTTAGAAGAATGTCTCAGAGCTTGACATTTATAAAAAACAGCCAGAAAAATAAATTGGATAAGATACATCAGTCTCCACTGGCTACTGTTCACATTGTCTCAAATTTTCATGACAAACATATTAGAAATGCTCCAGATTAATGCCTTGCAACAATAACTGATTAATGTCTTGCAACAATAACTTTTTCTATAAGGTTACTTTTTAGAGATATTAAGTTGTCCCCACAGCAACAATACACTACATCACCACCGTTTAGTCTTTCATCCACTTTTGACAACAATTAATGAGTTAATGTGACTTATTTACACACGTGGAAACGATTATTCGATACATCAAGCAACATAATGGTCAATTATTGATCCAGGAACAGCACAAGTTTTTAAATATCTTGAATAAAGAATTCAGTTCATGCGTTTGGCTTTGATTATAGAACCCATTTAACCAATATAATTAACCAAGCTGAATATAGAACCTGAACTGTCCAGTTTCTAATATTAATATCCTATCCTTATCAAGTGGCAGCTACTGGAGTTACATCATTGATTTTCCAGCTCACAGACTGTGACCCCTGAGTAACTCAACATGGCCAGCACAACCGAGTGTCTAAGTCATCAGAGTATAAGCCATTCACTATTCATTCTCTCTCCCGCTGGACGTCACAGTGGTCACCTCCTCCCTTTCCTCTTTCCTGTGTAATTATATTAACACTGTTACATAAGAGCTTATCAGCTCAGGCCTTCCAGCATCACCAGTCACATAGACTGTGTGTGTGTGTATGTATATGTGTGTGTGTGTGTGTGTGTGTGTGTGTCTAAATCTGTCCATCAATAAAAACTAAACAAATCCATCACTATTAATACATTATAATTTTTAAAAACCTGACACATCACCCAACATCCAAAATTTCACAATAGCATTGTGGCTCAGTATAATGTTCAATAAAAAGCTGTATTGAAGGGAGTCATTTTAAAACTGGATACTATAGTCAGGTTGCCAAATCTGTAAATGATGGACAACACATTAGCCATTCGGCTAAATATGGCACATCATGAAACAATGAGGACAATTAACGTTTATTTTCACTATTAAATAACTAAACACAGTGGTCACCCAAATAAAACACATTAGGCCTTATGTTTTCACTTACATGCGTTAAATAACTTTAGGGTGAGGAAAATGAAAACATAAACCTACTGGCAAATTGACTTCTAGGTCTTAATCTTAAATGGCATCACTTTTTGGCGACTGCACATAATGTGGTGCAGTAAGACATTTCAGTAGGTAAATCACCCTCATTAGGTAAATCAGCTTTAAGATGTTCTATGGAAGTGGCCACGGGCTCGCTGCTTTCACAGAGCGTGAATCGGTCTCAATGAAGCTGCATGCACAGCCAGAAGTCTGTTAATAATCACTCCTCAGTCAGATCTGCTGGCTCACTTAAGTCTGTTGCTAAAGCCCCAATCAAAAATTGCAGCAACTACAGTTTCAAGTACTGCGACAAAACGGCTCAGCCGGACCATTAAAATGAGCAACATCTGTCTTTATCTGCTGTCTGCTCAAACAACTGGAGGCAATTTTTAATGGATAAATCAAATGTACAGTTTAAGTTTCATTTTTAATGTAGTCAATGAGCCAAGATGTATTAGATGTACAAGGTTTTCTTCTTTACTCTTGCACTGCAAGGATATTAGCAAACCGCACACCAAAATCAACACACATTTAAAACAGCATTGTAGAACCATTTTAGTTGAAAAAAGAATGGTTCAATGTTGCAATTTGAAGTTTGTGATATTGAGCTACACAGTTTGCTATTACTAAAAGATTTTCTGACATGTAACTGCAGAAGCCTTTTAATTGCTCTACAGAACCATTTTTAAAAGGTTCTTTTAAGAACCATGTACAATATGTTTTCCAATACACAGAGAACCTTTTAACTAGACTATGAAGAAAATTTGCACTAAAATTGGTCTTCGTCCCACTAAAGAACCATTTTAAGGTGTATGTTATGTAGCATCAAAAAACAACATGAAACAGATCTATCTTACTTAAAAGGTAATTCCACTGATATTTTCAAAAATTCTGCATAATTACATGAACAAGATGAAAACAGATATCCAGAGTGGTTTGATGTAAAGTGTAAAATGTAGAATGTCACAATCTTAGAGAATATTATTACTACTGCACTGACGGATATTTAAGACACTGCGTTCTAACAATTTTAGCATTAACACATTTTTTATGCATTCATGGTGGAGAGGTACAAGGCAGAAGAAAACATTTTGCCACTTTTTTAAATCATTATCAATATTTTAAACACTTGAAAACATGTGTAGGTTCACTGGTCATTTGGACAGTGAATAAAATGACTATATCTGCACTGCAGAGATCACTATCTGGATCTGTGGATCACTATCTGGATTCACTAAATCAGTGGAATTCATCTTTCATATCTTGTACTTTGAGGCAAATATGTGGTGATACATGCATGGAGTTTAATGCTAAAGTGAGGTCAAGTAAAGTAAAGTTAGTAAAGTGGCCCCTTATAGTCACGTGTGAACCCACCACAGTACACAGTGTGAACAGCACAAAATTCTTCCTCTGTATTTATACCCATTCACCAAGTGAAGCAGCGGGCAGCCAGGAACACAGCGCCTGGGGAGCAGTGTGTGGGGAGGGTACCTTGCTCAAGGGTATCCCAGTGGTGCCACTGGCTGTCCTGGGATTCGAACCCACAACCTTTTGATTGCAAAGGCAACTCCCTAACTACCGGACCGCCAGCTGCCAGGTATATGCTTCTAGTCGATTTTGGCTACATAAAACTATAAATTCAGACACAAACATATGTTGGATATTTGACTGCATTTGGGGGTTATTGGTGAAAAGTGAAATCTCACAGAAACTCTCAACACAATCAGTGGCTCCCACTCACCGGGCAGAAGTAGGTGTTCTGAGCTATATGATCAGCCACGACAGCATTGCGTGCTGATAGAGCCATGATGAGCGTGAGTGCGTCCCTGGCTTGCACGCCCACCGGCCCGTCCCGATGGACGAAGGGCACCAGCAGTGAGAAGAGCAGGAAGTTGGCGGCTCCCTGGTCCTGACTGCTATGGAAAAAAAGCTCCAGCACGGAGGCGTCCCGTGCCAGAACGAGGCACAGCTGATGCAGCAGCCGCACCAGTTCTGCCTCCACCGCTGAGCCTGTGGGCCCAGTCGTGCAGCTCCTGGTGGGTCCCAGGGCGCAGGAGGGCCCCGCGGCGCAGGGTCCGGAGCAGGCAGACAGCAGCATCATGAGCGGCCTGAGGATGGGCTTGTGGTGCAGCAGAGGCTGGCGGGCCTGGCCCACCAGCATTTCGTACATGCGCAGCTGCTCCAGCTTCATGTCGTCAGTGAACTCGCGCCGGAGGCTCCAAAGGAACAGCTTCTCCATCACGTTCTCCACCACCACGAACTCCAGGATGGGGCCCATGGCTCCACCAACACCACACTCCTCCTCCATCAGAAGGAAGAGCATGTGTTCCACGTAATTCTGCACGGCGCTCGCCTCGTCGCCGGGGATCGGGCCCAAGCGGCCGGGCGGCAGGCCAGTGCCACCGTTATTCCGTGTGGGGTCATGCTTTTCCAGGATCCTCAAAACCTTCAACAGAGAGAAAAACACACAGATTAACACCTTAACCTCTCATTACATTCCTCTTTTAACTAACTTACACTATAGTTTCACAGTAGCTACTGGATAATAAGGCACTAAATGAATAGATTAACTGTCATCAATGCTAGTTAACAGTGCCATCGTGCTAAATTAGTGCCTCTTATTTTCAATTAATTACTTAAATGTATCATGGATACGCCATAAAAATGGCTCTTGATGATTTTTCACTCGTAAATAGTTAAAACAAGAAGAGAAATTCACTTTAAAGTGTAGATTTTTTGTAAGCAAAAGAGAACAACTTTTATTATGACCTGAAATTACGCAAATGGTATTTATTGCAAACATTCTTAATGCAGTTATGCACCTTCAACATCGAAAACAAATAGAAAAAAGATGGGAGACACAGCCTCATAGATATAAAAAGCACAATAAGCTGCAAGCTGATTTAGCCAAATCCCTGACTGTCCCCAACAGTCCCAAATTATATACTGTCCACTAAGTTTCAGATGAACATACAGGCAAATAGAGGAATGCCATGTCTAATTGACAGTCTTAGATAGATGGAAACACATGGGCTGATGGATATTTAGTTGGATGGATGGATAGGATGGATTGTTTAAGGGTTAAATGAATGAATAATGAATAAATGACTACCTGAGCCCAGTGGTTTTTGAAGACAATCATGCATGTCTCTGGATCCACACCCTTTAGGTTCAGGGCCCGGGCCCTGCTACCAACAGGGACCACAGACGCCATCATCCTGCTGGAAAGTGGGACGAGCTACACCATAATGCACCTCAGACAGACAGCTGGCTCCGCTCCAATGGGGCCGAATGGCAGCAACAAGGCCAGATACGGAGGGAACATGTTACTGTTCATGAAAGGAAGAGTTGGAAAGCAAGTAAAAAATGAGGATTACAGCAGAATATACAAATCTCAGAGATTAACAACTGAACATCTCCTGCGTTTCTATCATATGGCAGATTACCTTAGACAACAATTTTAAAGTTAATGTTTCACTGTACTTAAAAAAAAAAACTAAAACAAAGAAAACTTACACTAAATCTTATTATAATAAAAGCCAATGAAGCACCTGGTCATTGGCTTCTAAATGTAAATTGAGTCAGTGGGATTTTCTACTCTTTTTGACTGTATGCTGCAGTTCAAAAACATTGAAATGTTCCTTTAAGTGATTAAGTCTTTAGCCGGATCTATGTTGTTTTTTTGTTTATACTCAGACTTAGGCCCGACTTCCTGACTGTGTGCAGACGCCGAGGCTCTTCCCTACAGGGTGGAGGCCCCGGCTCCGACATTCCCAACATTCCACAGCATTCCCTGGAATTCCTACCTCAACACAGTCATGGCTGCAGGTGGAGACACAGTGGTCCAGTGCTGAGAGAAAGAGAGAGAGAGAGAGAAAGAGAGAGAGAGATAAGACATTTTTCATTATGCTGTGAAAAGTGCCAGTCCTTCTCACTCAAGCAGAAAAAGTCACTTTAAAATGCAGATTATTTTGTAAGTAGAACAGGATAACTTTCATTGTGATTCGAATTGGATTGGATTTGTACTGCAAACATTCTTTATTTTTCTTTTTTCAATTTTAACATCAAATACAAATGGAAAAAAAAGTTGGAATGGTGACACAGACAAGTAGATACTGAAAGCCAATGGAAAACTGACTGAGCTTTTAGCTAATTCCCTAACAAATTATACACGGTCCTTTTGTGTTTCAGGCAAATAGAGGAATGTCATGTTTAACAGAGTGTCCTAGATGGGAAGATATATAGGCAGCTGAATATTTTGTTGATGGATAGGATGGACACATGAAAGGATAAATGAGTACCTGCAACCAGTGGTTTTTAAAGACAGTCCTGTCTGTCTCAGGATCCCCACCCTTAAAGTTGATTTGACATTTTTCATTAAGCTGTGAAAAGTGCCAGTATGCTAAACAGGGGCAACTTTGAGAGAGTAATTTATGAATTAGAAATACTAACTGAATATTAAAGGAGTATTTCAGGGTTTTTTTTAATCTAATCTCCCTCTCCTACATTTGTATTGAAATGTCAACTACCAAAGACAATCATTTTGACATTTTTCTTTTGCTTAGAAAACATGTCGTGTCAGCAACTGCTGTACCATAAGTCTGTTAATATAAGGATTCCAAACATAAATATGAGTCCTATCTCTGAATCGCCCCAACTCAACTACAATAGTGGGTTGCCAAATTGGAATCAGAAATGGTGATTTTGTTTAATCTCTCGCCAGCGGATGGGGGTGGGGGTCAGGATACGCAACAAATCCATCAATCTCTCGACTAATCTCTCCCAACACACACACAAGACACACACACATAGACACAGAGAGAGAGAGGAGACAGAGAGGGAGAGAAAGAGACAAAGAGAGAGAGAGGGGTAGAGAAAGAGAGAGAGAGAGAGAGAGAGAGAGAGTGAGAGAGAGATTTGCCCTGATTTCCTGGTATAAAGGGGATTGTTTTCTTCTCAATACTCGAGTGTGTCTCCAATTTGATTACATATTTAGTTCCATAAAATGAGTGAAAAAAAAATTACATGTAAAGGTTTTCTTTTAATGAAAGCCAGGTGTTTTTATAAGTTGTTTTTCCTGTCCCAGCTTGTGACTTCACATTACTCAGCCATAGTGAGTGTTCAGATTAGACTGATCAAGTTAAACTACCTTGTTACTGAAACATTTGTAGTTAAATGAGTGTGTTATTCGACATGCACTTAATTAGAGAATTAAAGAAGATAAGACTGAAAAATATGCAGTGTTTTTGGCGGTTCAGCCGTGCTTCTGAAGAGCCAGCAGCCCGTGGAGTTTGGGTTTAGTCCTAATCTAACACACCTGATCCGGCTGATCAAGGGCTAAAAAGTGTCTAAATATCGGGTCAGGTGTGTGAGATTACTGCAGGAGAGGAGGATTTGGGCTAGTTTGCAGATTTTTTTGCACATACATATTAAGAATGTACGTTTTTAACATAGCAGCCAATATTTAAATGACATTATGAATATTTCCTTTAAAAAGTCTCATGGCCTGTTTCAAGGTCTCTATAACTGTGTGATGACTTCAGCACAGTTTCAAAGAACCAGAAAAACAAATAAGCAAAACAGTTTAGCAAAATACCATCATGCCTGAAAACCACAAGCAAATTAGTTCTTGTTAATGTTTAGTGTCATGAAAAGTGCACATTTTGCAGCTATTTTGGTGCTGATATTTACAGGTGTGGTGTAAAACATAGACATAATGTTTTATCTGTGGCAGTTGAGGTTTATGTCTATGGTTCGTTTGCACTGTTTAATAAGATCTATATTATTATAATAGAGTAGAAGGGCAGAACACCTTGCTAGCTTCTTTATGTAAATAAAATGTGCATTTCACTTGTATGGAATTAGAGCTCTGTAGAACAAAGGTATTTTAACACTCAAAATATCAAAAAGTTTAGCATTTTGGTGCTATAAGCCGGTCGATTTGTCTACAATGTTGGTTTGGCAACATTTCAGTGATGCTACTCAACTGGGTACTCAGCTTGTCTTCAGTGTTGATAGATCAGCATTATTTATTGACACTGGGCTTTACACATATTATGTGTTTATTGACATTATTTCCACACATATAGCATTAGTGTAATTTTATGTACCTCAAAATGTACTTGAGTGGACGTAAAAGTAGTCGTCTGATAATCTACAGTTGCTCAGCTCCATGTGCTTACCGAAATATTTGATGTTTGCCTATTCATTTTATTTGAAAGCAAGACTTTTACTACTACTCCAGTAGTTTTTGGACTTTTTCTTCAGTTTCTTTTTGTGTTTGATTGTATTCTCTTCTATTTGATTCTATGATTCTATCAACATCTGGACCTGCTTTCATCTCACTTTGGAACTCTGGAGGAGGAGGATGAGGAGGAGGAGGGCCAGCAAACTTTAGTTAATTGTTGATCGGTGCTGGATGAGGTTCCATGGAAGTTCTCAAATGGCTCTTTTACTAGACACTCAAGCTTGGTTTCTGGTACTTTTGTTTAATTCCACTAGTAGTACCTTAAGCTGAGCTCGGTTTTCAGCTTTTCTACCAAATGTCAACTTTCTGATTGTTATTGTTGTTTGTGGCTCTTCATCGTTGCCCAGATATCAGTTCCTACACTGTTGGCCTGTCTGTCGTGTGTGAATGAGTGATCACGTGGTCCAGTATTCATTACATAATGTTATTAGAGATTGATTTCCTTAGTACAGGCTCTGGTGGGGGCATAGTAGCAATCTAACTCTAGACACCACACAAGTACATACTAAGAAACTGTATGTAGATGTGCTTTTATCATGAGTGTCACAACTTTCTCAATAAAATGCAAGTTAGTTTATCATTTGCATGATAACGCATATGTTCATTCTCCATCATCTGACTGACAAATCTGCAGTTTGGCTACATAATGTTTATTGCATTTCCAAGTTTGTGTTTAAAGTATTTCTTTTGGAGTATTTAAAACGTTGTACATGGTTTGCTACTGATATGTTTTCTGAAAAAAAAAAAAATCCAAATTGATGATATTATTTCACTACTTTTACGATCAATAGGGACAGTTTTATCTTATGGTTTATGAAAGGGCTTATATCATATAAAAAATACTTTTCTAACTTTTATTAGATAACATGTATACCTATGTAACATTCATTGCATTTAGAAGATTCCCTCATCCAGAGAAACTAACAATCATTTTTAACAGGGACAGTCCCCCTAGGTTAAGTGTCTTGCTCAAGGACACAATGGTAGAAAGCTGGGTTTGAACCTGCAATTCTGTGGTCATCAGATTCACAGGTAAGTGTTTTACCCACTAGGCTTAAGCTGAAAAAGCTGAAAAAACTGCCCGTATTCAATTCATTGTTTTCGTGATGTCACCAACATCAATACATTTGCATATTTTATTCAGCCTGCAGCAGCTCAGCTCGCCCTATTAACACTGTCGTTAATATGCGAGTGTTTCAGTCTGCTTTTTGAATGCAGTGCAATACTGGTCAGGTAATCAGAATACAGCTAATTTAAATATATCCCTCTTAAAGGTACAGTAACAAAAAGTTTCATTTTAAATGGGGTTGGAAAATGGTCAAAGAAAAATGACTGACGGCTGAATGATGGTATATAAAACCACAATACTGAGGAAAAGTCTTCGGCTCTTCTACAAACCGTTTAAAGCCATTTATCTGAGCAGTAAATACTTCCTGCACCTAAATTAACATTAGAATGAATGCAAAAAAAAACCACAAAAAAAAACCACTGCTGAGCTAAACAGGTTTTTAGTGTAGACTGTACATGTGTTTCATAAGTGGACCTCAGGGAAAGAAACGCGATGACCTTCTCAGTAGAAGACTTCAAGAAGAATGACCACCTGGTGGTTGGAGGGGGGGGGGTGTTTAAAAGCAGGTTTACAGTTTGAGGAACTCCCGGTCCACTTTAGCAGATCAAAGTAAGGTTTACATACACGGTCTCTGTGTGATCATCACTGCCTCTGATGTTTACATGGTTATCAATTCAATTCAATGCGTTTTATTGCTATGACCATACATTTTCTATCAATATTATACAACACCAGCTCACTGCAAAGAAAAACTGTAAAAACACCCCAAATAAAGTCAAATAAAAACAAAAAAAGAGAGGAGGTACTAGAATCAAGCAAAATTATCTGCCAGTATAGTGAGAAAATTTCACGTGTTAAGCATTCTAAATTAACAGTTTTTTTAAATTAGCTTTGTTTTCCATAGTCAAGTCTCTTGTTCTTTAAATAGATAGACAGATAGATAGATAGATAGATATATAGATAGATAGACAGACAGATAAAACAAGACCTGTTATTTCTTTTCCAGAGTTTCTGGCTTGTTAAGATTTTATTTTTCGCTCTGGGCTGTGATCCTCTACTCTGGGCCACTTCAATTACTCTCTGACGTCATTCCGTGGCCCAACGTTGTTCTTAGAATAAAGTATTAAGTATTAATATCCCACAAAGACAACAGAAACACAGTATGTATGTTTTGGAATATATAAGACTTTCGACATCAGTGTGGCCTTACCTTTTAGTCTGTGGTGTAAGAAATCCTGGGAAAATTCCATCAAACCCTTCAGAAAGTCCAGTCAGCTGAAGTCCTACGGAACCAGTTGATTAAGTCAGTAGTTCTGCTTTACAACTGAGTTTTTGTCTGTAGTTTCTGGAGGGGTCTGGTCTGTTTCAGCCCGGGTTTCTAATCCTCCGGTCATACAAGGTGCGCTGGGATTCCAGCCTGACCGGGGCTAAGCCCCGCCCCCGACACACACATATACACACACACACACACACACACTGTCCGGTGTTTTGAAGGGTCTGCGTTGAGGTGTGTGTGGCTGTAAGTGTCAGTCCAGTATAATAAATATTACACAGTCTACAGGGTTTGTGGTTATTTCTGTAGATAAACACAGAAAGCCTGGACTGCTGGGACACGACAGGTGGCTGCCCGGCAGATTAACCTCTCCGTGTGTGTGTGTGTGTGTGTGTGTGTGTGTAAAACCCGCCCCGTGCACGCATGCGCCTGAAATATCTGACCATATTATTAAAACACAAACCCACTCTTCGACCATCTGAACTGAGCTACTTTTATAACGTTCAGATCTTCTTTATATTGAAGAGTCAGTATCACATAAAATGCTCTAATAAAATAGTTTGCTGCTGTAAATGAGCATTGCTTACGTTTTTAAACTGCTATCCATCCCACACGATAGAGAGCCTAAGTCCGTTTTGAAGGGACTGTCTTTGTGACGCCACAAACACTAGTGTATTCGCGTTGGTTGAAAGGTGAACAGTGGACATACACTACCAGTCAAAAGTTTTGGCACACATTAAGATTTTCTACTTTTTGGTGTTACTCACGTAATATTTATATATTATAGATACACTCAGTATTCTTTGCTAACAAAATGTATGGTATTTTTCACCATTTTCACCTTTATTGGTTTAAACTGATTTCATTTAACATGTAACAACTTTCCAGTGTTTTAATGAGCATATACATCTGCAGTTTACGAAATAAATGGTTAAGAGGTAAAAAAAAACAAAAAAAACTGTGGCGTGCAAAAACTTTTTTTGTCAGTGGAGGCTCAGATTTTATATTCAGCAAGTTTAGGCAGTCTCTATGGTATCTGATGAACTGTACGAAGAAGAGAAAATGCCCTAAATATTAGTGCACGGGTCTGTCGCGCCCTCTGGCGGTCACTCTCTCTCTACACACACACACACACACACACACACACACATAAAAACACTTAGCGCCCCCAGATACTGGATACTTTTAAACAGGCTCCTCTAAAATCCCCCCAAAACTCAAACAAGACAAGCGTAAATAACATTATGGTTGGGAGAAAGAGGGAATTATTTCGAATGATAACATGAACTAATCACTTTTGAGGTGATCTCTCAACAGAAGGTCGTTTTGCACCATATCACTGCCCATATCAGAATCAGAAAACTTTTATAAATCTCGAAGGAAATTGCTTAAACTACGTCTGCCTAAAGACATGAACACTATAAAAATCAATATAAACATGGTTAAAATAAAATAAAACACCCCAGAAAATACCTTATACTGCAACCACTGTATGCTATATACACAAAATGCTGTGGTCAATGTGTGAGGGGGACATTAATGAATAAACAGATTCAGTCAGTAGAGCATTTATGAGGTCAGGCACTGATGTTGGACGAGAAGGCCTGCCTCGCAATCTCCGTTGTAGTTCATGCCGAAGGTTTTGGATGGGATTGAAGTCAGGGCTCCATGCGGGCCAGTCAAGTTCTTCCACACCGAAGTCATCCATTTACATTTACAGTATTTAGCAGACGCTGTTATCCAAAGCGACTTCCATTCCCTAACTACAGGGGGCAGTCTTCCATTCCCCAACTACACGGGGCAGTCTCCCTAGAGCAACTTGGGGTTAAGGGTCTTGCTCAGGAACCCAGTGGTGGTATTCTGAACGTAGGATTTGAACCCATGACCTCTTGGTCCAGAGGCAAGGTCCAGAAGTAAGTATGCTACCCGTCTCCAGCCATGTCTTTACACTGGGACACAGTCATGCTGGAACAGAAAAGGTTCTTCCCCAAACTGTGTCCACAAAGTTGGAAACATGGCGTTGTCCAAAATGTCTTGGTCTGCTGAAGCATTAAGATTCCCTTCACTGGAAGTAAGAGGCGTAGTCCATACCCTGAAAAACACGCGTGTCCCAATACTTTTGTCCATATAGACCTGCCTGTCTACTTATAGGTCAGGAAAAAGACGTGGTGTGGGGAAGTCCCCTGTTGGTAAACTGTTGGCTGTATGTTTCAGGTGTGAGAGGGGGGCAGAGTTAATGATATATTTATTGAAATAATGCTTAGTACTTTTTAAAGGAGGAAAAAAGTCACATTTTCAAACCACAGACCCTCCAGGATTATCAGAGTGCCCATATAGTTATGCAAATGCTTCATGGCACTTTTTTTTTCTAATATTAACAAAAATACTTTGAACTTGTGCAATAGCTTGTTGCTTCTTGTGTAATTTCTTATTGGGTTTCAGTTACTATCATTATGTGTTACTATAGTAGATGGGCATTATTTTTGCTCCAATGTGCAAGTAGTATACCATGTGCAATAGTGTGCAATGTTCTTATCAGGTGCTAAACATTATCATTATGTGCAATATCTTATGTGCAGTTGTCTTATCATATGACGTTTTCTAAATGGGTGCTGATTAACTTTATGTACAAGATTTTAAGTGCAATAGTCTCACATGTTCAATTTGGCTTTTTATTACACAATATTACTACTGATCTCTCTACTACGTGTAATAAAGTACCATTTGTGTCGTTAGAATTCACTTGTGTTACTCATCTTCAGTATTTATAGCAAGCATTTCTGTACATAGCATGGTGTATTTTCGAGTTTTATTTCTACATATTTTTATTTAGATTTTATTTACTTTATATTTTATATTGTGCTTGTCTCTGTGTCTCTGTGTGTATTTGCAGTCATTACATAAGCAAATTCCTTCCGGATCAACACATTTTTCTGAAACTGATTCTGTTTATTATGACCTGTCAATCAAAGACGGGCAGTCTGAAGCCCCGCCCACATGTAAATAGAGCACGCAGGGAGCCGCTTCCTGTTGACGTCAGGACGTGGGATCGTACCAGACCGTCCAGGAAAGAGTTTTTCTATTTTCCAGCCTGTTTTTTACTTTCACACAATAAACAGGCGTTTTATTCGCTGCAAAGTGTCCTCCGGTTCAATTTATACCTCTGAAGATCTAGAAAAACCGTGCCTGGAGTCGTAGAAAGTGGATTAAAAACTTATACGGGACTCCAACTCGAGTCCCAGTCTTGGTTTTAGTGCAGAAATGCAAGAAAATAAGCTGTAGTTTTCTTCAAGATCTCAAATAGGCTGTTTTCCATCACCATGGCTGAGGCCAGGACTGAAGACGAGGAGGAAAGTCTGAGGGAGTCGAGAGGAGGAGGACGAAACCAGCGACTGGTGAACCCATCCTCGTCCTCAGGTGTGTTTTGGAGTGAAACTGTTGGCCTAGTACTCCGGTAACTGACACAAAACTGATGTTTATACCAATATACTCTCAAATCACAAGGTTATAACTGGGTTTTTAAGTTTGTTTTCTGGCTCCGAATGCAAATAATTTGGCCTTTAAGGCTGTTTTCTGGCTCTAAATGAGGTTTGTAGGTTGAGAACTGGTGTTTATATCAGTATACACTCAAAACACCAAGTTATTAAACAGCCTTAGTGTTGTACAAAGTTTAAGTGGAGGAAAAGTGAGCTGTTAAGGCTATTTTCTGGCTCAAAATGAGGTTCGTAGGTTGATAACTGGGCCCACCTGTTCTCTCAGGTGAGCAGGTTCACCTGGAATGAAAAATGAGAAGGTTTACAGACTTTAAAGAGTAGTGTGAGTGGGTTGTTTTTTGTCAAAGCTGGGCTTTTGGTTTGGTATTCTTTTTCTTACTTTCTTTGTGTGTGTGTGTGTGTGTGTGTGTGTGTGTGTGTGTGTGTCTGTGTTTCCCCTGCTGTGGGAGGACTTCTCATTGACATGTGGAATGGGAAGAATGGTCCTCCACAGATTTGCAGGCAGTGCCCAGAGTTCGCCTCTTCAGACCAAGGAGCACATTCAGCAGATCATTAAAACAGTTTGAGCTAAAAGGCCATAATCATCCAGCCCAGAAGTCCAGGCACTGAACTCAGTTAAGACCAACTTCATAGTGGTTTGGCAAAATACATGCTTCATGCAGCTTCAGTGAGGATTATAATTAGGAGCCGAGACCACTGTGTCATGTGATAAGGGCCGACACTCATGTGAACTTTAAGTCGCCAGCTCTGATGTGAACCCACACACACTCACCCTCCCACACACGCACTGACCAGTTACAAAATTAAGGGGGTTAACAATTCCTAAAACTGTTAAAACTGAAGCAGGCTAAACATTGCTTTATGGACTGCTGTGTTTGATAGGTGTCAGTAAGTAGTCCTGATCTGTGAAATTTCTCAGTGTATAGTTTGCAAAATTGTATTTGGATTACAATTTTATGATTTAAAAGGTGTGTTTCATTGTAAAGACTTAGTCCAGAGAAAGGACTTTCCATGACAGTGTTTTGAAATCTCATTGTTTTATTGTTAAAGGACAACTCATTATGCACTTCATTACAGGATCTGGCAAAATTCCTGTTGTTGAGCAACAAAGGAAATCCTCCTGTAAAATATTTCAGTATGTGATAAACTGAATGAATACAGGTGTTCTAGAAGCTGAGGTTTTGGAGCTTCATTAAAGTTGCTTTGGAAATTACAGTCAGATGAGGCTGAATTGACCAAACACACTGAAGAAGCCCTGTTTTTCAAGATAAATTATTATCTTTAGCTGTGGGATTTCTGCCAAAAACCTAAATCTCTGAAAATCCGTGTAACTTTCATGTCGTTTGGGTTTATCTGCCAGGCAGTGGTGTATTGTTTGGACCATAAACTTGCTCACAAAAGAAACTGCGACCGTGCACTCTGTGTCATTTACTTCTGTGAATTTAGTGCTGACAACATGTGGTCATATTTGATTGAGAGAGCAAGACAGTTATAATTAAATCCCCAGTGTCCAGGGAAGACACACAAACAGTTATGTTGTAAATTACAGCTGTGGGTTTACAAATAAAAGCTTAGTCTACTCTCACTGTCTCTCCGTCTCTCTCTTTCTCTCTCTCTCTCCATCTCTCTCTCTCTCTCTCCATCTCTCTCTCTCTCCCTCTCTCTGTCTCTCTGTCTCTTTCTCCCTCCCTCTCTCTCTGTCTCTTTCTCCCTCCCTCTCCCTCCCTCTCCCTCTCTCTCTCTCTCTCTCTCTCTCTGTCTCTCTTTCTCCCTCCTTCTCTCTCTCTCTCTCTCTCTCTCTGCCTCCCCACCCCCTCTCTCGCCCTAAGTTGTGATTTATCTGTGCCCTAGCAGGAATAAAGAATGTGTCAGTAATGGCCTACTCTGTCCAATTTAAAGCCTGCAAGCACTTTTCAAGTGTTTAATTTGTTCGTTTAGTGTTGAATGCACCTAATTGCACCCCTGAGAGACTTTTAATTCACACAACTGCTTGAGTAGCACCATCAACAGGTCTCCCACCAGCTGAAGAGAACATTCTGTAAGCTCCAGCAATGTATCAGGCTTTATCACTGTGTGTTATTGCTTCCGTAATTGCACTGGTTACTTTTAGTAGGGAATGTAACTTTAGACTCACTCTAGGTCCTGAAGGATATGAAACTTTCATGACTGACACCAGAATGGACAAGAAAAAAAATCACTAATTTATCATTTGAGCCTATGCATTTTACAAGGAAAAAACAGGCTCCAGTAGTTTGGGTTAAACAGAATTTCATGTACTTTTTATATCTCAAACAGTAAAAAGGCAAAAACAGTAATGCAGTATGATTTTAAAGATTATTGATTTCCCATTTAGCCCATATTTTCTCTTACATTTTAGTAAACAAACCTCATAAGGAAGTGGATTTTAAATGGTTACTATTTAAGACAAGACTAATAATCTATAGTAATAGCATAGTACACACTCTAATAGTTTGTACTCTAGTAACAGATTATATGTTTTCAACTGCTTAGTTGAGGTGACTTTATCTAAATAAAAGAAAGCAGGAAAAACTTTGAGAAACTTGTGGAATCTTATGGAAATAAAACCCACTGAGGTGCTTCAACCTCTTCTAAAGTGTATGAGTGAGTAATGCTTGTTTATTTGAGCTGTAACTGTGTCTTTCATCATTTTGGAAAGGTTAAATTACACCTAGAAAGGAAGACACCAGCCATTAGGCATATACATTTAATACTTCCGTACTATGGGGAAAAAGTTAATTGAATTGTTAATCGTAACAAAGTAGCTGCCCTGTACCTTTATCTCCACAAGGGGAGCTATTAGCTACTATTGGTCACTTTTCAGAGCATCATTGAAAGAAAGGAAACCCACACCAACAGGATCACATGAATGCATGTCTACTTTGTTACGAATTTCTTGTCAGTTTAAAAGTTTGTTGTTACAATAGTGTGTACGATTGCTCAAAGAGTTGTTAAAATTACTCAAATACTAATCGACAGTGGTAGCCCTAAAAGTGACATGTATGTGACAGGACCTATAGATACCAGCTGGGATTCGCCCAAAATACACACTGTGTTTTGTGCAGCTTTCCCGAGGCTGACACACAGTGCTACTGAGTATTGAATTTTTTGTGCCAAAATGATCCAGAGTTGAATTGCAGGTCTAATGTGTCCGTTTTTTTTTTTTTTTTTTTGCAGAACGAGCAGAGAGGAACAAGCCTGAACAACGCCTCAGGTATGACAAAGCTACATTATCATTATTCTTCTGTTGTTCAGTTGTTTTATAGTCTTGTGTTGCCAGTCTCTGTTGATTCTGAGTCTGTTAGTATGAGCTTAATTAAAGCTGACATTCAGGGTGTATTTTAGGTCCGTTCCAAAGTCCATTTGTGAAAGTCTTGAGGCCTTTTTTGGGCCACAATACCAGCGCTAATCTCTCCAGCTCTCAGTGGGAATTTATCAGAAATGCAAATGTTGGGCTAAATCACTGTAACTGGTTCCAGCTCAGCTTCCCTGGCCTCTTCTTCTGGAAATACTTGTTGAATGAGAAGAAGAAAAATAGACTATTGGCAAGTTTTTAGCAAAGATTCACTGCTGTTTTTCTTCATGTTCTCAAGTGTGGGATATTTACATTCATGCCAGTTTGATTTAGAGTCCACAGCGAGCGGGCGGGGGAGGGGGGGGGTGGTGGCCGGCCTACGTAAGAAGTGTTTATTGTCTGGGAGAAGCATTTATGTCTTTTAGTAGCCTTACTTTATACACAAAGAATGATGGTTTCCGAAAAGGATGTGCAATACACTACATATTTTCTGATGTTTGTGAACAAGTTGATGCAAACAGCATAACAGTAGTGCTATGTTTAAAAAAGGCTGAACTTTGAGAACATATTAAGGCAGTGGAAGGAGCCGCAGGAAAAATAAAACAACTGTTAATAATAATTATTCATTTGAAATCACATGGTTGCCTTTTTCATTTCCATCACCGATGTTAAAACTTCATTATCAGCCAATACAAACCCCAGTCTGATATTTATATGTATATATAATGTGTGTGTGTGTGTGTGTGTGTGTTCATATATAAAAAAAACAACTGAGCATAAAAAAACCCCCAACTGAGCATAGCTTTTTTTATTAATTTAAGCACTTCACTTAAGGTGAGCTTTTCTAGGTAGACTATCATGTTAAACTGAGTCAAACACTCTACTACCTTGCAGAAAGAAATACTTCTACCATGACATAGTGTGGTTATGGGCTTGTTCAGGCAGGATCGGACTGGATTGGATTCAGTTTCCTCCTTCCAATATCTGATCTCATATTTACTGCTGATACGGCATGGTTATACCCCAGTGCTGTCCAGAAATGACAGCACATGATTGCCCAGTGAGCTGAAATCAGATACTTGTTACAGGTAATGCGGTGACAGTACACTGTTTGCTCACTTTTACATGCTCTAAATTGCTCTAAATGGTCTTTTTATGTGGTGCATGCTCTGGTTTTAGAAGGACTGATGATGCCTTTGATACAAAACCCAGGAATGTGTGTCATGACACATTCATCGCATTAACAACAAAAAATCAGTTTCAAACTTGTGCAAAGATTCACTGTTTTTCTTCATGACTTGTGTTTCACCCTTTTCTGATTATGTTAGTTGCATTTATGTCTTTTTTAGCGTTGTGAGTCCACCAGAAGACATTAGGATGTTGATGTGGTTGTTGGCTCTGTGGGGAAACATTTTTCCCTGTTATTCTGGGTAAACGCTAAGCTTTTGCCAGGAAAGTACAAGTGCTGCAGTTAGCAACTGAGTCACAGCTGGAACAACACCGCCTCAAAACATGATGTAAAACATGATGGAAAAAGAGGCTGGGCATAACTTTCTCTCTCCATTTCTTTTCTTCTTTCCTTTTCAGCAGTCAAGGAGCTCTCTCCTCTATAAGAGCTGTAATTAAACGGAGTGAGTATATCTTTTTGTCGGTGGTGGCATGTATGCGTGTTGTGGTGTGTGTGTGTATTCAGATTTTTGTTTTGCTTTACTTTAGCATCGAACAGAACAACTGCCCAGCCGGACCCCAGTAGGGACAGGCGGTGAGTGGAGTTTCCTTTGCTTTTCCCTTCAGTTAGCAGAGTGAAAATATCTCTGCATTCCACTTAAGGCATTAACAACTCCAGATTCTTTCAAGTCGACTAGTCGGTCAGCAGAGTCGAAGTCGAGTCGACTAGTCGTTTGATGACATCACACACGCAGTGGAGGAACACGGGTGTGCAACATTGATCAACTTTTATTAAAAGTTCTCTGTAACATTAACAGTCAACACGACAATTAAATAAAACAAAACAAAGGCTGATACCTTGAATTTTCTGGTAAATTTAAGTGTCCAACTGAGAGTGGGAACAGTTTAAGCCGCGGCAGGACGACTCTCTGCAGTGCTAGCCTTAGCCATGTTAGCTAGCGGATGCCGTGCAGAACGCCGGTACTGTTCCTGTACTTTAACACCGATTTGCAGGTTGTGCAGGTCACCGTGCTGTTTGTGTGTCTAGGGTGAAGTATCTCCACACATGGGATGTGTGTCTGTTCTCTGCTGCCGTGTCTCTCGTCTTATTGTGGTCTCTTGCTTAAATTCCACTTGCGCCAACGGTACCGCCCTTTTTATGAAGTGACTATAATAATAGGTTAAACCAAGGAACGCGTGTCAGCGTCAGCCAATCAGAGGACGAGACTGCATTGCGTACACAAGAGAGGGCAGAGAGAGGAAAAAACACGACTAGTCTTCTCTCAGGGGGCGTCGACTCGTGCCTCTGAAGTCGACTAGTCGACTTTTGTGTTATTGCCTTAATTCCACTGTAGTACAGGGTGAATTGTCAGGGCTTTTATTTTCATTTTGCACTCGGCCAGTCTTTGTAACATGTTTATCCGGGAAACAAATTAGAAGTGCATTACATACTGCACAGAAAATTGTTTGTGTGTAATGCAGTTGGCATTTGTTCTTGTGCATGACAGTTATTTTATTTTGTATTGTTTGATATCTTTATGTTTTATCTCTCTTTTTTGTTTTCTCGGTTGTTGTAATGTCTCAGACGTCCAGAGATCACCATCCTCTCAGCCGAACCTTTGGCCACCAACAGCTGGTTTCCAGGGCCTTCTGGATCATTTCCCCCACCGCCACCTCCTGCTCAGTCTTCGTGGGCCAGTGGAGGCCTTACAGTTCAGGTAACAAACAGTTCTTTACAGCAAAGAGATTGTTCTCATGCTCTTTTTTATCTTGTAAATAGCTGGTGCATGTCTTGCGTAGTTCTAAAAGTGAAACTGAACCATAGAAGTTAAATAATGTGATGGTTTGGCCAAGTTTTTTAGATTCAACTTTATTGTCATTGTATGTAGTACAAGTACAACAAAATGCAGTTTTGCATCTAACCAGAAGTGCAAATAGTAGAATTAAGTGCAGAGTAGAATAAGGTGCAGGAAGCACTGTATACAGAATGAGAGTTTAAAAGTACAAGGCATTATATTATAAGTAATATTATAGTATACATATGAAATATGTGAAATACACTTTTTACTTTCTGGTATTTTTTATAGATTTTTATAGATGATCAAGAACATTGAACTATGAGTAATGCAGGCTTATGCCCGTCTCTTAGCATTGTGCAACTGCATACCTTAATCCTCACACTTAATCATGCATGTATGCCATGGGTGGGATGAACTTTTGAAAAACTATAGCTGCTTTAGGTGGCTGATTAGAGATGGGCTGTGTTTTATTTTAACTTTGTTAATGCAGGAAGAAGCCAGAGAGCTAATGTCACTACTAGGAAGCCGAGTTTTTATTGCCACCATATAACGTCATATCCTTATCTGACAAGTTACTTCTGTTGGTTGAACCTTTCTATCCACTTTATTGATGATTTATTGACAGTTACTACAGTTATATGACCTAACTAAGATACTAACACTAACATGAGGTCTTTGTCTCATTATTATGACGTGCCTTGAAGGTGTGGCAAACTTTTGAAAAGCAACAATTGCCCTGGGTTTGTGTGGGCATGGGCAGTTTTAAAATGTTTTAAGGCAGGTGAATGCAGAAGGAAGCATGAGAGTAACATTAGTGCTATGGAGCTCTAGAGTATCAAATTGCAACTTATTTGTAATGAATGTCTTCAGTGTCTTCAAATATCTGTAGTATTTAACTGTAGTAGATGTCCTAAGATTTACCAGAGAATGACTAACTCAGACGGCAATAATGAGAGCAACATGCTAATATCTACAGTTAACAAGGTATTTATCTGGCTAACTAGAGACTTTAACTCAGTTTGGCTTCTTATCTCTGTCTAAAATGGTAAAATTAACCCTCTGCCACCCATTTTGCTGTTTTTTTCATCATTTTGTTCAACAACCATTTTAAAGTTACAATGGTTTTTTGGTTGTATTTGTTAGTCTATATCTGAGTGATAATGCTAGCAGCAGGGTTAATTGATGCTCCTGGATTTTTCAGTGGCTGATTTGCTTAATGCATGCTGGGCACTGGAGTGAGAGTACCTTGGAAAAACATGAAATTGTGAATTCTGTCAAACTAATAAAGCTAAGTATTGTAATGCTGCTCTACGGAACTGTGTCTTTCAGTTCAACTTTAAATGAGAATTGTTTACATTTAGACAAAAAAAAACACGTAGAGATACAAACATTTTTCTGATTATTAATAAAAATATCCAACAAGTCAGTTTTAGTTACACCGATGGAATGGCTCTTGTGAAGCCTGTAAAAAATGGTTAAACACTGTTTTAGGCTAAAGTGGTCACTTAAGTAATCCCAACTAAATTTATTATGAGGTTTCTGATTCTGTATGACATACTGTTTATAAAATACATTGATCTGTGCCAGAGACATTAAATACATCAAGCTCTGGGTTTTATTTATTTACTTGTTTGGTTATATTCCTCCCCACAGCTTCCCCCACCCTCATATGAGCAGGTGATCAGAGAAAAGACTCGTGAGCAGAGCGTTCACTCCTCCACGGTCTCCTCCTTGCCGTCCTCATCGCCCACTCCCCGTCGTTCTACTGTCACCATCGCAACACAGACTGACACAGACTCTTCAAACCCACAGAATCTTAGTGGTCCTTCGGGTAAGCTAAGAGAAGAGATGAAGAGAGCAAAGCAGGAATTTTGGCATGAATTCATGAATAAATGAGCCTGTTATCTTTGACAGAAATTATTTAGACTAAATGCAGACATGGAGACTAAAATAACCTTGAATCGGCATTTATCGCGCTATGAGTCTTCCATAAGAAGGAACAGGCTCTACAAGTTCTGAAGCCCTAATCAGCACTGGAGTTTTGCTCTTGATATTTTGTGACGCATCGCAAATCAGAAAAGGATGAGTGTCAAACAGGAGTGTTTTAGATATTTCAGCTCTTTCTCCTGCTTATGTTTTACTGTCTTTTAATCTCGGGACACATCAGTGCTGTCAGCATCTTATACTGTGAAACTCTTTTGTTTCAAGTAGAACAGATCAACAGAATAAAAATAGTATCGAGGAGATTAAAAATAGCTACAGGAACAAAGACAAACTGCTTGTTTTCTGCTCTATCTCCAGTTTGTCGGCCCCCAAAACCACCTCGTCCATCCCTGCCACTCGCTCCTAAACCTGCTGCATCAGCACACACATCCTCTCTCATTCAGCTGGATGAGCCTGATATGCCATGTACCACACACACTCCAGTAACCACACATGGCAGTGACATTCTGAGCACACCTCTGTCAGAGCAGTGTGGAGTTCAGACTGACTTCAGTAACGCTGGTGATCTCACACTCTATGAGGGCACCTCCACTCTCTCTGACTTCGCCCAAACTACTGATGAGCCTCCCTTACAGCACCCAGTGAAAAGTGAGGTTTGGGCGCGTCCCAGGCCACGCCCTCGTTCCAAAGCCATCTTGGATCCAGTTGTTAGAGAGGAGGATCTAGACCAGCCAATGGCAAGAGAAGTCAAAGTTCAGACTTTAGTGCGTCTGAAGGATGATGGTGCCGAGAGTGTTTTTGCCGGATTTACCGATAGTTCTTCAGACATTTCTTCCAATAAGTACCTAAAGGAGCTATTGGACGCCTTTGGTGATGATGAGCAAGGTTTCCAAGATGACCAGGGTAGCGAAAGTGACCCAAGTGAGAAGAGTGAGGACGAAAAAGAGGAGGAAGAAGAAGTAGTAGCAGCTTCTGAGAGCTGTGTTGCGGCGAGTAGTCCACCAGAACCTTTAGAACCTGTAAAGAGACCAGAGCCAAGGCCAAGAACTCGCAACCCCAAGCCAATGATTGCTCCTAAACCATCTGAATTCATGCCCAAAGAGCAGGAGACTTCTTCTGGAGAAAAGAGTAAGGGGACATTAAACGTTCCAATTCCTGCCCCCAGACCTTTGCTAACAAAAAAAAGCTCAGAGGGAAACAAAATCGAAAAAAACAGACTCCCTCGACCCCCAAGACCTCCAGTAGCTGCCCGTAGGTCTGTAGGTCCAACTCAAGCAGAAGAAGCTCCGTCTGGACATCAAGCTGCAGCAGTGCCTCCAAAACCTTCTGTAGATGATCAGAAAGTTGACGACGAGGACCGTAATTCTTCACCCACTCCTGTAAAGAAAGCACCAGTCACTTTGGACAACAGAAGCAGTGGAAAATGTGAGTATGTGTTTGGTTTGAAATGAGACAGCCTTGTTTCATTGATTTTACATGAGGATGTTTCTTTAACCATGTACTAATGGGAGTTACCTCACACCAGACAGCCTTGCAGTCATTTTGACTTAAAAAGCAACAAAACAAATCCTTAACCAGTTGTTATGGAGAACTTTAAGAGCAAGGCCATCATCATGCAGTGACTTCATCTCCACCATATGTCACTAGAAGCTGATGAGTCATCGCAGACCCGTGGTTTAAAATATTTTTTTCTGAATAGGAGTTGGAGGCACATCAAATCCAGTCGGATCTTTTTTGTTTCTGATTTGGCCTGTATTTGTGTACTGAAACCTGAACTCTCTTTCTCTTTCACCTGCTCAGGTCCACTTGGCTCCACCCAAACACAACTTCCAGCCAAGCCTCCATCCCAGAGGAGGCCTCCACCTCCATCCAAGACTAATGCACCGGTAATTTGTTGTTTACCCTCAGACCTTCAAATGTGATTTACTAAACAGTGCTTGTGTTTATGAGTAGCTCCTTTTTTATTGTGAGCAATGTGAAAGTAAGGCCACTCCCAAATGTAAAACGTGACGGCATGTAGATATTCTGGTTTATCTCTTTCTTGATCTGCACCTAGAAAACTTTGCAGGGATTAATCAGATTTCTGGTACCCACCTACAGAGAGCTGGGGGATTAGTCTTTTCCTTTTCTTTTTTTTTTTTTGGATAAATTATTATTTTCTTGGATGAGGAGCCCCTCTTCTCCACATGGAGGTTGTGAAATGGTTGCTGCAGTTTATTTATTAGAAGTCAGTTGGAGTCTGTTGGCTCTGGTTTGTTTTTGAACAGTAATGTCACCCAAATGTGGTTAAATTGTACACATTTAATGATTACTGCTACTGCTGTAATTGCTGTGTAAAATTAAAAAGTGATCCATCTTAGTGTTGAACTCTCCGCACTTCATATGTGGATTATGGTGAATATCAGCCACTATAAGCTGTCAGTTATCAGTTAATATTGTTGTTTGTGTTGTACATCCAAGCTTGTTATATATTGTCTTTTATATTTTTATAAATGGAGCATTAAAAATCACAGGATGTCCAATTAACATTATATTACTGCACTATAATGCAAGGCCTGATGCAGCTCAATAGTGCACTGCATGTTTGATTGTTATAGTAGTTTTGTGTGTGTGTGTGTGTTTGTGTTTGTGTTTGTGTGTAGGTTGATGGTGTTAGTAAAGCTCCAGCTTCATCTGTTCCCTCCTTGCCACCTCGGTAAGACTGACTTACAGTAAATATCTGCTTTTCTTTTTTTCCCCCAAATATCTTTATTGGGTTTTCTGGTATTATTGAACAATTTTCATTCACTTACATATACATGAAGACACCTACATAACTTGCACATTCTACATATCAGTGACTTAACATTACAATAGTAGATTAAAAAATTAATAAATAAATAAATTAATTAATTAAACTAAAATAAAATTTAAAAAAGGGGGGAAGGGCAGGGGGGTTGGGGGGGTGTTGTTTACATTCTAGATTCTATAATGTTCATATATGGTTCCCAGAGATGAAAGAACTCTTTTTGTTTTCCCTTAGCGATATATGTTAATCTTTCTAAACCAATACATTCTGAAAGTTCCTTTATCCATTGTTTAATAGAAGGAGCCTCTACATTTTTTCAATAAAGCGCAATCACTCTTCTGGCTTGTAGAAGTCCAAAATCCAATATTTTAGTCTGTTTCTGTGATTGTATGAAGTTCAGTGGATATATTCCAAGTACACACAGCTTAGCCTCTAGAGGGATATTTATACAAAAGACCTCAGACAGACAGTTGATGACATTTTTCCAGTACTTTGAAACCCATAAGCAATGAAGAAGTGTTCCTTTGTTATTTAGACATTTAATACAGGTATCTGGAATGTTACCAGACATATGATTAAGCTTGACAGGAGTGATGTATGTCCTAATTAACCATTTATATTGGAGGAGCTTAAACCTTGTATTTATTGTTTGTGTTTGTGCCTTTAAACAAGCCTCATTCCATTCCGTTTCAGTAATGTCTTCTTGTATGTCCTCCCTTCAGGCGTTTAACCTGTCCATTGCTGAATCTTTAGAGGTGTATATTAATAAATTATAATAAACAGAAAGTAAACCTTTCTTTCCTACCTGTCCAAGGGGGACTTCTTCTATTTTTGATAGTGGTGGGATACACATGGGTTGTCTAGATTTGGATGTCATGTAGCTTTTTAATTGTAAATATTTAAAAAAATGTTTTTTGGGGATTTGATATTTTTCACGTAACTGACTAAATGTCAACACTCCATCCATATACAAGGCCTTTACTGTCTGGATGCCTTTCACCTTCCATGTTCTAAATCCCTCATCTTTCTTATGAGGTATAAATTGTTCATTACCCCAAATAAGGGTGAATTGCGAGAGTACTGGAAAGTCTCCCATATGTTTGTGTGCAGCATGCCATATTGAAATTGTGTTTTTCAGAAAGGGATTTTTTGTATATTTGTAAAGTCTTTTTGTATCCGCAACGTATAAATAGCTATGTAAAGACAATTCTGGAACTGATTCTTGTTCAATGTTTACCCAAGCTGGTGGTGACGTCTTACAAAAGTAACGTGTAACTGATGTTAACTGGGCCGCCATATAATACCATCTGAGATTGGGAAACCGAAGCCCCCCTCTCTCATAAGGCTGATATAGTATAGAGTCTGGCTTTCCTATTGTTCCAGATGAACCGAGTAAGCAACTTTTTTAAATGATCGCAAAATGAAGCTGGTAATGGCTAAATATCAGCTTTTCTGCTTTTTGACAGTTTCAGTTTCTTTTCTGTCCAGGTTTGGCTCATTTTTATATACTGAGAGAAGTCTTGAAAACATCAAGGATTGTTAATACATTTAATGTTTCTCATGATGAGATAATGAGAATATTATGATTATTTGTCCTACTTATGTAGTTTTTTTTTAATGCTTGTTTCAAGTAATTTTGTCTTTTTGCATTGTTTTTTTCAGGTATTATTTATGGATGATACTTTCTATTGATAAAATGACTTTTAAAAAAAATCCTGTTTTTTGCAGCCATCTCATAATGAGAAATATTAAACGCATTGCTGAAATGTATAATTGCTGATACTTTTGCAGTATTGTCTATGGTTGTTTAATGAAATATTTCTAAGGGCATCTAAGAAGTCAGAGACAGTTGAATCTGATTTCATGTTAAATCGCTCCAGTTTTCTCATTGTTGTCTGCTTGGCTGTTATTAACTCTTTGCTCTGTCTCTATTCTACTAGTTCAAGCGAGGGAAGGCCACTTCCTCTACGTCCCCCTCCAATGAAGCAGCCTAAATCAGCAGGCTCCTCCCACTCTTCTGCTACAACCAGTCAGATACCAGCTCACAGGGTACCGAAACGAGGACCACCCCTGCCCCCCAGACCAAAACCCGGGCACCCTCTGTACAAACGCTACACTGTAAGTCTTTTATTAGTAAAATCTCCCTGTATTAAATTAGATACTCAGCTTGCATTAAAGTTGACACACAATGGGTTCTCCTGAACACACACATGTAAAAATACATACTTGTTTTCAACACCTTGTTTCAAGACTATAGTGAGAAAGACAGAAACATGAAGCTTTGTTGATGTAAACAGCCTGCTGGACTGTTAACATACAGGTTTGTCTATGTGTTTGTTCCAGTGCAAAGTTGCACATGAAAATACAGGGAAGAGTCATCCTGGCACTGAGGCAGAGGAAAACTACCTCCAGGTAAATACTTATCCACAGAAACACACACACACACACACAAATACCATACAGTTAATGCTTATAATGAAACCTTTCTCTTTCCACTCCAGAAAGAGGAACTCCTGCTAGTTCTCGATGAGACACCCACTCCCACACAAACGGCTAGTTTCCCCACAGAGGTGAAGGGTCAGGTTCAGGCTCAGGATGTGTGTGATGTCTGTACCGCAGTGAGGGATGAACCCATCTCTCAGGAAAAGCAAAAACAAGAAGTGAAGAGAGAACAACAGACAGAGCAGCAACCAAAGCCAAAGACCAGCATCAGGTTACAAAACGCCCCCCTTTTATTTACACTGAAAATATGGCTGGGCGAAACTAGTATTAAAAAAATGTCATCAACGAACATGTGTGTGTGTGTGTGTGTGTGTGTGTATATGTATATATGTGTGTGTGTGTGTGTGTGTGTGTGTGTGTGTGT
>JBBPCX010000141.1:4749344-4761483 GCA_037974365.1 Hydrocynus forskahlii
CAGTCCATTTTAAATGAGCGTTGGCCCAGAGAAGACTTCTGGATCATGTTTACATACGGCTTCTTATTTTAATGGTAGAGCTTAAACTGGAATCTGTAAATGTCATGGCGAATTGTGTTCGCTAACAATGTTTTCTGAAAATATTCCTGAGCCCATTTAGCGATTTCTATTACAGAATCGTATCTGTTTGTGATGCAGTGCCGTCTAAGGGCCGGAGGACAACGGGCATGCAGAATGTTTTTTTGGCCTTGTCCCTTACACACAGCGATTTTTTTTTCACATTCTCTGAATCTTTTGATGATGTTACGTACTGTAAATTCAACCTCTTTGCACTTTTACGCAATAACTTTTTTCTGAAATTGCTCCACTATTAGTTGATGCAGTATTAGGGGGACTGGTCATCCTCTGCCCTTCTTTACTTCTGAGAGACACTGCCACTCTAAGATGCTCTTTTTATACCCAATCGTATTACTGACTTGTTGCCAATTGACCTAATTAGTTGCAGATTGTTCATCCAGCTGTTACTTTTTTGAACCACTAACTTCTGATCCCAACCTTTTTGAGGCATGCTGCTCAGATAAAATGTAAAAAATTCAAATTCAGCCAATATTTTTCATTAAATAGCACAATCTCATTTTCAACATTTGATATGTTTATGTTCTATGAATAAAATAGATTCCAATATCATTGCATTCTGTTTTATTTTTAAATCCCAACCTTTTCAGAATTGGGGTTGTAAAAATGTATGTGTGTGTTTGTGTGTGTGTATGTATATATGAGTATACACACATTAGTGTGTGTGTGTGTAACCTAATTCACCTAATTCCTAATTTCACAGAATGAAAATAAAGTATTAATTCTCTCTCTCTCTCCATCTCCCTTCTCTCTCTCCATCTCGCTTTCGCTAGGTTTGTAGCTCGGTTTGCATTTGAAGGGCAAGAGGATGAGCTGACCTTCTGTGAGGGAGATGTCATCACATTAATAGAATATGTAAATGAGGAGTGGGGTCGTGGCAGCCTTAACAGACTCACTGGGCTTTTCCCTCTGAATTTTGTCCAAGAATTTTGTCCATCGTCACAAAGTAAATCTTCAACAGATTCGTCTGGTATGTAGTTATACTATTTTTATACTATTTTTCTTGTGTGAACATGTATTTAAAGTGTTTGTAAAATGGAGTTCCAAGGTGTTATTGAGACAGTGAGGCTGCAGGAAGTGTTGATTTTCTTCCTCCTTTTTTCTCCACAGTACGGAGAGAAAGCCAGTCAGGCAGAGCCATGTTTGATTTCATTCCTGAGTCTGAGGATGAACTCTGCGTCAAGGTGTGTACATGCTAGTGTGTGTTGTTTCATTTTGCTTATTTATGAAGTGAATTGAGTAGTTTTTGACTTTAGCTTTTTTTTTTTTTAATTAGCTAAATAATGTTTGGAGGCCCCAGCAGAAATATCCTTCTTTGGGCACAGCATGTGGGCTGTAGTGACTATGAGGAGCGGTTTCTCTCCTGGAAAGTGACAGGATGACATTTTAAACCTTTTGAATATTTGAAGTATTTTTCAGTGTAAATGAGAATAAAAACATTTCTTTTGTGAATTTGGAGTTTTTAATAGGAAAAATATGGTTTTATCTTGGAGCCCAGTAAAGCGGTCCTCCTTAAGGCACATTGCCCTGCTTTCCCTGCTTTAACACACCCACGGCAGCTCAGTGTGGGGTTGGTAATAAGCGGATTAGTTGGATCAGGAGTGCTGGGAGCAATAAAAACACTCATATTTTGCTGTGCAGTGTGTCTCTCACACAGGGGTCCTCAATTCCAGTCCTGGAAGGCCAGTGTCCAGCACAGTTTGGTAATTTCAACACTCAAACTCGCCTGTTTATTGCCAGGTTTAGTGAGTGCGCCTGAGGGGGGGGGACACCCAAAATATGTGTTTGACATCAGCCCTCCAGGGCCTGAGCTGGGGAAACCTGCTTTAGGACAAAGGTGGGGAAACACCATTTTAGGTCAGACTAATGGAAAAAAAAACCCTGCGACAGACAGAATTGCTGAAGGAAGCTTCTTTTCCTATATGGTCTCCTTATATTTCCCTCATCTGGTAACCATAAGCTGCTCAGCTCTTCCGGACCTTAACTGAAGCCATTTGGCTACAGATCAAGCAAAGTCAAGGAAAAATAAAGTTTAATTAAACTGTTTGGATGTACATGAGCGAGTGAAATTGGTGGAGAATCTTGAGTTGGTGTGTGGCGTGGTTTGGCTCTAAAACACAAATAAGCTGCAAGTTGTTACCAAAAACTGGGACCTACACAGTACTGGGGAAATGTAGTGTGACTCCTATTGCTATTTGCATTTATTTCTGTTCATTCCAAAAATATATTTGATTGAACCTGGTACAAGGGTTCCTCGACACAGATCTGTTCCTTCAGCAGCCATGTTACCCAAATTTTGGTCTTAGTTGAACCACCCTAGCCTCAGTAACTTACCGATCCTAACACAGTTAGGTAGTAAAATCATAAAAACACAACTAAGCCAAAGGAAAACTCCCTCACTCAGACGTCGCGTTACTGTGGATTCTTCTGCTGGGCACAGCCATACTAGTTCACCCACGTAGTCCGTAAGTACAAGGCTAACGGTGTAAACGGAGTGGGAGTGAGCGTTGTAAACTCAAAACGTTGTATGTGGAGACTGTTGTAACACAAGGACCCCCTGTATACACATATAGACTATAGCTCTTGTAACATGCTCAATTTGTATAGATCATCCTATAGCTCCTCATTGGTGTCCAGTTCCTGATCACTATTTTTAAAATTTATTCATTTCTTTGTTCATTCTGAATCCAACAATGTAATTGTGTGTAAAATCTTAATACACACTGTTAAATGATCTTGTTGCATCTGCTACACTCGTACTAGTGCAGCTTATGACCACGTTGTTGTCGTTGCCATGCTGAGAATGATATCTGCTTTCTGGTGGTCCCATTGCATTGGTTGAGGGTCGTGGGGGCTGATAAACTGTGTAGTAGCAGATGGACTACAGTCACTAATTCTAAATGTATTATGCACCTATATATATATATATATATGGAAGGTGCTTCTGAGAAAATACCTAAGTCTGAGTAGAGGGTAATAAAATGGCAGCGCAGTGTTGCCCAAGACTTATCTGTGTCTGGGGAAACCTCTGGCCCTTAGTGGTCTCAGAAATATCTGGGTTAATGTATAGTTGCAGCTATTTTACTGTATGTAAAGCTTTTCAGTGCGTAACTACGTGTTTGTGTGCACAGGTGGGGGATGTTGTGTGTTCTCTGGAGGAGGTGGATGAAGAGTGGTTTTGGGGGGAATTTGGTGGAAAACGTGGCATTGTTCCAAAAAGCTACATCCAAGTGCTCTAAAACTCTAAAACTCCATTGCAATGGATGCAGCAATGACGGGATATGGATGTTTACATGTGAAAAGAATCTGATGTCACCAAATGTGTTCATCTGGAGGCCTCCTGCCTAAACGTATTCCAACACAATCATACTGACCAGTGTTGTAAAACTCGTCATTCTGTTGGTTTGCCTTTTAATATACTTTCCTGTACTAGACTTGTGTCATTCACTCGTACACTGATATTTTTTTCCTGTTTCAAAGTCAACTGATGATGCTATGCTGTTGGAGACTTATCAGAATGTAACTGGACTGTAAATGAGGGCATAAGACTCAATTTTTAACACTTTTATCTGACTGACTCTGATAGATTGCAGAAGCATTTAGTTTCATTAATGTATTACTTGTATACATTTTTACTTACAGAGGATCGTTTGTCCTAATGTAGACTAAGCCTAGTCTTGGATCAAATTTTACTGTGAACAGTCATTGTTTTTTCATTGAATTTCCTTTGTAGTCTCAGACTGGACTTTATCTGGGACAACAATCCAAATTAAACAGATTAATTATTGTATTGATGTGTGTTTGTATTTTCTTTTCCACATCATGTACACATCATAATGCTTACAACATCACAGATACATTTAGTATACATTATTTAGTCCTAATTTTACTTTACACTGAAAGCAGCTCTCTTATGTCATCAGGGCAAATGTGCTGTTTTTTTTTTTTTGTTTTTTTTTTTAGCTGCACAGGTTCTATAATTTAGCCTTGATTTACTGTAAACAGTCAGGAACACGAACATTAAAAAGTTAGTTATTATTTTCTAAATAAATTTGCAAAAAAAAATTCAGTATGTTACCTATATTAGATACAAATACCAACCTGATATGTTAGATATTTAACACGCTATTAAGTGCTGAACCTAGTGTATTTAAAGTTAAAGGACAGTCTAGAGTTTGACTCTGCATCACCAACAACCAGTTAATAGGATTCAGACACGCACTGTTACAAATTCTCTCATCTTGTAAAGGAAACTGGTTTTATTTGACAGATTTTCATTTATAGTTGTTCACTCAACAGCTTGCCAGAGTTTAACAAGAAAAATCTGCAGTTTATGAAATAAATGGTAGGTGATAACCTGTCGTTTGCAAAAACTTTGGATTGGTAGTGGATAGTCCGTATTTTTATTAACAGACACAACATCTGTTAATTCTACATGCCGCATGTCCTTAAACAGGGTTTCTGGCGACTATCCCAGTGGTTACAGGGCGAAAGGTAGAGAAACACCCTGCCCAGATCACCAGTATATTACAGGGCAGACACACACACAGACTCGTTCACACGTTCTCACTTAAGGGCAATTTGGCCTCTCCAGTTCATCAGATGTGAATGTCTTTGGACTGTAGGAGGAAAATGGAGCTTCTGACAGAAACTCATGTAGCCAGGAATCAAACCCAGGACCTTCTTTCAGTGCTGTGGGGTACCTGCCTTGACTTGTGAGGCATTTTCTTCACTTCCTTATATAGAAACAGCTGCAAAAAGCATTTGGTGTTTTCAGTAATGGCACAAAAAAAAATTTGCCTACATATGATACCAGTCAGCCTATGGAAGCTTAGCCCATCCCATTTACACTGATACACCATTAATGTACTGCAGAGAAAATAAAAAAATACAGGAAAAATGTATGTCAGGATATGGCCTCATTAAAATTTACATAAACAGATGGCTTGAGGTGTGTGTGTGAATCTACTGCTAATAGTAATAAACAGCCCAGAATGGGCGACTTGAACTCAGGCTATTTCCCAACTGTCTTGCAAATAATATGATTCACAGCTGACCTCTGAAATAGTATTTCACAGTTTGCTGTTGCTGATTGCTCACTGTTCCAGGCTCAGTAAATTTAGTGCTCTGTATGTGGAGAAAGGACAGTGACTGCCAGATTACAGTGTACTGTCACCTTAGTGCTGTGCTGTTGCTGTCGCTGTATGTAATCAGAATCTGAGACTGACGCATTTTCTTTTCAGGTCCCATCTATTTGAGCCCACAAGTCATGCACACACATCAGTCTTACGTCAGTGACCAGCTGGGTCAGAATGAGGGTGAGTTGTTGTCCTTGCCTTGCCCACAAGGCCACTAGGCTACTATAGGGTGGTTGTAGTCTAGTGGGTAAAACACTTGCCTGTGAACCTGATGACCACAAAGTCACAGGTTCAAATCAGCACTTTCTACCACTGTGTCCTTGAGAAAGATACTTAACCCTCAGATGCTCCAGGGAGCATGTCCCTGTAACTAATGACTGTAAGTTGATGAGTGTCAGCAAAATGCCCCTTTTTCCCCACTGCATTCTGGTGCCATCCAATGCGCACACCCACCAACCACCCACATGATGTAAAAAATGTGATTCAGACCAGGCCATCTTCATTTTCACTACACTTGAATCCTTTTAAGGGAAGGCCTACTTAAACATGTTCATACTTGGTGTAGACAAATAAAAAATTTGTTAAAATGTCACATTTGAACACTACTGTCCACACATTCAGCACATCAACACAGCATTTGTGTTTACAGGTGTGTATTTAGCGTAGCATACTTAAAGTACAGTGGCCCCTTATAGTCTTGGATGAACACAGCACAGCACACAGTGTGAACAATGTGAAATTCTTTCTCTGCATTTAACCCATTCACCAAATTAAGCTGTGGGCATCCACCGGCATGGCGCCCGAGGTGCAATGTGTGGGGATGGTACTTTGCTCAAGGGTACCACAATGGTGCCGCTGGTCGTCCTGGGATTCAAACCCATGGCATTCTAATCACCAGGCCACCAGCTGCCTGCCACTAATGATTACAGGAGGAAATAAACACAAAGAGAATCTTTTTTTTCAGCTACTAAAGATGTATTGTTGAAGTACAAACAAAAGATGAAATAAAAACCATCAGAATTACAGTGTAGACAGGGAACGTTTGGCCCAAATAATCAACCACAGTACAAAAGTTAATACTATTACACTTTCAACATGACACAGTCATTCTGTTCCATCCACGTTTTCCTTTTCCTCTTTTAGATGGAAAAAATGAACGCTTATTCTCAGAAAAAGGACACAATTTTGGCGCATCATGGACACATACCCACACACATATACACACACACCCGCACACAACTAATACTTCTAATAATTCTGTTCTTCTCATCCATTTAAAGGCCAACTCTGTTTTGGTGTAAAGTAAAAGTTAAGACTGCTCCTCCTGAAGTCATACAAGGCGCACAAAATTACACTCCAACTTTTAAATACCTTCTTTTGTTTAACACACACACACACCACACAGAATCTAATGCATTCATGTGGGAGAACTGATATGCCTACCCGATGTAAAGTTGAAGGAATGGCTGAAAGATCTATTTCTAACAGTGCACTGTATGGATGTACTGACTGAGATCAATGATTTCCACATCTAGACACTTTATATACAGAGAGCAGAGGTAAAGAAGGGCACAGCGCAGTAGGAAATGAGGTTGCTGGTTCATTTGGAGAGTCTGCGAGCAAAACAGACCAGTGACTAATCTATATATCAGATTTCACAGACTGCAGGTGCTGGACTTGTATTCGTTTTGCTGTACTGTTGTTGTCATTATGACATTTGTGCATGTCACCAGGCTTTTTTCAGCCTAATCTCTATTTACTCCATCTGTAGCACTTGAGTCCAGATGTAGCTGGTGTAAATGGGATAATGCGGAGGCATCTGTTTTCTTTTAATGACAAAGATATCAAATAGATATTTGGGATTACTGTTAAAAAGCTTTTGGACTTCTGTGGACCTATAAACAAAAGTTCCACCAAAATGACATAGGATAAACAGTACTTGGCCACGCTGCTTGAGGCTGATTTACCTCTAGCCCAAGATGCAGATTCACATAGTTTATCTGTGATCCTGTGTCAAGTATGCTGTGTCTCCTAAATCCATCTTTCAGCTGGCTATTCTTTTAAGCCTGTGACGTCCAGCTCTGCCTCTAGTCTTCAGTGAGTACTAGTGGAGGCAGATAGGTCTGGTTCTAACTTCTGAAACTCCCACTAAGCTCCTGTAAAAGTTAAACTGTTAGGATAGCCATTTTCAATGCAGAAATGTTTAGATTTGCTTTATTAGAAGTCTGATTTTATTTGAATCATATCTTTGCAATAATAGTGCCCTAATGAGATTATAGTATTATAGTGGTGACAGCAGTACGTCTGTAGCAGCTGCATGTGGACATAACTGTTACAGATATTCAGGTATTTTTTATAATGCATTTTGCTGTTTTACAGAGTCATTCAGTAATTATCTGAAGCCATATTATAGTTCATAAAACGTGTAATACTTCTGTGAAATAAATAGCATGATTACTGTGTCAGCTTGTTATAGCTGTTTAGTAATAGCACATTTAATAATGTAAGTATATCCAGCAGTTATCTAGCCAGTGCATTTTGGTGTTATTTTGCTGTAGCTGGAGAGAGGCTTTCAAATATGCTCTACAGTGCAGGGCTGTTCATAAGTATTCATTTTTGGCTTTCCTTATCAATATTATGCCCAGTTAATACTGTATACTATGTACAGAAAACCCATTGACTCAACATACACTTATAATAGAAGCCGTTGGGCAGAATTGGGTTGGTAATTTCTTAAACAAAATTAGAGAGAACTTTCTATAGGTATTTGTAAATTAAGATGTAAATTCTTTCAAAAATAGATCCAGTTAACCTTAATGAAAACAACTGGAACTGTTTTTAGCATATTGCTCCAGAGCTTAAGAGTTGAGACATTCTTATGTGCTGGTCTCATCCCAAGATCTGCATTGATAAAACGTAATAGTTACAGTTATGAAAGTTTTTCTCATTATTTAGTCACATATTTATCATAATTCTGCAACTGATTCCCCATGGCTTCCATTATAAGTTTCCTGGGTTATTGTTCTTCAAGTACAGAGAAATGCATAAAAATTACCGTCCGCTGTAACCAGTGGTCCAATACAGATTCAGCAAATAGAGATTAGATTGAAAAATACTGGAACAAATGGTATTAAAGCTGCTCATTGTTTGTAAACGGGGCACTTGAGTGGTGACCAGCACTTTTCTTCTGAGACATTCGATACATACCGGTCAGGCAGAGAAGGGAATAAAACTGGGTGGAGATGCAGAAATAGAGGATGTACAGATTAAACTGGGTAGAAGTTTGAAACACATAAATGGAGAGAGCATAGGCTAACAGCACGAGAGGAGACGGAGGTTTAGGGGAGTGTCGCTGGTCTGGTGGTCGCAGCTCAGTGGATTTTGCAAAGTTGAGTTTAAAGGTATACTTCACCCCAAAACACCCGAATAAGCTATATAAGTCTCACATTAGCCTTCAGTAATCTGTACTTCTGTGGGCAGTTCTGGTTGAAGTATTCCTTCAAGCTTCAGCTGAGTAAGCAGGTCTCCTCTTCTGCTGATCTTCCAGAGTCCTCCTGTCTACATCGAGCTTTGCTCTACAACACACATGCAAGTAAGTACATTTAGTATATAAATAAATTATAAACTTTTATACTGAGCAATTGCACACCATAATGGTGGTTTTATAGTTAGTGTTGCAGTCCAAAACAAATAAAAACAAAGATCTCGGCCATGGCAACATTCCAGAAAAGGGCAAAATGTGTCCTTCAACTTTTATATGTAACTAAATATGAGATTTTGTTTCACATAGTTTTCTGAGCATTTCTGTTGCCCCTCACAAACAGGTTTTAATTTATTTTCAAAGAACACATCCTCTACAGAGAGCATATTCTTGCACATTTTAACACAATTTAATTGCTGTTTATTTGCTGAATTTGACATATTGGAAAAGATCAAACAGAAAATATGGCACATTTCTATTTTACAAACTGACAATTTCTTTTGGCATTCAACCCAAAAAATTAATTAAAAGAAACTGCACAGTAAAATTAGAAGAAAATGCCATAATTAGGTTTGTTTCCTCCAGAGGAGGCGTTCCTATTTTCAATCAACAAACATTTAATTTGACTGATGGCATTAAAACTTCTGCATTCAATGTTTTTACATGGAGACATTTGTTAAAGAAGGTTATTGTTAATACTTTATTTTGGTAGGCCACTAAAAAAACCTTGCCTTTTCTCTAACTTACATTTAACTAAATATCTATTCACCTTAATTCTTTCCTAAAACCTAAGACTCATTCCAACTTTAACCACAAGCCAAAACCTGACCCCACTGCTTAACCTGGTCCGAACCTCTAATGTTACAGAGAATCACCAGCTGGTTTGTTAACAGTTGAAGCATCTTTAGATACTCTGTAGTGAACCATGAAATGTGATCACTATATACAACATTGGAATTAAATTCAGAAGAACTTCACTCACCATTGCCTTGCAACTGATCCATCTGTTAAAAGCAAGGAGAAAGGAGGTGAACACCAGTCAGTGAACAGGACTGTGATGTATTTTAAGAGTGTACAGTTACAGGTGAATGTGTGTGCTGGTGCAAACGCTCTTACCTGTGCTTCTGTTGCCGTCGTGTCCTGTGTGTGTTCTGCGTCTGGTGTCTCGCACGTCATATTGTTCTCCAACGCGGTATCATCCTAAAAGTACAGATGTGTAGAGTATTTAGTAATAAGCATGTCTGGAGAAATTGAGTATTTCTGGATATTTTTATTTTGATTTTACACTATATTTTATATTGATCAATATTTGTGTGTCTGTGCAGTCACAGCCTAAGCAATTGTCTCCATAATCAATAAAGTTTTCTGATGAAAAAGAACCTCCAAGTACTAACAATTCTTATTAAATCAGTAATTACGCCCTTCTAGGATTTCCTAGAACTTTCGGTGAACTAAAAATGTATGTCTGAGATTTTGTAGCTCATGTTTTGTAGCTCTGCAAGTTCTGCAGCACTTCCTTAATTTCATTATTACGTTTGGTTGGATGCAGTATGGATAATTTTCTGAGAAGTATCTTGGTAGATGTAAGCAGATTTCTCAGTAGTTTGGCCTTCAGGTGCTGGACTGAATTTTGTGAAACCAAAGACGTCCCTCTAGGCCTTCGGGACGTTCTAAATGTGTCACTGACTTTGGGTTTCTGTCAGATGGTAAATAGTATGCTACATATAAGGTAAAATATATGGTAATACACACACACACATTAATGGATTCTGAATATAAACATGGACATTTCATGTTGACATATAAACATATTAACATTAACATATATGCAAGGTAAAATATAAGTTAACATTGATATGCTAATATGTTGATATGTCAGCTTCAGATATCCATGTTTAATCTAGAAGGCCAAAAAATATTCACTGTCCAATGCTGTTAGCTTAACACCAAGATACTGTAACTAAAAAGCATTATAGTGCTATAACTACTATATTGTGATATAATATTATATATATTCATTCATTTTCTGTAACCGCTTAATCCTTACTAGGATGCACTGCAGGGCGCCAGGATCCGGATTCCAACCCCCAACCCTGGAGGTGTGAAGCAACAGTGCTACCCACTGTGGCATTTAAACTGTAATGCGTTACACTTTTTTACATAATAGCAAAAAGTAATTACATTACTGTGATGTGTTACTTAGTGTAACATTTTCTTAACACGGACGGAGATGGCTGTGTCTCTCTCACCAGAACCCACGGGTGTGACAGGACTTCCTCTGCTGTGAAGCGCGCACTCACATTCACCTGCAGCATCTTACCAATTAGGTCCTGCAGAAAAACACATGACCTGAGTTAGACTTATAGGAAAGACAAATAAAACTGCAGGTGGGATACTGGTGAGATGTAGTGGGTGCATTACACTTAAGATGCATACATGTGAACAAAATATCTGTCCTTCAGTGTACTGTTATTTGGAGAATTTATCATCATTATTATCATATTATTATTGTGAAGCGTCTGTGAGGTGCATTATCAGTGTAGATGTTGGGGTGGGATAGTCTACTACAATATGACAGGATGACAGTGAAAGAATGAACAAACCATTGCAACAACAGCTATTTTTGACCTTGTTGTGCAAACTAAAACAAGTGGTCATGAAAGGTATTCTCGTGGCATACAGAGATGTTTCAGGCCTGACCTGCCCTCTAGTGGATGGAGCTTTTAGTCCTCTAGAGTTCAATTAAACGTATTCAGTGATGCTCCTAAAAGACACTCTTCTAAAAATACAAAAAAGTACAAAATTAAGGAAAAACATTCCTTTGCTACAATGAAACAACTTATACCTTGGGTGTATTACAGTTCATTTGTCTTAAGTGCTTTTCGGTCGGGATTAGTATTATGTAAGGAGATACTGTAACAACCTGAAAGACTCTGGTTACTTTTACCTCCTATAAAATGCACTGTAGACGTAACCCTGGGTTATATTAATCCATATGGAAGACGTCAAAAAAGCAATTACTTGTGTTCTCTGTGCCTGAAATCAAGCTGAGACAGACTGTCCTCAGGAGCGGGACACTGCTACAGTGTTAATATAGGGGTTCTGGAGTCAGACCTTGGCGCTGGCGCTGATGTTGTCCCAGTAAGGTGAGGGGAACTCCAGTCTTCCCAGCAAAATCTGTTCAAACAGTTCCTCCTGCTGGTTCCTCTCACTGCGGAATGGAGGAAACCCGCACAGGAGGATGTACGTGATCACCCCCGCTGCCCAGATATCCACCTTTAAACCATACCTTTACACACATACATATACATACACACACACACACACACACACACACACACACACACACACACACACATACACACATACACACATACACACACAC
>JBBPCX010000141.1:4761583-4775489 GCA_037974365.1 Hydrocynus forskahlii
AAACACACACACACACACACATACACACACACACACACACATACACACATACACACACATACACACACACACACACACACACATACACACAAACACACACACACACACACACACATACAAACACACACACACACACACACAAACACACACAAACACACAGAAAGGCATGAGACATTATACATCTGTGACCTATTTACTCAGAGTTCTAGATAAACAAGATAAATCCAGGCATTACGTAGTGTTAACCTTCATACACACTCTTACCCAGTCTCCGCGATAATCTCCGGTGCGACGTAGGTGGGTGTTCCGCAGACGGTGTACAGCGGTCCTTCCACAACGGTGGCGAGACCAAAATCTCCCAGCTTCAGAGACTTGGTGCCGTCAGGATATTCACATACCTTGCGGGGGCAGAGAGAGGTGTTTGTTAGTGTACAAGGTAGACTGTGTGTTTCTGTTGTTTTGATACGTGTATGTAAATCACAAGATTCTCTGTTTGAATTTTTTTGCACTACTTTTATGTTCAAAAGTTTGGAATCAACATATTAAGAACTGTACTTATTTATTTATTTGTTTATTGAACTTCATTATTATTTCATTTTGTCATGTTATTCAATAATATAGCAAAGTGAAATATCACAATAAAGTATTTGAGATTTTTTATTTATTATATTTATTACTGAACATTTATTATCTAATTTAATATCATCCTTTTTTGAAATGTTATGTTATTGTGCGTAATAATTATTCAGTACATTTTAGAGACAGCTGCACATCTGTCTGGTATATTGGACCAAAGCTAAAAAGTTGTACAGTACTATCATTTTATACAAGCATCCAGGAGGTGGGGTGCAGCACCGAAATTTTGTTTTTTAAATAATTAAAAACAAAACATCTAACTATTAAAATGATCAGTTACCGTGCCACATATCAACAATCTGATTGGTTGCCAATCAGTTCATTTGCATAAATCTCCTCCAGAATTAGAGCAGAGGGATCAGTCTGTGCACCAGTGGTTTGATGCATCAGTCTTGTGTGTGTATTGTCATCTCGCTCTACATGACACTTTATGTTTGATGGAAATGTTCAACAAATAAAAACATTGGCTAAACGTTTACAATGACGTAACAGTGTACATTTTCAGCACTTCAAACTCAAACCATCTTCCGGCATCCCTGCATGCCTTTGCAATAAAATAAGTTTTATTTCAGTGAAAACAGTGTACGGGTATGTGTGTGTGTGTGTATGTGTGTGTGCGAGTGTGTGTGTATGTGTATTTGTACGTGTGTGAGTGTGTACCAGTAGATTCTCTGGTTTTATATCTCTGTGCACTATGCTCATGCGGTGCAGGTATCTGAGAGCTCCGGTCAGGTTGTAGACCATGGCACTGGCGTCCCTCTCTGTGTACTTTGTTGACGAGGTGATGGCATCAAATAGATCTCCTCCCTGCAAATCAGACACATATTATTATAGCATCACAGATTCTGTACGAGGAGCATGGGCGCAGCACATCAAGTTTACAGTTTAAATATATTAGGTGTGTAATGACACAAATTCAGATTACCATACACAAAAAAGAGTGGCTGAATATGTACCTTGTCTTCATATGTTAATGTTATAGGTTGATGTTTGCATCATGTGCTCTAAAGAGTTTAACAATACATATATTTTCATTTTTGATCCAGACTTCAATTCTGAAGCCAAAATGTTTTGTGCATTAAAAATGTTCTCTGATAGAAAGGTTTCAATGTCTGGCACAACAAAAAAAATATCTTCATAATAAAGCCATTTTAGCAAGGGTGCGCTGAATTGCTTTATGACCCTAAATAAACCCTGCTCCCTTGTAGCCTTGTAGCTCTAATAAACAGACCGTTGTTTAAAGGTGTAGAATAAATGTCAAATGTCAAAAAGAGAATGATTTTGCCGACTGTTTTGAAAATACAAGATATTCTATACAGCTGTTGCACTCAAAAATGACACATTCTAAATAAATCATCACCGGGAAAGGCAGTGATCATACCTTAACGAGCTCCATGACCAAGTAGAGCTCAGTAGGAGTGTCCACCTCCTCAATCAGCATAATGATGCTGGGGTGTCGCACGCGTCGTAATATTGCCACTTCGTTGGCTATAAGGTGCTCCTAAAAGGGCCAAACCACCCATCAGGATATTTGATCAGTATTTAAATTAAGAATTAAAATTTTGTGCAAAATGAAAATATTGTTTGTTTATACAAAATGTCAGTTTAGGCATACATTGAAATATTTATACTGTAACGATCACAGATATGGACCCAATTGCAGAATGTAAAGAATAGAAAGTTTAAAGAAATACAAAGTCCACAAAGGCAGAAGGCAAAAATCCAATAACGTAGCAAAAGTTCCAAACCAGATAATCCAATCCAAGGCAGTCAAGAAACAAGTCCCAAGGCAATAGAGTAATCCGAAAGTCCAGAAAGAAGGTCAGAAAACACGAGGAGGCACGAATACAAGAAAACAGGGAAAGGCTCAGTAACTAGGCAGGGCTCAGTATACTTTGCACAAAGACAATGTCTCTAAGGTGTATATATACTCCTCAGTCTAGTACTCAGGTGATCCTGGTCTGCTTGTTAAGCGGTTGTGTGAAACTCTGGGGTGGATGTCCGGAGAGGATCCACTGGAAGCACCAGTGTCTGGCTCCAGTCCAGGTCTAGACCTCACATATGCCATTTTAACGGATGCACATTGTCATTGTGTGCCATTTAACCTCAGTATAAATATATAAAGTAACTGAATTGACATACCTTCCCACTGCATTTGGCTTTATCTATGATCTTCAGAGCGTATTCCTGACCAGTGGCCCTATGTACAAACACACACACACGCACACACACAAACACACACACGGAGAGAGAAGATATTATGTTTCCATTTGTGTCTGTGTGTACGTATGTGCGTGTATTGTTTCAGTCCCATACCTCTCCACACACTCTTTAACCACAGCAAAATTTCCGTCTCCTATGACTTTCCCCACTTTGTATTTATCAGTGATGACAGGTGACTGCACCTTATTCCCATTTACTGAGACACAGAAAGAGAGAGAATATAGAATGAGAGATGAGTACAGAATCAGATCAAAAGACATAAACTAAAACATTAAACTTAGTTAAAGAGCTGCAGGCAAAAACGATGTGGCACCTTTGCTGTGTTACAGGCAGCAATTCTATTACAGTAATGGTGTGTAATTGTGCTCCAGTACAAATTATTAGAATAAATAATGAGAGTAATCTCATTATTTTGTGTAGCTATTCATGATTAATTAATATATCTTATTTGCTCAAATTTGACCCTAAAGATCGATTTCCTTCTAAGAAGTTGTGCATTTGGTTACTATATCAGTAGACAAAAACAGGCTTCAGAATGTATTTGTTAATAATTCAGTAAAATTAATATCATGTGAATATCATGTGAATATTCAAATGAACCTGAATATTTCTCTTTCAATAGTGTTCTAAATTATTTAATATGTACTGTTTTACATAGTGTAATTATGCCATAGAGTATTTTATACCATAGTATTCTATTATCCAGTAGTGTTCTTGGTGGTATCATTGTGTTGTAGGGTTCTTTATGGTATAATGGTACTGTAGTGTTTTATATGGTGTAATTTCCTGTGGGGTTCTATATAGTATAATTATACCATAGTAGCCTATGTACTATAATTATACTATAGTGTTTTACACGGTATAATTATATTGTAGTGGTCTATACAGTATAACTACTAAATTCAATATTATTCTATATAGTATAATTATACCATAGTAGCCTACATAGTATAATTATACTATAGTATTTTATATTGTATAATTATATTGTAGTGGTCTATGCAGTATAACTACCCAATTCTATCTTATTCTATGTTGTACTGTATTCTGTATAGTATAATAATTTAGTAGTGTTCTATTTTGTATAATAATACTGTAGTGTTCTTTATAGTTGTATGATATCACTACACTCATAATATGACACTGTATGTAGCTGATGAGTGGAAAAATATTCAGTGCCTTTAGATTTGAAGAAGATTCTGTGTTTCATGGATGCAAATGTTAATTCCCATTCATGTGCGATTTCAGCACAGCGGTACACATGTTTCCTCATCTCTCTCTTTAACTCACACACAGTTGTTGTACACACACGGTCACCCTGAGGCTTATATGAGTAAAGTGAAGCTCCATGCGGCTTGACTCCGCCATATGGGCTGACCAGTAGAACAGCATACGTGTGCCAGGCACTGCAGTATCTGTTTGGCTCACAGGAGTGTGTTTTATTTGCAGAAGCTAAATGTGTGTGTGTGCGTTTATGTATTACCTTCTGGGCTCAGGTCCTCTGCTCCATTCAGTTCTCCAGAGGGGGGAGGGGAGGGAGTCACATGGCGAGAAGAGATCTACAGAGAAAAGAGAATAATGTTCATGATACACAAACGTGTCAAATGCAAATTACCGACGGGACGGGTGAGAACGGTCACATACGTTTTTCAGTCTGCGCGGACTGCCTGGGCTGGTCGGACTCTTGGACTTCACTATTGAAGCCTGACCCTCTGTAACATCACTGCCTGAAAGAAGAACGTAGGAAAACAATCACACTGCAAAAAATGAAACCTTAACAAGCCAGAAAATCTTGAAAAGAAATCACAGATCTTGTTTTATTTTAGGACCAATTGACTTGAGTACGTAAGATAAATAATCTAGTTTCCAGAAACTCTTCCTTGTTTAAAGAGAGCTTAGAAAGCTGCTAAGAAAGCGGATAATTCTGTTTGATTCTAAAACCTCTTGTTTCGTTTTATTTAAATGATGTTTGCAGTGCACCAACCAGGACAGTTAGCTATGATACACTTACAGAGATCAGCCACAACATTAAAACCACTGACAGGTGAGGTGAATGACACTGATTATGTTGTTCAAATGGCTCCTGTCAAGGGTTGGATACATTAAACAGCAAGTGAGGGCTGGAAGAAGGAAAATGGGTAGGCATAAGGATCCATGTGACTTTGACAAGGGCCAAATTGTGATGGTGATGGTCTGCAAAATGGCAGGTACAGTGTGGTGTTCCCAGTATACAGCGATGAGTACCTACCAAAAGTGGTCCAAGGAAGGACAACCGGTGAACAGATGGCAAGGTCATGGGCAAATAAGTGCATGTGCATAAATGTCACTTAACTGGGGAAGAGATGGCACCAGGATGCACTTTGGGTAGAAGATAAACTGGCAGAGGCAGTGTGATGCTCTGGGCTATGTTCTGCTGGGTCCTGCCTTCATGTGGATGTTGCTCTGATACACCACCTACCTAAGCACTGTTGCAGTACACCCCTTCATTCCCTAATGGCAGTCGACTCGTTCAGCATGATAATGTTTCCTTCCACCATGCAAAGCAATCCAAGAACGAGAACATGACAAAGAGTTCCAGGTGTTGACTTGGCCTCCAAATTCCCCAGAATTCAATCCGATCAAGAATCTGTGGGATGTACTGGACAAACTAGTCAGATGGAGGCTTTTTCTTGCAGGTTCCAGGAAATTATAGATCTGCTTCTTCGCCTTGCTGCAGATCCCACAGAATACCTTCAAATATCTTCTGGATTCCATGCCTTGATGGGTCAGAGCTGTTTTTTGTGCACTAGGTGGACCTACACAATAATAGACTGTAATAGGTTTTAATGTTATGGCTGAATATATGGCTTTATATCCCCAAATATATTGCCTTGAATGTGTAGAACAGCGGCTTATATGTTTTATGTCTGTATGTTTGTATATGCATGTGCAATACACCTCTCAAATCTTGTAAAAAATTAGCGGTCAATATAGAGTAATAGGCAAAATTACACATTTAGTTGATTTTTACAGAGTAAGTACACATCCTCCACAGAGGACACACATCTCCATATTTTAATGCACATTTATTGTTTATTTGGTGGATTTAACATATTGGGAAAACCATATAGCGTACGACTGTACCGTACAGATGAACCGAAAAAATACTGAATTAAACATCTCACAGTGCCTTCTGGCACCGTTTTTCAGTCGACCCAGCGTAAGTTATTAAAATAACATATGATAAGACAAGATTCCAAACTTTTGAACAATAGTTCAAAATGTGAAAGCCTCGTAGAAAGTCTTATATTAGTAGGTCTTACCTGCCTTTGACCCAGGCACACCTGAGGTTTTGGTTCCAACGGACTTAACAGGGACAGAGGACTTTGATGATTTCATCTTACACTCTGAGACAGAGACAGAGGAAAGCATAGTTATTTTGTGGGACGTGTATGTATGGACGTCTGTGTCTACATTACCTGTTAAAGGTTTGGGGAGGCTTAGAAAATTAGTTTTCTTTTTGATAAATGAACATACTTTCTTTGACAGATGCAACTTAATCAACGTAATATATTAAAGAGAAAGTTGTTTGGATTTGTCATTCCAAAACCTGCAAAACACAAGGAAGAATTATTTAAAAATGGCCTTGGCAAACCCCATGTAACGGTCGATTTTGGGTACTGCCCTTTTAAGAATCCAACTTTATTTGCGAGTTGGACTGAGAGAGCCCAGCAGCCATTTTGCATGTATGTAAGTGGCTGTACACTCCACTACCGCTGGATGCTCCAGACGAGTGTATACAAATCTTCGAGTTTGAGACTGTATTATTTGTTCTGTACCATCACTTATTGAACCATGTTTCCATGTGAACGCCACTGAAGTTGTACTGGCTTCTCTGTGCTATCCGGGGAAATTACGGTCAGGCCACTGTGTGAACCTGGCATCCGAGGCTTACAACCACTCACTTGAAAGTGATGTCATGTTGTTATTTAGGTGAAACTTGCACTTAGTGGAAAAAACTTTAGCTGTTTTATGTTAGCAGAACCGTTTTCTGTTATTTTATTTTACTTCACTGAAACATTACAGCGATTAACCACACATCATTTGTAAGAAATAAAAAAAAAAAACAAGGTATCCCCACACTTTAGACAGGCTTTATATGTACTTAGTCATGTGTCACCATTAACAAAGGCAGCAGCAGATGGTTTTCCCGCATGTCCAATGGCAGCGTCGTCCTGGGCATAACGGAACTTCTCAAGGCCGCACGCGATGAACACATCATCATCACCGAAAAAATCCTGAAGGCTCGTCAGCTGCAAAGATTTAGAGAGAGAAACTAATCCAGAATGATGCTGTACAACAGTTAGTGATTATGTAATTCCAAAACTGTGCACCCAAATTCTGAGACAGTCTGATACTGGTTGGTACAAAGACTGCCACAATTGGCTGAGAATGAAGCATCCACACATTTTTAAGATAAATGATACACCATAACACTACATAATAGCATTCACATGACAAACACAATCATTCTGACAAAATGCAATACACTACAGGAAGTGTAGAGGGCAGTTAAAGACAAAATCGCTTGTTGCACTGATGGAATTTTGAATTAGAATGGACATTAGGATGATATTTTATCATAACTGAGATAAATAACAGTTTCTCAGCGAACTGTTGGTTTTGTCAGTATCAACTGCATGTTTCATTAGTTCTGATTAATGTAACTTAATGTATGTTGTATGTCCATCCACCCATTATCTGAGCCAATTATCTTTTATCAGGCCCACTGGATGACGTATAGTATGTGAAATACTGAAGAAAAATCATTATACTCAAAGTTTTACAATAGTTTTTGAAATCTAAAGAAGACAGAAAATCTTTACAATAGTTCTTCTTTTTATTCTTTTAAGAACAACTGACTTGACTATTTTAAGATAAATAAGTTTTTAGAAAATGTTCTCATTTTATGAAAGCTTAACAAGTGAAAAATTTTCACGATAATGGCAGATCATTTTACTTAATTCTCTTCTCTTTAATGTGTTTATTTTACTATTTTTTTGCAGCACATTGTCTTTTCATATCAATTGAAATACTGTGTATATATTGTATGTAAATATTGTAAATACTGACAGTTCATTTCATCATTATATTAAATGTAAGCAGATAGAATAAGCTAGTATAGCGATAAGCTGCTAGCTGCAGCCCTTACTGATTTGAAAGCCATTTTGACTTTGAGTGACCTCTACTGCAATTTTTTTAAAAGTTCACTCTTAGTGTCTACTTGAACATTGCCCACATACTGCAATACTTGCACAAATTGCTACACTTGCACAACTAAAACTGTTTACATTCAAGGTACTCTCTTCAGTACAGCTGCACCTTTTCTTCTTCTCTCTTTTTGTAGTCTTTAATCTATTTTATTCTAACTATTACAACTTGTTATAATATATACAACATCATAATGTGTCTATAACTATGTTTTTTAAATTGTGACTATAATTACATATTTTTAACTACTGTAAAATTGTATAATAGCATACATCGATAATATATTTATACTTAATTCTGTATACAATACTGTATTATTATAGTCTCCTTCTTGTGTCCCCCATAGCATGTATTTTTGTATTTTTTTGGGTAAAGTATTGTATATTTGTGTATTTTTACCCCCAGTTATTGATCCGTCTGAGTGTGCTGCCGTTGTGTTGTGTTGTATGTTGCACCGATGGTCCAGGGGGGTACTTAATGTACATGGCTGGAATGACAATAAAGCTCCACTCGACTTGACTCGATATATGTGGTGGTAAAACATGCTGAACTTGCAAAATGTCTACGTCACTGCTTGTAGGTGATTTGGGACGAGGATATTGAGAACAGACTTGCACACACACACGGACCACTCCTATGCAAATAAGCTTAACTCAGCAGACAAAAATGTGCTTTATTCCAAAAGCCAATGGGTGAGTTAATCTGCAGTTGCTATGAGAAACTGGCAGTTTCCTGATAAGGTACAGGAGCACACACACACAAACACACACACACACTTCCGTCTCGCCAAGAACAAATGGGTCTTTCAAGGATTCCCCTCCTTCTCTGCAGTAGAAAACGTGTGGCATACAAATGAACTCCGGGCTTCTCCTCTAACGTACACACACACACTCGTACACACACTTTGTGTGCTCGCTCTCTTTGCCGAAGCATTCAGGGAGTTCGCTCAAGAGAGGAGAAGAGGAGAAAGGTTACCATGGCAACCAGCCTGCAGCCGGAGTCTTTGGTGTGTTGGTTTTTTGACCGAGCTGGTGTTTCTCCAGCTCAGCACATGCAGACATCCTCTGCTCACTAGGGTGATATTATCATTCCACTAATCACCAATGTGTGGTGAGTCTGACGGCTGGGAGGCAGAAAGAGAGACTCTGTACTTCTAGGAAAGGAATCTCTAAATTCTCCACAAATCTTTATGGAACTTCTGCTTCCTTTTGCAAACTGGGTCTACAGACAATCATAGACTGACCAAGGGCCATAAAGACTCAACCATGGCTTTAAAAATGTAATACGCGCTGACTGAAGACTCTATAGAGACCAACCAGGGGGCTTTAAAGTCTAAACAGTGACTGAGTAAAGACTTAAAGGCAGAACAGAAACTGATCAGGAACTCTAAAGACTAAACAGAGACTAACCGAGGATTATAAGATCCAAACAGAGATTGGTCAAATGCTTAAAAACTGAATACAAACTGAGTTTTAAGTTTTAAGGATTGTTCAGAGACTGACCAATGGCTATGAAGACTAAACCATGGCTCCAAATATCTAATAGATACTAACTGGCACCTCTAAAGAGAATGATTAAGGTGCTTTGAAGTCCAAACTGTGACTAAGGACTTAAAGGCACACCAGAGTCTGATTGAGAGTTTAATGTCTAAGCAGAGACTGAGGCTGAGGGCTTTAAAGACCAAATAGAGACTGACCAAGAACTCTAAAGACTAAACACAGAGTAGCTGAGGGTCATTATATCCAAACAGAGACTGAACAAAGGCTTAAAAGACAGAATACAGATTGACCAAGATTGAACAGAGACTGGCTAAGGGGTTTAAGCATTGATCAGAGACTGACCAACGGCTATAAAGACTGAACCATGGCTCTAAAAACCTAATAGATGGTACCTGACAGCTCTAAAAAGACTGATCAAGGGTTTTAAAGTCCAAACTGTGATTCACTAATGACTTAAAGGCACAACAAACACTGACCGTTCAACATCTGAGCAGAGACTGAGGCTAAAGGCTTTAAAGACAAAATAGAGATCAAGGACTCTTAAGACTAAACACAGAGTGGCTGAGGGTTTTAAATATGAACAGAGACTGATCAAAGGCTTAAAAGACTGAACGGAGACTGAGCAAAACCCTAAAGACTGAACTGAGACTGAGCAAAGACTCTAAAGACTGAACAGAGACTGGCTGAGGATTTTAATGTCTGAACAGAGACTGACTGAGGACTTTAAAGATTGATCAGAGACTGACTAAAGGCTTTAAAATCCAACAGAGGCTGGCTAAATTCTCTACAGTCCAGCAAGAGACAGACAGAGGGCTGTAAATACTGAACAGAGACAGAACATGCGGTAGTCGAGGTGGTGGGGTAGAAAAAGTCTGCAATAAGGCTGTTCTGGATAGAATAATTAAAATGGAAGATGTTAAATTCTGTTGATTCGCAAGGTTCCATGTACACACTCAAAGTCAGTATTTGAAAGTAAAGCCAAAACAAGTAGACATAAAATGCATTTATACTGGAACCTTGGATGTCAGTATCATGTAGTCATGTGACCATAGTTACAGAAACCTTCACAGTTCCTGTGGCATAGTAGTTTCTGGAGCAGGACCTATTGGACTGGAGCTTGCCATATTGTAGCTTAACCCTTAGATCGAAGAGTGTATTAGTTAAAGCTTAAATAAATAAAATTGGTGTAAGACAGCCTAAAACTGGTGCTTGCTCTCCCACACGCTCACTGTTTGCTGCTCTTTTGCACAGGGCGCCACCGCTCAGCCGCTCTCTGGACTCCCCCCTCACTTTTCCCCACGCACTCGTGGGCGGAGACTATCCTGAAAGTTCTCCCGAGTTCAAAGATCTTGTGTTTTTTCTGTTTATTTCTAAGTCATAAAATAAAAGAAATTTGAGAATTTTGTTCTTTATAAGCATTTGCTTGTGAAACCATTTTAAAACCCCAGTAGCGGTTATTATTATTACATGGCTTTTAAATTGCAAGAACACCAAACAAAGTTGTCTGAGGACCTTCCAAATAAAGAGTTGTTGTACAACGACAGTTTACTATTTGTTGAACTTCCACTCTAATTCTAAGGGTTAATAGTCAAGTGCAAGCTTCACAGAACCCTGTTATCACCTATTTTCAAAAAAAAAAAAAAAACTTTGCAAGCAAGATGTGGATAAGTGAAAGGACAAGTGTTTAAAATGGAAAAGGCTTCCACTTAAAATGAGAATGAAATCTACTAAAAGTGTACGCCACTTTAGTGAATTGGGAGCACTGGAAAACACGTACCTGCTTCCCATCCAGTGTGTAGAGCTTCTTCACAGCTCCAGAGTCCAGTTTAATGGCCTCTGTGATGTCCGCCAGCACCTGCTCGAACGAGTGAGCGGTCTTTTTGTTTAGCAGCACCCTGACGGCCTTGCGTGGCTTCACCCCGCTGCGGATCACCGTCACCAGCTTGGGCTTGATAAAGTCTTTGCTCTCCCTGCTCTGGCCTCCACCCGAACCCTGTCGTCCCAGTCCAGACCCAGTCCCAGCCATTCGGGAGCCCCAGTTGGGGTTCACATTCTTGGTGTAGTCCACTTTCTTGTAAGGTTCATTAGATGCACAGACGTAGCTCTCACCTGCAAGAGAGGACAGTATAATGTATAATAGAATCATAATTCATCACCATTAAAATTGTATCCCTAAGGTTATTTAAGGTAGGCAACAAATATCAGAATCACAATTGGAAAACTTTATTGATCCCAGAGGAAACTGCTTATGCAACGACTGCACAGACACAGAGACACAGAGACAACAACAATATATCATACAGTAGAAAGCCAAAATACTACTCCAAAAATGCTTTGCACTACAGCATTTATAAGAAAGAGGTGAATATAAATAGTCTAATATAATAGTATATAGTAAATACAAAAAAAAAAAAATACTGCTACTAGTTTACTAGTGAACACAAATAGTAGTTTGGAGTTATTGCGTGTAATACTGACGTAAGTAGTGATGCAGCACATGAGAATACCATTGCATAAGCAGTAAACAAAGTAGTGATGCAAGTAGTGATATTGCACATGATAAGACTATTGCACGTAATAATAATAATAATCTACTGCTCATAATGATAGATATTATATAAGGGACCATGACAACTCAAAGAACCATTTGGATGTTTTAATCTTTCTCTAGCTGGTTAAATGGTTCTCTTTGATTGAGAAACTGTTGTTCTTCACAGAGTGTTTTAAATGCTGTTCTTTTAAGCACCAAAAATGGGTCCTATTATCATTCAAGGAACTAAAGAACCCTCTTCTTGAAGCATTTCTGCAAAGAGTGTAAAATTTCTACAGAAATCTAACAGTATAAAACATCAGACATTTAAATATAGGTCCCTGAGTATCGTATTTTTCCCTACAGTTTTAACAATGAAGGGACCAGAAAGGGTTCTTTGAATGATACCATAGAATAGTGGTTACCAACTGTGGTTCAGCCTTGAACTTTTATTGGATTTTAATTCAGTCTGAAAATATCTAAATTCAAGTATAATTGTTTTTTTATTATTATTAAAACGTTAGTTTGATTATATTAATACATTTCCATTCTGCTGCGAAAGGGGTTAACTGTTTGACTAGGTGGATGAGGTGTTGGGAGCAGGGCCTCCAGGACCAGCCTTGCTATAGGAAATCACTTTTGTTTCTCCAAAGGACCTTTCAGTTTATTTTGTGAATGAAATGTTTGAAGAACGTTTTTAAAGTTTAAAGAACTTCCACACTCCCAAAAGGATTTAGTAAAACTCTTAAATTGGTAAAGGTTTTTATACCTTATCACCATCTTATTTACACAAAAAATGGTTCTTCAAGTGGCATTCTTAACTCTCCTATTCTGTTTGGCGTCAATGTGACCACATTCAGTTTTTAATGTCTCTAAATAAAAAACATTTTTGTCTCATATTAAATGATGTTTCCTAATTTAATGGGGACAATCTGGGTAAACACAAAATGAACATCATGATTTTCAATGTCCTGAACACATTTTGTACACATCTACGTTCTCTGGGGTCAGTTGGATCCCAGGATGTATAAACTGTATAAAATATATATATAACATATACATTTCATATGTTTAAACTGTTTCAAACACATGAATTATCAACATACATTTTACACTCTTGTTTTGATCAATCTGGATAATACTGATGGCACCGTAACATGCAATTTCTTTAAAAAAATGTATATAGCTAAACATAAAACATACCCATAGCAGTCTGAGGACCACTGAAAGATCACGTGACAAGGGGGAGGGAAACATATTTTCCAAGAAAAGTTTGCTTTTTTTGTAGGTCGTAGGGGCTTTAATACATGGTGTGTTTTATTTAAAGCACTATTTAAAGAAACAAAGAAACAAAAAGTACCTGAAACATAAACTTGGGTAACAATTTTAATTTCAACCATATTTCTGGGATTTTAAAATGCTGGGGTCAAACTGACCCCAAACATAAAGGACACTAGTACTTTTGAACATACATGAGGGTTAAGGCTGTAGGCAATGGTTTACACTCTCAGGCAATAAACTGTAAAAAACTGTACCCTAAAAATCATTAAGGGGTAATAAGCAACTTAACTATTTATGTTGAACTCAAAAAACAGATTTGTTTCATTCCTAAAGTCATTTAAGGTTGAACTGAGTTTTACAGCCCTCACACAAGAAACATGCAAAATCTCTCAAAATGTCTTAAAAGTGTTTCTGTAACGGTCACCTCGCCCTCGTCCCGTCTGTCCCGGTCCCTGTCTCCTGTGTATTAGTTTTCCCTTCTGTTCTC
>JBBPCX010000141.1:4775589-4795835 GCA_037974365.1 Hydrocynus forskahlii
ACACACACACACACACACACACACACACACACACACACTCATACACACACACACACACACACACACACACACACACAAATGGTATAAAATCAGAACTACAAGCTTCCCTCCACACACATGCAGACAAACATGTCTACACATTTGCCACAGATTATCATATGAATGTTCACATAAACATTGTATGGACAAAAGTTTTGGGACGCCTGATCTTTACACCAACAGGAACTTTGTTGACACTGCGTTCAAATACATGGACTGTAATATGGAGTTGGTCCCCCTTTGCAGCTCTAACAGCTTCCACTATTCTTGGAAGGTTTTCCACAAGATTTTGGAGTTTCTGTGGAAATTTGTGCCCATTCATTCTGTAGAGCATTAATGATGTAGGACGAGAAGGCCTGGCTCGCAGTCTCCGTTTCAGTTCATCCCAAAGGTGCTGGATGGGGTTGAGGTCAGGACTGTGTGCGGCCAGTCAAGTTCTTCCACACCGAACTCCTCCAGCCACGTCTTTATGGAGCTCGCTTTGTGCACTGCGGCACAGTCATGCTGGAATAGAAAAGGTTCTTCCCCAGAGTTGGAAGTAAGGTGCCTCACCCAAAGCCTGAAAAACAGGTGTGTGCCAATACCTTTGTCCATATAGTGTAAGTGAAGATTCACACGAACACACCTGTGCCGCGGTGAGGAGCGAGCGTGTGTCCAGGTAAGTGAAGACGCAGAAAAGCCACGCCCTCATCTTCATTCGCTCGGAACACACCAGTGATTCAGCAGGTCTGCTGCCATGGCGACAGGTTGGGCAGTGGAAAGTGGAGCACTCTGTCCAGGACCACAGATCCAGTTCTTTAGATGCTGTACATTTTTTATGGGTATAATCTCTTATTATACTCACATGCTCATACACACACACACACACACACACACATATTTATAGATATATGTGAATAGTATACATACATTCCAACAGTGAGTTAGAGGTATTTTATAAGATACAGTCTGTAAAATTCTGTCTCTCTCTCTCTCTCTCTCCCGCTCTCTCTCTTTCTACATATCGTCGCTGTTGGTCTTTGTTGTTTTTTTTTTTCATAAATCGATACTATTGGTCAGTCTCCACGTGGGTCTGTAAAATTTAGAAATGATTAACCAATGAAAAATGTTGAAAATAGTTATATCACTTTTGATGACACAGGATCCATTTAGAATATACATAGCTTTTTGAGTTTCCTGAAAAATAGCCGTTTTGGACATATGAGGTTTCCGCCGACAGCGACGATATATATATGTATACATACACAAACACATAAACACACACACACACACACACACACACTGGATTAATTATTATGCATAGGTGTTAAAACAAATACTTGTGTGTGTGTTACCTGTCTTGCTGTATGTTCTGTAGCGCCTGTGGGGGCGCAGGTCCTCCTGTGATTCAGCGGTGTAGACAGACCAGCTGTCTGAGTCGCCCTCAGTGCCGGGCTGTGTGTGGGGGGTCCAGCAGGGTGAGGGTGGGGCCCTCTCAGGCCCCTGCGGACCCGCACAGAGCACATGGTAATACTGGGCCTCCAGTGGGGCTGGTGCCCCCTGCCAGGACCTCTCACACCCCCCAGAACCCACAGACAGCGTCCGCAGCCTGCCGCCACTGTACCTACCCAGAGGATGAACAGTGGACACCAACAACACACAGCTGTTTTCACAATGAAATAATCTATAAATAAAATACATCTAGAGCAGGCCTATCACTGAAATAATGTATAAATAAAATGAAGATAGAACAGGTTTATCAATGAAATAATGTCTAATTAAAAGGCATCTAGAACTGAAGCAGACTGGGAGTCATTCTTGTTTTAATATTATAATATTTTATGCCTGAATGTGTATTGCATGACTGTAAAAAGGTAAGAACATTTTGATTTGAACTACTAATATGTCTATATACATATGCATACATATAAAAAAATAGGCCTGAATTTTCTGGAAACTGGAGGATCATTTTATAAATAAGATGATTTTTAAATGAAATGGTCCATAAATTAAACAGAGCTCCTTCGTCTAGAATGAATGCAAATTGTGAGTCATTAATATCTTACAAATGTTCTAAAATTTTAGAATATCTGAATGTTTAATCTAAGATGAATCTATCTTATATGAATATGAAACAAGACTTTGACCTACTTATGCTTTAGAAATAGTTCAGCAACACCTACAGTTTTCCACTTTACCCCAGATTACCCTGCAAGGCTAACATTGCAAACAAACTCAAAAATCACTCAAAGAGACCAAACCATTTCTTTAAAAATACATCACTAAGAATTCTCTCAAACTGAACAGCCCGATCTACCCTATGCTGTCACTGACATGTCGATGCGGTTTAGGACATTTTGTTCATTTTTACAGCTTGCAGTAAGTAATACTAAACCACACCTGTAAGTATGTACGACCTTAACAAAGAGGAGGATGTGGTTTGTGAGGGTCAAGAGAACTTATACTACTGTTACAGGCAATAAGAGTATGACTCCAAACTACTATTTGTGTTTAATTAGTAAACTACTTCAGCAGTAATTTATTTATTCATCTATACTATTTATCATCCAGCTCTCTTACTGACCACACAATTTTGTGTAAATTGCATAGTGTTTATAGTATAGATTATTTTCCGAAGTGTTTTATTTCATGTTTGTATTATTTTTTATATTGCCTCTGCATCTCTGTGTGTTTGGGCAGTCGTAGCAGAAGCATTTCCCTCTGGGATCAATAATTTTTTTCTGGTTCTGGTTCTGAAATGGTTTGTGCTGTTTGTGTGAGTTCCACTGAGTTTTGTTGTTTTTCAGCAACATCTTAAAACTAAAAAAGCAACTTGTAGATGCTAATAAGTCAGGCACAGTTACCTGCTGAGTGGGCCACTCCTGCGATCGTACTGCGGGTAACAGCACCGGGACATGCCTGATACACTGTAGCTTCTCTGGTGGTGAAGACAGAATGAAGACAGGATTAACCCTTACAACACGAGTGGCACAGATCCGTGCTGGCAGCTCAACCAATGGTAAATTATCGTTATCCGGAAAAACAACTCCTTATGTAGAAGTTCCCCCGGTTTGTGTTGATGCTCAACATGCTGAGCTTTGTTTGGTGTTCCCATATCACATAGAACCAAAGTTATTGTAATTTATGCCCATAAAAACAAAATGGATCAAATATCTTTTAACCCAAGAGAGCTTTCAGGATAGTCTCCGTCCACAAGTGGGTGGGGAAAATGCACAGAGGGAGGGGCTCCGCAGAGCGGCCAAGTGGAAGGGTGCTGAGCGAAAGAGCAACAAACGGCGAGCATGTAGGAGCACAAACACCGGTTTTAGTCTGTTTTACACCATTTTTATTTGTTCTGAGGGTAAACCCTTTCACAGTTTTAGAGATCCCTCAGTTGGACTATGCACATTTCTACACAGTAGCACTTCTGGGATATATTTTGAGAGAAATGTGTATGATCTACAAAACTAGAGACAAACCGAATTGTCATCTGTGGTGGCCAAGCAAGTCAACACTGCTCACTGAGGCCAAAATTTCACATATTCTCTTCATAATTCTCTATGAATGATTAGAAATTGTGATTAAAGAATGAATGCTAGCCCCCGTAAGGACCATGCATTTATGAACTGAGATCAAACTGATTGCTGGACTCCAGTTTTACAGTCCAGTTGGGTCTGGATGTGAACTCTCCTACCTGGTACGGTGGTCCTCTGGCAGCGAATGATCCGTGGGGCGATCCAGCCTCAGTGGGTGTGTGTGAGAGACTGTGGAGGTTCTGCAGCTGCTTCTCTGCTCTCTCTGCTCTCTCCAGTAGATCTTCAATGAAGCTCTGCAGACGAATCTTAGCACTCGCTTCCCTGAAAGCAGTCTCTCGCACGAACCTGTCCAACTCACAGACCTCTCTGATACACACACACACACACACACACAAACACACACACTAGATCAAACTCAAACCTAGTTTGCCTGACATTGTATCTAAAAGGGAATCCCACCCTTTTTTTCTTCAAATTTTCAGCATATTTTTATTTTCAAGAAGCTTTTTATTTGCAGAGAAAGAATTTCACACGGTGCGGTGTGTTCACACATGAACTTTAATTTTAATTGGTGACACCCCCATTACATTCACCTTGGTTGCTCCTTCATCACCCTAGCAGTCCTCAAGTCCAGCTGTACGCTGAGGTAGTCGTCTGCTCCCCATCGTGCCAGCCGTCTGGTTTCTGTTCTGTCTTTGTTTGTGTGTCCTCCTGTCTGCAGAGCTGACTCTGCCCATTTTCTGTGCCTCTGGCTCACTGTCCTGCTCACTGTGTGACGAGTACACTGCTACCACATTACCCCGCTGAACTCTGCACTGTTCTCGTACTGAGAGACCTGAACTGCCTATCTTCTCTGAACACAGGGAATAAGAAACGGAAGATTGTTTGAGTATAAACTGAACCATTTGCCCTCTGCATTTAACCCATGTACCCAAGTGAAGCTGCGGGCAGCCAGGAACACAGCGCCCAGGGAGCAGTGTGTGGGGACGGTACCTTGCTCAAGGGTACCTCAGTGGTGCCACTGGCAGTCCTGGGATTCAAACCCCCAACCTTCCACTTACAAGGGCAACTCCTTGTCCAAAACATCACCAGCTGCCCCGAAGGATTTGTGCCTTTGTGTCTGATATCTACCTCGCCTCTGTAAAATAAACAGTATCGACAGCATCGAGTCCTTTCTGGCCTAAATAAGACCTCAGTGCTCAGTTTCTGCGAGCAGAGAACCTTTTTTGCTCATTACTTTTGGATAGAGATCCACTCTAAACATAAAGCAGCACCACTACACCACACAGTTACCAGTGTTACTGCTGTGCTGAGAGGTCCTCCTCCCAAATAATATCTGCTCGACAGCAGTTCTGTGGTCAGAAACTGACCAATAATGAATGGGATACAGGGTGGCTGACCAATTATACAGCAAGCGATGGGTCTGTGCACCGAGTGGACCTGTAAGGTAGGTCAAAACATGCTCAGTGGCTGGAAGTATGAGGCAGATGTTTCAAATAAAGGCAGGGTTGAGTGTTTAAACAGGCACTGCGGAGAAATCGTTAACCTTTAATAAACCTACTTCAGTGAATACATCAGAGACTCTGAACTCAATGACCTGAACTCACAGACACACATGCGCGAGTGCGCGAGTTTGTCAAGTCATGCCCCACAGTCCCCCGGGGTCCAGTCATGCTGCTCTGTCAAACTGCATCTCTAATTGGGGGGGTGAGGCAGACACTCATGGAATGTGGCCCTAGTCAATGCTGCCATGGCAACAAGAGACTAATTCCAGCTCTCTATCGTTGTACGAAGGCAGAAGTCCGCCCACCCTGTCACAGACTCAAACTCAGAACACCGTCAGGTGAAACCAAACAATAAAGATGCTGAACACAATGACCAGTCATTTTTAGTGTCCCTCAGATTTGTGTTCTAACAAATTAGCTTAAAAAAATCTACTTTTCTATCAGATTTGACACCTCATTTGCACCAGCACATCACTTCCACGTTCATAAGAGATATTTTTTGGCAGGTTTCAGAGTAACTATATGGATGAATTTGTCATATTTACAACGTTCTCTCTATTAATCTTTTAACCGCATGCAACATTTGGTGTGTTTGTGCTTTTTTCGGTGCTTTGCATTTTGTCTTTTCTTTTCAGTAACTTTTGTACCTCGTCTGCAATTGTCTGCTGGTCGCATCTTTCCTCAAAAATCCCCTGTTTATTGTCTCTTGATTTGTAACCTGTGTTTTGACATTTTATGTTTGTTTGTTTGACCTTGGTTTGTTAAATAGCTGGGGCTCTTCCAATTCACAAATTTTGGATATTTTGTGGTCTTTAGTTGGTTGGGTGGTGTGCTGTTGCATGATCAGTCCTCTCCAATTTGGTAAGACTACAGTGCTGTGAGTTGTATGCTGTTACTTTCTAATGGTAGGATGAGTTTCTCCAATATTTAATGCCATATATTGTTACAAGATTGTTAAAATGGGTTATTTCATTGGGAAGTACTTTTGGATATTGTCCATTATGAAGTCGGATATTATTGTCGCAGTAGAATCTCATATTCACTTTCCTATTATTAATTCAAACCTTTTTCAAATGAAAAGTACAGATTTTTACAGGTCTTCAGAGAAAGCTAAATGTGATGTTGAACTGCAAAACTGAAAACTCTTTCTCCATAAAGGACAGTCAAGTAAGATCAAGAGCTGAACTGAAAGTCTTACAATCACCCACCAACATAAATAGGAAATGACTGGAATAAAGCAAACAAGTTTTGATTCACAATGGGTTGGACCAAGTTTCTGAAAGTAATGTATCACTTATTTAACCAGGTTTTAGTCATTCATGAGAAATGGTAAATCAGTGGTTCTGTGCCAGGGCTTTTTACTGAGTCACTGTGAGAGTGCTACAAATGGGATATAATGTATTTTCTGCCTCAAGCTTCGAATAAAAACATGCTGTCAGATCCTGTCGGAACACCCCAGACTCTGCCCCACAATGACTCCTAATGCCCAGATCTAAATTTTAATCTCATGACATAAATGGACATAAATACCTCAAGACTTCTGCATTCAGATTTGCAAAGTATTGCTGTGGACGATCCCTGCGTGTTTTATTTCTCATAAATTGACCTTCCTGATTTGCATTACCCTGCCTGTATTTCTTGGCTTTGATTCTTGTCTAGCCCCTTTTGTTTTGTTTGCTGATTTGGATTTGCATTTCTGGAGTCAGGCTACACCTGGACTCGACTCTTTGGTGTGATGATTCAGAATTGTTTGCTAATCAGAATGCCAGTTAGTTTTGGAACTCTGTCAGTATGTGTTTTTACTAGGGGTATCAAATTAATGCGTTGATTTCCATCAATTAATCACAGAAAAAATAATGCGTTAAAAATGAATGCGGATTAATCGCACCACGTGATTTTAACCTGGTCTGATGACACATCCTACCCTACCATGCCCTTCTGTGCATGTGCGGTTCCACAGTCTTGGGATTCAGTGCCACGCCCATAAATCTGTGCTACCTCGGGACTCTGGCAGCTGTATAAAATACAGGGTAGCACGAATCGCCAGAACACCTGTGCTTGTATGAACATTGTCTTAAACTGCACCCTATAGACGGACTTAGTTCTATCATTGTTCTTGCTGGAGCATTTTTTCCCTTTATTTTTTTTGGATTGCGGTGACCATAACTGCACATGAACAGTGCAAAAACAATTGTTAAACAAAAGAGACTCTGAAAGTGTGCAATGTTGATTATTTAGTCACTCATATGCAAAAATTCATAAAATTTTTTAAAAGATTTTACAGCAAGAATGTGTACGATTCATTTAGATTCATTAATCAGAGAGCTTGTAATTAATTAGATAATTTTTTTAAATCACGTGACACTGCTAACATATTACTAGAAATCCCATGGGGGGGTGGGGGTGTAACAGAATTACAAAATTCTAAAGGTTTTTCTTGCGTTGGGGACTAAATTTATAGTTCTAATAAATACTGAATGACACATATGGACACACTTACTGATGTTTGAGGTTAAGCTCCCCCTCCCTCTCCATCAGCTCCTGCCTCAGGCTGGCCAGCATCTCCACAGAAACGTCCACCTGCCGGGCCAGCTCAGCCGCCCTCTCCTCGGCCTCCTGCTTCTCTCTCTCCATCCTCTCACTCTCCCTCCTCGCCCTGTGCACCTCCACACTCCTCCTCCTCACCTCCTCCTGCAGCGCTCCCAACCGAGTGGACACCCTCTGCTGGACCTCCAGAGCCAGCTGCTGCAGCCGGGCCTCTACCGCCAGCCTGCTCAGCCAGGGCATGTTCAGCTGGGCAACCACCTGCTCCGAGTGCACTTCAGCGGACACCGCCACAGCCATCAGCGAGGAGAGAGAGGGAGCCTGTCTGTGAACCAGGAGCTGGCTGAGAGGAGCCTCAGCTGAAGAGGCCAGGCTCAGGGCGTCCAGAAGCTCCAGACGTAAGGGGTGGCTGACATGGCCAGTTTCCTGAGAAGACTGTTTCTGCTGCTGAGCCGAAAGAGCCACCAGGGCCCCCTCTGATTTCCGCCGGGGGGTCAGACAGATCTTCTTGCAGGTGTGGCTCATCTGGAGGTCTCCAAACACACATGCCTCTCCACAGTCAGGACAACAGATCGACGGCCCAGCAGCGAACGACATTGTGTGCTACACATTTACACACAAACACACAAAACGATAAATATTCGGTTTTACTTCAAGGCAGCTTTGTCTAAATAATGTCACAGCATATGTAGAAAATTGCAATTATTACATCTAATTCTGTTTTAAAATCGCTGTTTCATGAGATACACCACTGTGTCTTTTTCCTATGCATGAAGCAATCAGTATTTTAGCCTAATTATCAAAAAGATTGAATCAGAGCTTATCAGAGTCTTTGTTTTGACATTTTATGTTATACATTTTATTACACCACTGAAGAAATGAAATACTCGGGACAAGATTTACAATAGAAATAAAATTTAGTTTATATGTTAAAAGTAATTGCAATATGGGTCAGTCCATGTTAATGCATTTTATGATTGTTTCACATAAAAATACTGGTGCACTGTCAGAAAAAAGGGATACTATACAAGTACATTTTTGTTCAGAAAAGGACAAAGAGTATAAATCTGTCCTCAAATGTACAAAAACAGTCTTAAAGTTTACTTATGTGGTTAAAATTGGTTATAATATATTTATACTGCTTATATTTATTTAATTAACACATAAGAGAGTCCTTTTCCTTTTGTCTTTCTTTCCTTAATGTATACGTTTTCACAGGAAGTGATGTAATAACATGATAAAATGAGGACAGTGCAGAACAGTAATTAGGTCACCCCCCCACACAGCCCCCGACACACCTCATACACCTCGACTGATAATGGGTGCAGGTCTAAAACTGAGAGTGAGCAGAAACACATGTTTTCTGGCTGACTTTGTGTGTGTGTACATGATTTATTCAGATATGAGTTTAACAGAGCATGATGATGTTTCCATATATATGGTACGCACGCACGCGCGCGCATGCACACACACACACACACACACACACACAGTTCTTACCTCCCTAATCCCTCATGCAGTTAGCTTCCTACTCTGTATGTTTGCGTTGTGTATGTATGTGTGTGTTTGTGTGCACGCAGGTTTGTCTGTCTGTATGCATCTCGGTGATTATGTGTGTGTGTGTGTGTGTGTGTGTGTGTGTGTGTGTGTGTAGGTTTGTCTGTCTGTATGCATCTTTGTGTTTGTGTGTGTGTAGGTTTGTCTGTCTATATACATCTGTATTTGTGTGTGTGTGTGTGTGTGTGTGTGTCTGTCGGTCTGTCTGTCTGTGTCCATGTAAGTTTGTCTGTATATATGTGTGTGTGTGTGTGTAGGTTTGTCTGTCTGTATATATCTGTGTTTGAGTGTCTGGGTGTGTGTGTGTGGGTTTGTCTGTCTATATACATCTGTGTGTGTGTGTGTGTGTGTGTGTGTGTGTGTGTGTAGGTTTGTCTCTGTGTATATCTGTGTGTGTGTGTGTGTGTGTGTGAGTGTGTGTGTGTGTGTAGGTTTGTATGTCTGTATATATCTGTGTTTGAGTGTTTGTGTGTGTGTGCGTGTGTGTAGGTTTGTCTGTCGGCTTATATTTGTGTGTGTGTGTGTGTTTGTAGGTTTGTCTGTTTATATCTGTGTGTGTGTGTGTGTGTGTGTGTGTATGTTATCAGAGCTGACCCACTGATGCGCTGGAATGCGAACAGCGCGCGCTCCCCGGACTGTGCGTTATGAACGCTTGACTGGCACGAAGACAAAGCCTCTGCCCTCTGCGCGCGCCACCGCGGCACGAGACCATCCCTCTGATCCAACACACTCCAGAACACAATCCCGAGCCGCACTGCGACCCTTCAGATCCTCAACAATAAACCAGCTGCACCTTTAACTGCAGCTCGGCGCGTGTTCCTCAGACCCCCTCTGTCACAGTCTGTCCACTCACGAACATCTTCATGACTGGCCGCGTGCGTGCAGCTCGTGCATTGCAACTCCCCGCGCTTCTGACGTCCAAGTGTGGTCAAAACGACCCAGCCCACCTGAACCCACCTCAACCCCCGTCTCCCAGCTCTGTCACTTCTGTATACTCTTAAAATAACCGCGGTACTCACTCAGTCTTTCATCTCACGAGCCACGTGACCTGACGGAACTCTTCATATGTCCTTCCTTCACTCCTCTTTATTATTTCTCCTCTCTTTTCAAAAGGGGCACAAAGGTGGAGGCGAGACCCTCGCGCGCTCTACTCCGCGTCAAACAGCCGCGTGCACTTCTTAGGACCGGCCGTGACGTCACGTGGCTCGGTCAAGACGCCGGCGGTGCACGCGACCAACATGGACTTGGTTCAACACCGGAAAAGCCACCCATACAGCAGTGAGATTTTTCCCCACCCGTATTCCGGCAACCCACTATGCCTGGGGTTGGGTGATATCAAGCCCCCTGCGCTGCGACTGGCTAGTCTCTCTCCTCCTAGTGCTGTGATTGGATAGTCTATCGTCTCCAAGCGTTGTGACTGGCTAATAGCAACCCATCACCTGGGTTTGTCATCGCTGCCTCACTTGGAGCGACGTTGAGCACCGCGGACAGCGCCCATGGCGGCACGCTTCATTAACCCCACCTGTATTTCGTCAAACCCAACCCGTATTCCGACAAACCCCACTCGTATTCCAGCAAATACAACCCGTTTTCCGACAAACCCACCCGTATTCCGAGACACTTAACCATATTACAACAAACCCCACCCATATCCAGGCAAATACCACCCGTATTCCAATACGCCCTATCCGTATTCCGACACACCCAATCCATATACCGGTAAATCCCACCCGTATTTCAGCTTCATCTATTTCATGACACACACCCGTTTTCCGACAAATCCCTCTCATATTCCACCACACCCCACTCGTATTTCGAATAATCTCGGCAATATTCCGATACATCCCACCCGTATTCCAACACACACCCGTATTCAGGCTAGGCCCACCCATATTACGACAAGCCCCACCCGTATTCCAACAAACCCCAACCATATTCCGACCAACCCGACCTAAGATCGCGCCTCGCTTTCTGAGATGGAATTGGCTTTTGGCCCTCCTAAATGAAAGACTATGTGTTGCTAAACAATCGTAGCACACGGAACTAGGCACTGTTAGCTACTCCTAGGAAGGGCTGTCAGAAAACAGGTGGAAAATAATGGTGATAGCACCCCAGATACAGAGCACGTCACTCTGGCTCCATCTCGGTTTGAGTGTGTCGCTGTCCAGAGGACGCATAGTGCTGAAACTGCACTGAATCAACAGTAATTAAAAGAAGGTGTTGAACACAGTAAAATTGGCATTTAAACAGATAATGTTATGGATTTTCAACCATACTTACAGACACCAGCACCCAAGCATATCAGAGCTGCATTTTTCTCAAACGAGGGTGCAGAATGTTACACGCCCAGAAAAGACATCAGGGTGGGCTCAGGGGTTCACAAAATTCCGGAAAGCCTCAGGATTAAACAGCAGAGGGCGCTGTGGAGCCGTGACTGGAAAAAGTACAACTCCAGTAAACTTGACTGAATTGCCTTTGAGGAGTCCAGCAGAAAAGCAGCCAAAATCCACACTCAAGTAAAAGTGCTGCCATTTCAATTACATTATTATTGTAGTAGCTACCAAAAAAAACCCACTTAAATAGGATTTGGTCAAAAACACACATACTGAGTTCCCTACAGAACTGCAATGGACCCTTTTAGTAGTATGTGTGTGTGTGTGTGTGTGTGTGTGTCTGTGTGTGTGTGTGTGTTTCTGTGTGTAAATGTAACAGAGGCTCTCTCATTTATATGAGAATATAGAATAAATATAGAATTGGAAACTGCATCATGGTGTATGTGAATGGCTGGGTGTGTGCAGTACTGTTAAATATTATGACAAGGATCCAAAACGAAAACATACATTAAAATCTAAATTGAACTACTTCTGAAGTGGTCCTCTCCAGACCCAGACTTATCGCAACAGGACATTACTTTAAACCTGTGCTTAGAAAGTGAACCTGACTAACATGAAGCAAAATCCTACATCAAGTAAATAAAGACTATTGTCTGGACACAACAAGTTTTTAGAGGCTGTAGCTAAAGGGGGTCTTACTAAATACTGACTCTTCAACCACCATGTTTAAATAAATGATAATAGGGTGTGATCATAGTAAAAATAATCATTTTCTATGAAAGGTTTCAGAAACATGTCATAGTCTAGTTTGTTCCATGCAGAGATGACTATGTTGTTATTACCTACCCATAGTTCCTTAGTGTGTGTGTGGTGTGTGTATGTGATTCAGACTGAGGTGTTTGTATGTGTCAAAAAATGAATCATTCATTCAATAAATAGTAATCAATAAACAGTTCATTTTATTTCAAACATTCAACGTCTTTAAAATATGCATAAGGCTTTAAACAGCGTGGCATTGCACAAGAACATTGTAATTCATTTAGAAAGGCAAACAGACAATAATATATAGACAAACGCCGAGCTGTTGACGGAGGAACAGCCCAAAATATCTGCACAACGATGTGTGCTACTGCAACTCAACTACTGTGTTGATGTGTCTTTTTTTCTTTCCTTTGTTTTCTTAAACTGCATTTTTTTTTGGTTCGCACGAACCAGTCAAAGCACATTCCACTGTCAGAAGGTGAATATGATTCAAATCCATAAGAAGATACACATATATCTCTTATCTGGTTCTGAAAATGAGCAGTAGAAAAATACATCCAAAAATATATAGATATGTATATTTATATATATATATATATATATATATAGATATGTACAAATATATAGGCATCTTCTGTTCAGATTAATACACTGCAATGTATCAAAATACAACACTGTGACCATAGAAAGATTTAGGAGACAGGTAAGAGTCACGTGTGCATGCTGACGTGGGTTTAGCAGCGTCAAAACACGTTATATTATATTCATACTGAACAAAAACATGCATAAACAAGTCTCTCTTTTTAAAAAAAAATAAGAAACAGGTCGACACTGGAGGTTTCTGAAAGTTTCTCATTCTTGAGGGGTGGGTGGGTGGTGCCCACCCACAGAGCTGCACAATGACGTCACTTTCACTTTCACTTTCACTCCCAGGTGGGCGTGTCTCATCCCAGGCGCAGGAAAACTTTAGAGGTGTGCCAATGTAGAAATAAGTGCAGTTTTCTTTTTAGTTTCAGTTTTAGTATTTAGTTTGTGCTGAAATCAATCTTTAGCCGTTAGCTGTCAGTCAATTAGCAGTTAGCCGATTGCTAACCTTTCAAAGTCTAAGATAGTTCCTTTGGGTGTGTCGTCACAAGCCTCCAGCAGTAAAAGTCCATGAAAACAAAACGAGTCAGTGACGCACTGAGTAGGGACCCAGGTCTCGGTTTGAGACACTGCCCAAAGTCCTCTCGACTCTTCTCGGCTGGTTTTAGGCCCCAGACCGACCCTCTTCAGGACCTCCACACTGAACTCCGTGTGAACTCGGCGCATTTCCGCGGCCCCAATTAAAAACGCAGCAGATTTATTATTTTTCTTCCAGCGAGCCCGCGCGTCTCTCACACCAGCCCGGGCAGGGCGAAGGCGCACGCGGCCGCGAGCTCGGCCTTCTGCTGCGCGCGCTCGCGCTGTTTGATGTGCACGCGGGCGTGCCTCTTCCTCTCGTCGCTGCGCGCGAAGCGCCGGCCGCACACGTCGCACGAGAAGGGCTTCTCCCCGGTGTGCGTGCGCATGTGCGTGGTCAGGTGGTCGCTGCGGCCGAAACGGCGTGAACACACGCGGCACTGGAAGGGCCGGTGGCCGGTGTGCACGCGCACATGGCGATTCAGCTCGTCGGAGCGCGAGAAGCGGCGCTCGCAGTTCTCCACGGGGCACGGGAACGGCTTCTCGCGGCGCGCGCCCGACGCGCCAGCCCTCCTACCGGGCGCCTTGGGCGCGTGCGTCCGCGTGCCTGTGGTGAAGAGCAGCGAGTCCAGCGTAAGAGGGTCATACCTGTAGAGGGCGTGTCCATGGAAGATGGGCGGGGCCTGCACCTGGCAGGTAAAGTCCTGGGGACTCGGGACTGCCCGCGCGCACTCGTCCGCGAATAGCGGCTCCTGCTTGATCCGCACCTCAGGCGCGCACGCGGGCTCCAGCGGCGAGAGCAGCTCGATAATATCGTCCAGGTCCGCGAGGCGCTCACAGGCGCGTGCGTCCTCGAACAGGTCGTCGAAGAAGTCGTCGAAGTTCTCTGTCTTCACGTGCGCGGCGAACGGCTGGCACGCGCTGCCCGACGCGTCCGCGAGCTCGTCCGAAGAGTCGCTGCAGAACGGAGAGGCTGGAGAACCCAGAGAGCTCGCGACCGAACCCACCGAGCCCTGCCGGAGGAGAGAGGACACCCCTGTGCCGCAGCAGCGCGAGCTTGGGGGCGGCGGAGAGCTCGCGGACAGACCCACGATCTCCGTGATGAGGTTGAGGAGGGCGTCCGTCTCCGGGTGGAAAACGGAGGGAGGAGAAGGAGGAGATGGAGGGAGAAGATCACAGGAGCTCTCACAACAACCGGGCAGGAACGGAGAGTCTGGAAACTCCAGCTTGGGCTTCAGGAGACCTGAATAAAAGAAGAGGGGGATGAAATATTATTATATTTCACTCTTCTATATTGTACAAGATTCAGCAAAGTATCATTACTTACACAGATAAAAACTACAGCTATTGCAATTATGAGGAGAGAAATATAGAAAGAAAGTGAGGTGTGAATGGATAGAGTAGGAGTGAGAGAGAGATGGAAAGAGAGAAGTAGACAGAGAGAAGAGAACTAGAATGAGATAGAACAAGAAATAGAGAGATGGGAAGTGAAAGAGAGGGAAGGGGAGAGAGACAGAGAAAGAGACAAAGGGAATGGTAGAGAGAAAGAGAAAGAGAGGGAGAGAAAGAAAGAGAAATAGAGAGAGGTGTCATTATGTAAGCTCTCTCCAGTTGATGCATAAATGACTCACTGCTCTCTCGCTCTAACAGCATCGCCTCCCTTTTTATCACACTGGGGCTGTTTGTTTTATCACACTGTTTTATTATAATACTATAATAAATGATCCTGCTCCACTTTATCAGTCTGGACCCCAAAACCCCGGCGCGTGCTTACCGGTCTCGTGCCCGGTGGTCGCCTGGCGCTGGCAGATGAAGTCGAGCGAGCTGAAGTCCACCGTGTTCAGCATGATGGAGAGTCTTCTGATCTCAGACAGAGGAACGGAAAGGATGTGCTTCTAAAAAAATTCCACGAAAGTCAACAAAAAGTCAGGTTTTCTGGGTTCACGCGCTCCGGGATTCCCGGTTCGCCTGGTGGGTTCTCGTGATCAGGTTGTCCTCGGTCCGCCGCTGTTTACTGGGATCCCTCTGCCGCCCGTTTTATACCCCCATAGACCCGCCCTCCGCCGCGTCATCGCGAGGATTCCCCGCCGAGGAGCTTCTGTGCTCGCGCCGCTGCCCATAAATGGGCAGAAGAGGATGTGACGGGGTTCCCCCTCCGAAAATGGGCACGGGGCTGTGACGTAGCGGCGATTTTCCTTATGATGGGAAAGGTGGGGGGATAGGGAGGGAAGCTCAAGTAAATAAATAAATAAAATAAAATAAATAAATAAGAGACTGGAGACTGGGTTGTTTGTGAATGGGGGGCAGCCATAATGTCAGCAGCATAAAAGTCTGAGGACCAACGTCGTCGTTTATGGGGTTTTGTCTCACCAAAGCAGTTCGATGCTGCAGGAATATGCGCAGCGTCAGGAGCTGAAGAGCAGTGGAACTATGACATGAAATGGAAAACAGTTGCAAAAACATTTGCAGTGAGTTTCTGATACTGAAACCTGACCACTATGTGTTGTTATTATATTACATTGCATTATATTACATTGCATTGTATTACATTACATTGTATTATACTACATTATACCCTATATTTATACCCTATTATATTATAGCATATTACACACGATTGTGTTGAATTATATTATATTATATAATATTATATTATATTATATTATTTATCTACTGAGTGCCATCTTGCACCAGAGAACACAATGTACAGTCATTGCTGTTACATAATGGTTCATTAATGGCTCTGTTTGCATCTGAGCTCAAATCAGGCTTCTTCTGTATCGTTTTATATTATCTGCATTGAAGTACTAAGTGTACATTTCCTGTAAAAGTCTCGATCCAGGCTGTGTTTGAGGATGAGCTGCTCTTGCCTGTTGCAGGTCTGTTTTCAGCACCGCGGACAGCGCCTACCGCGCCGCGCTGTTTTTTTCCCCACCCGTTTTCGGACAACCCTACATATGATGAGCGAGACAGGTCCCTCTTCTTCTTGGGCTGGGATTGGCTAGAGCTGTTTCGTCTCCTGTACTGTGATTGGCCAGGAGTTTATCCTAACAGGGGAGTTCACCGAATGGGAAGATGAAATTTCAGCCAATCACAGTGAAGCAAGTAGGGTTTTCCGGAAAGTGGGTGGTTTAAAAAAAGAATAAAAAAGGGTTATTGTGCCTTTCCTTTCTGAACTCTCTGCATTTCTTCAGACTGAACTCTTTGCAAGTTCTTATTTTCACACTGAATTTGCAGACATTAGTGTAATAATGGTGTTTTATTCTATTGTATGCACTGCTGCAAAGCATGAATGAGGGAAAATATGAACCAAAATGGGTCAGATGGGTCGAGCATGGCACAGTTTCAGTGAGTGTTATATAAAGGCTAGTGTTGCGGAATCACTGAGATTTTGGTGCGGAATGTTAAAGCCTTTTTGGTTTCGCACTGGTGTGTGAAAATGAGTGCAAGCAGGCTGAGTAATAAAGGCTTTCTTAATCTTTTAAATGAGCTCAAATGGCATAAAGCTCAACACTTGCTTCTGGCTGCCTGAGTCAAAACACTTTCACAACTGATTTAAAACAACAGGGGAATAACACTGAGTTCACAAGTACACTCTATGGACTAAAGTATTGGGACACCTGACCATGATATCAACGGGGACTTTAATGACTTTGCATTCAGCTACATAGACTTTAATATGGAGTTTGTCTCCCTTTGCAGCTATAACAGCTTCCACTCTTCTTGGTTTTCCAGAAGATTTTGGAGTTTCTGTAAGAATTTGTGCCCATTCATTCTGTAGAGCATTTATGAGGTCAGTCACTGATGTTGGATGAGAAGGCCTGTCTCCAGTCTCCATTCCAGTTCATCCCAAAGGTGCTGGATGGGGTTGAGGTCAGGGTTCTGTGCAGCCCAGTCGAGTTCTTCCACATTGAACTCATCCAGCCACGTCTTTATGGAGCTTGCTTTGTGCACTGGGACACAGTCATTCTGGAATAGAAAAGTACTACTACTACTACTACTACTACTACTACTACTACTACTACTAATAATAATAATAATTAAAAAAAACAACACTATAATAAAATCATAGTAAATGTATGACAAGGCCATTTACTACTACTACTACTACTACTACTAATAATAATAATAATAACGACTATAATATAATCACAATAAAAGTATGTTTAGGCCTACTACTATTACTATGACTGCCACAACAACAACAACAACAACAACAACAACAACAACAACAACAATAATAATAATAATAATAATAATAATAATAATAATAATAACAATAATAATAATAATAAGGCAGAGAAACAACCAGGACTGGCCTGACACACAAAAATATAACATGATGTATTTAATCTATCATTATTCTTTTCTACTACTAATAATAATAATATTCATCATCATCATCATCATAGTAAGTAATCATAGTAAAAGTATGACTAATGACCTACAACTACTACCATTACAACTGCTGTGACTAATTATTATTATTATTATTATTATCATTATTATAATTATTCCTACTGTTGTTGTTGTTATTATATATAGACAGTGTTTGCGTGTACACAGTGATATGCACTTGGACACTACAGAACTGTATCATTAACCATTAACCAGTGTTTTTTTTTCCACCTATAATATAAATCTCCTGTTTCTGATTATTAAAACGCAGCTCCGGATACACACACCAAACATGGTAAAGCTGAGACATACCAGACATGTGACTCTTTTCTTTCTTTAAAATCTGTATGTTGTTTTTGGCTGGCGTGACTCGGGGAGAGCCGCATTATAGCGCACCCAGCAGGGCAGACCTGGAACTGCAGAGCACGGGGCTCCAAAAATACCCCTGCAGAGGCGGAAGCTGCAGTGTGTGTGTGTGTGTGTGTGTGTGTGTGTGTGTGCGTTTGTGTAAGACAGAGAAGATCCCTCTGCACCCTGCTTTGTTATCTCTGTCTCTCTCTCTTTCTCTCCGCCCACAGCATGAGCTCTGAAACAGCATCAGTACAAGAGTATAAGGAGTTAAAGACTGTAGCCATACCTTCTGCATTGTGAAATATATGTATCTTTACATATTTTTAGGCCAATCTCTCTCTGCTGCAGCCGTTTACCTCTCTCTGTCACCATGGAGTAAAAGGTTTCCCCCTGTAGCAGGAGCTGGCTGTTTTGTCTGTCAATATATTTGATGGAAAATGTGAACTTTCAGGAATTCATCAGTCACAGGTTAATTAAGGGCACTACTTCTCCACAGGGAGGAAAACCTGCTAGCACTTCACCCTTGCCGAAGCTGTGGGCATCCCAGTCGCCATGGAAACCTCCCAACCCTGAAAACAACCCAAAAGATCAAAGCGTCATCAAAGCAGATCATCTCTCAGCACCTGCATGAGTGTGACAGTTGTCCTTTACAGGTCAGTTTATCGGGGGTTAAGCCCAGTCATAGACTACATTTTCCTTTCAGTCTCCATTCAGAGGGCTGTATAGTCCAGGACTAGGATTAATGCCTGTCCAGGAAATTGACCCTATAAATTATATAGTGGAAATAAATGTGAATATCAAGTGCCCATGGCTTCTGTTATAAGGGAGTTATTCGGTTTGTCCTCTTTCAAAGCCTGCAGTTGTTGCCTGGTGAACACTGCTGGAGTTAGTCCTCCCTTTGCTGCTATGACAGCTTCCAGTCTTCTTCCAGTCTTCATGGTCTGCTTTCCACAAGAGTTTTGAGTTTCTGAGGGAATTTGTGCCCATTCCTTCTGTAGAGCATTTCTAAGGTCAAGTACTGATGTTGGACGAGAAGGTCTGTCTCCAATCTCCATTCCAGTTCATCCCAAAGATGCTGGATGGGGTTGAGGTCAGGGCTCTGTGCAGGACAGTCAAATACTTTTGTCCATACAGCACACACACACACACACACACATATATATACAAACACACACTAAATATCTATTTTAACAGGGTAATCAGTGGTATGATATATATGTGACAGAGAGGGTTTAGGTATCAAAAAAGCATTGCAGTATTCCCTTAGCTCTCCCAGTGTTGAACTGACACCTTCAGTGTATATCTGCGTGCAGCTGGACTTATATAAACACTGTGGGTGGTCCTGCAGCGCTGGGGCGTTTCACTGTGTTCTCCGAGACACATTCCAGCAGCAAACCTATTACTGGAGGACGTTACACTCTCCTGCAGTACAGCTGATCTTTAGTCACTGATCTGAAAACAGTCCATCGTTCGTTTGTTTATTTATTTATTTAGCTATTGCTTAGAGGCAGGTTTTGAATCTGGAATGACAAATGTGTATGTTGTGTAAGTGCTGTATCTCTCTTTCTCTCTCTCTCTCTCTCTCTCTCTCTCTCTCTCTCTCTCTCTCCCCATCTCCCTGTGAGCATCCAGGCTCTTGGACACATGCTGGGTTATATTTAGAGCACAAACATTCATTTCTTCAGAGCTGTCTCTCTCTCTCTCAGTTCAGTTCAGTTCAATTCAGTATTTGCTTTACTTGCTCAAATACTTTACATCTGCATTGTCAAAGGATTGCAAGAAACATATAAGGTACTCTGAAACAGTCTTCAGCCACTCCTTATTTATTCATATTTTGCTTCCACAGATCCAGACTTTCTTGTATTTTAATGTGGTCTTGAGGAACAGTTCTCCAGGCTTCCGGAAGGACTCTCAGAAACTCTCATTTCCAGTCCAGTCCCTGAACCTGACCAGTATCAGAGGAGTGTATTTGTTGGTTAAGACACACAGTGACCTACCTATGAATCAAGCAGAACAAAGAGCATCTAACTGAAGTCCTGAACCAGTAAAGAACCAGGAGCAGATGATTCCAGATGATCAGG
>JBBPCX010000141.1:4799867-4814650 GCA_037974365.1 Hydrocynus forskahlii
TGTGTGTCCAAACCTCAGGCCTGTAGTGTAGGTGCACTTCTAGGTTTACTGACTGTAGTCCATCTGTTGCTGCCACCTTTAGACCACCATAAGACCACTGATATATAACTTTTATATCTTTTTAACTTGTTCAAGTCTCTCCAACTGCACAAGGAGCACCAACAAGTTTCTAATAGTGATTCCTGGGCAGAACGTAGGCATACTGATGAGTGCAGTGTCCTGATAATTTTTCCTCATAAACTGTTTTCTGTGTGTGTGTGTGTGTGTGTGTTTATGGTAAAGGTGCAAGAACGTCTTCATGCTGAGCTGGATGAATATGTGGGAAGGGAGCGCCCACCTTCTTTGAGTGATAGGTCCAATTTGCCATTCCTGGACAGTGTTCTGTGCGAGGTCATGAGGATCCGCCCCGTCAGTCCCATCCTCATCCCGCATGTTGCTATGCAGGACACCAGGTAACCATGGCAATGCCGCAGCAACCACAGCGGCCACCAAAGAGGACAAACTTCTGGCTTCCATGGAGATAGACAGATTTAGAAGTGACTGGAATATTAGATGCGAATCCTGGTTGTGATACTTGCTTTATAGCACACGTAAATTGTGTTTTGCTCTAAAGTCAGTCTTCATACACATGATTGCCCAATCTTCTTATGGGTGCAGTGTGGGAGGCCGTGCTGTCCGAAAGGGGACAAGAGTTCTGGTGAACATGTGGGCCATCCACCACGACCCCAAACACTGGGAGGAACCCGACCATTTCAGGCCAGGTACCACAAACATGAAACCACACGTGCATGAGTGTCTTCCTCCGAACCTCTCGACTCTTCATGACATCTTTTGAAACGAGATCTTCAGAAGCGCACAGAATTCACACCACAGACTAGACACTATATAAGCAACAACTGAGGCCTAAAGATAAACCACAGATCAGAAACACATCACTGTTCCCCATATGTGTCACTATTTATTGTTCAAGATAGTACTGATCAGAATGAATGTGCCTAAAGATCAGTATTGGTCTGTTAATGTGTGCTCTATGTGCCCCGAATATCCAGAATTAACTCCTAATTAATTGATTCTGCTAATGTAAGGTGCATCTATTATTGTACACACTTGGCTTTGACTAATCTCCATAGAAAAACACAGCCAGTACAATGAGACACTCTTGAGCCCAACGTCATGATGCCCAGTGCCAAACGTCAGCTAGATGGATATAAAGTACACCAGCACTGGGCTGCTGAGCAGTGGAACTGCATTATCTAGAGTGACTGAACACCACCAAGTTGGATAAGTTGGAATGGTGTTTGTGATTCGTAACTCATAATTCAACATCCGTACTCTCGTCCGCAATGTTCCAACATATAAATTCTTACTGTCAGTTACTACCTTTGACTGGAAAAGAAATACTGGTGAAGCAGGAGTATTATTTTCTTCCCTTTTTGCCTTTCACAGACCGGTTCCTGGATGCTTCAGGCAAGAGGATAGCCCCACCTAGTTTCCTGCCGTTTGGAGCCGGTCCCAGAGTGTGTGTTGGTGAATCTCTGGCGCGTATGGAGCTCTTCTTATTCATCAGCTGCCTTCTGCAGAGGTTTCACTTCAGCGTGCCATCAGGGGCCGCCTTGCCAGACCTGCAGGGGCGCTACGGAGTGGTGCTACAGCCACTACGCTACAATGTAATGGTCTCACCACGACACTGAGCAAAGCTTGCCAGCTCCCTCCCAAATCAGCAGGGAGATCAATCAGCACGAGAGTGTATATTAAACACATGAAGAGACTTTCATTAACACAAACTTACATGACGAAACATTACTCAAGCACACACACACACACACACACACACACACACACACACACACACACACACACATACACACACACACACACACACACACACACACACCCCAAGGCTACAACAAAGTGCTACAGTGCAAACAGTGATCAAAACAGAGCAGAACAAAAGTATGATGATAAATACCTTTAGCATTGAAGCTATGGGCAAAGTCATGTTCTGTGTATCTAGGACAGTGTCCATTTCAAATGGGAGCGACATCCTTGCCTATCTCACGAATAGTCATCTTTTACATCTGAGCTCAAGATAACTCCTGTTTGCTTATTCTTTTTTTTTGTTTTGCTTGGAGCTCCGAGGTGAAGTGGAGCCTTGAATTCCATCGTATGCCTGAACACACACAAACCGCTGCAGCAGAGCTTCAGCTCCTGCGAGTTGGATCAACTCCTCATGCAGCATGTCCACATTTTTTCTCTGCATTTCTCTTCCTGCATTCTCACAGATAAAACAACATATTGGACCTGAGGGAAGGTTTCAGTGCATTAATCCATAAACATCAACAGGGTGTGAAAATGCTGAACATTAAAATTATATTTAAGCATGAAAATCACTGTTTGTGATGGAGTTTTCCTGGATGGCTGCACTTCAGGGACCCTGTATAGTTTCACATATACTTTGCCTCAACACACTTGATCCAAGTAATCAGCCTTTCATGAGGTGGATGAAGCAAGACTGCATTACTGGGTTAAAGTTGCCCCAGTATTTTATTTTTTTTTTTTTTAGACCGGTGTAAAACACTACAATCGATTCTTTTTCAAATCCTGTTTGTGTCACTTTCATATACACAGCTTCTCAGGCCAGAGGTAACAGTAGTGATGGCTATAACAGTAATGAGAGATAATCACAAACATACCTGTGAACACAGACATTATAAATGTTGCCTTAAACACACACACACACACACACACACACACACACACACACACACACACACACACACACACACACACACACGCGCACACACATCAAACAGTTCATGCAGTACAGAAATGAGGAGGCAAAGGTTTCTCTTGACTTTTTTAGTGTCATTGAGAATAACATCTGCACACCTTTCACAGTCTCACATCAACATCAACACACTCTATTGCTCAGACTAGAGAAGGTTGTCATAGTAACGCCACGGCAGCACCATGGTAACGCCATAGTAACGTAATTGTAACTCAGTACCGATGCCATAGTAAGACTAGCGTCAACACACACAATCCCTCCGCCTCGGATTATATTTTACACCAGTTTCTAGTACTGCAATGCACTCCAAATGAAATGGCATGCTTAGAAAATATATATTATTTCACAGAGAGCATATATATCTATATATATCATCTGTACCTACATATATATTTGTTTGTATATGTATTTCCCATATTCATATTCGTCTTTGCAGTCTGTTAAGCCTTTAGACTGCATTTATGTCGCCAATGAGTAATGCTGTTTAAATGTTTTCACATTAAGACGTAACAAAATGTTATTAAAAATCAAGAACGGAACAAAAAACAATGTCCTGAGTTGTTTTTTTTTTCGTCTTCCTTGTTGGAGGTGCAGCATCTGTTTGGCCAAGCTGGTGTTCTGAAACACTGGTAAAACAAGAGGACGCGATCTGGTGTTTCAGAGTGTTCTAGGGTGCTCTGAATGCTTGAGTGCGTGTTCGGTTTGCGTGAACCTGTGAAGGACCTTTTTACATTCGGCCGCAAGCTCCAGTGAAACACTGAGCACAAAAATGACTGCCTGAAACCTGGCATGGACTACATTACCCAGAGGCACACGGGACAGTTATGACTAGTTTGTGTTTGTGTTATTGCATCTTTACTGTTGGCATTGTTTAAACCATGAGCATTTCAAGCAGCTTCATAGTCTATCAAAGCATACAACACTCCACTCAACGGGACAGAGAATAGGTCTCTGGTCCTGTGCTAGAGGCTACAATAAAAGCAGGGAGAAGGGGAGGGAGATAAAGGGGGAGACAGACAGATAGACAGATAGGCAGAGAGACAGAGAGACAGAGAGAGAGAGAGAGAGAGAGAGAGAGAGAGAGAGAGAGAGATATGAACATTGCTACAAATTACAGTGTTCACAGATGGGGCCAGATGAGCTGGTCTGCTTATACCACCGTCCCACATCAGGGCCATACACAATGGTTACAGTGTGTGTGTGTGTGTGTGTGTGTGTATGGGTGTGTTTCAGCAGAGTCCGTGGCTCTGACGTAAGTCCGTCTGTCAGCAGTAAAATGGGCTTTGTGTTAAGCGCTGGAGAACATCTTTGTTCTTCTCTCAGAACAACAGAGAGAGAGAGAGAGAGACAGGGAGAGAAAGACACACACATAGAGAAAGAAAGAGATCCCTCCTACAGTGCTCTCAAGCTACAGTTTAACTTAAACCACTCTATGATCCTAGGCCAGTTATAATGCAGTAGCAAAGTTACTTAATCTGGTGAGACTCTTGACTCCAGTGGTCCAGGGGAATCCACTTCCACTTCACTGGCTCTGAAAACTCAAGAGGCTTTCTCAGCACTTGTTTACTCCAAAGCTGCTCTCAGCCCTTGAACACTGGATTCCAACGGCCCACCTGTCCATCAAATGGTTTCCATGGCTATAACTACTGCTTCAGCCTTCACGGGTGCCGAGGAGGTGGAGCTGCACGTGTCTGGCCACTCGCCCAGCCCGTCCCTCGTGGACTGGGCTCGGATGGAACAGTCGACGCTGTCATGGAGACCGTTCCTCGGAATGGCGGTGGCCCCCACCTCTGAGTGATCCCTCTCCTCGTCCTCCTCGTCCTCCTCTTCCTCTTGGTCAATGCGACAGCGGCACACCTCGATACCGGAGTCTCCGGTCAGACGCCTTTGCTGGAAGTGAGTCTGGTCCACGTCCAAATCACAGACGGCCGAATCCCGTCGCTCCGGCTCAAGGAAGTCTGGGGAAAACAGCACCGGTCTGGGCGGAGACTGGGGGGGTGCAGTGGGACAGGGGTCCTTTGTGGGCCCCTCCCACTTTGTCTGGAAACTCTGCTGCTCGGAGAGGGCCCCTAAAGGGTCAGTGAGAGGGAATAAAGGAGGATGAAGAGAAGGAGAGGACGGAGAGATCGGAGAACAGGATGGTGGAGAGGACAGAGGGATGGCGACAGGAGGGCAGGAGGCAGAAGGGACGTTTTGGGTTGTATTGCTGGGTGGTCGAAAGAGGTCTGAGTCAGTGGCTTTACTGGTCATATTGTCTGTGGTAGTACTGGGGTTAGAGGTTTGACCCAGGCTGCTTATGTCATTGGCATTGTTGGAGTGGGCTGCATTACAGCTCTCAGTGAGGGTGCAGGCCTGACCGGTGTTGCTAATATCATTGGTGTCTCCAGTGTCAGCTGTAAAAGAAGTTTCACTGGTGTTTGTCGTTTCATCAACATTGCTGATCTTGTTGTTGTTAATGGTTTGACTGGTAACTGGTTTAACAGTCCTGTTGCCGTTACAGTCGAGGGAGGCAGGATCTGATGGTTCCACCTGTGTTACTTCTGCCCGACTTAACGATGAGTCCGGGCCGGGTTCGTTGAGGGGTGGAGTGGAAACAGTCTCACCGTGTGTCTCTGTAGCTGCGGTTGAGGGTGCAAACCCGGAAATGGAGCTGATGGGCACTGCTTCGCTGTGGGAAGGCGTGGAGGTGTGGCTTGTATCGGTTTCGTCTGTGAGCTGGGCAGAGGAGGGGGAGGAGCTACAGGGGGATGACGGACAGCAGGAATCACAAGAGCAGCTAGTGTAGTTGTCAGAACTCTGGGAGGACAGCATATGACTCGGGCCAGGGTGGGCGGAGCCTCGAGGGTACGCCACAGAGCTGTAGGGAGGGGGTGGGGTGCTGGGCTGGGCTGCTACTTCTTCATAGGTTGGCAGTTTGAGTGAAGCAAGGAAACCTGATAATGGAGAAAAAAAAGAGTTTACATTAACCAAAAAAAATCACTTTTTCCCACTATCATTAAAGCACATTTTAAAGTATTCTCGATAAAAGGATTTGTTCCATGCCTGGTATTAGAACTAGGTAGTCACGTGTTCCATTTCTTTGCTCAGTGAGAAAAGAGAGAAAAGTGCCATTCATTTATAGCAAAATAGGGCAAACCAGTGCAACAGGTAGGATAAAAAACTGGCTTTCGATGACGGGAGTGAAAAGAAAGCATCTATGTACAAGCGGAGATCAGGGCAAAAAAGAACAGACACCTCGTTTTATCAACATAAAATTAAACTGAAAATATGTTACCCTATTTAGAGGCATGCAGTGTGCAGTCAGATACAGAGGGAACTGAAAATAGAGAGTGAGAACGACAGATAAAAAAGAAAGAGCCGGAACAGATAAAGGAGTGCGTACTGAGGTCCAGCATGGAGGACGGGTAACTGCAGGCCCCGTGGTAGGCCATCAAGTTGATCTCTCTCTGCCTCTGCTGCTGCTGCACTCTCTGTTTAGCCTGCCGGTGCCGATAAGCGCAGCAGCAGCTGAACAGGATTAGAACACTCCATAACAGCCAAAACCCTGAAACACACACACAAACACATTTATTTATATTTGCACCATGTATGCTGATCATTACAATAGACACATACACGCATACACAGGATACACTGAATCTTGTCAAGTTTACTGCAGTGCACTTAACAGCACTGCGGTCACTCAGTCCTCAGTCCATTTGTTTGCATACACACAATTTATCTCAATGACAATGAATTACATTCAAATAAATAAATACAAATGCAGGGATGAAGAAAAACCCAAAGGACAAGTGATACTGGAAGATCTGATGGCACTTGGCAGGGAGACCTTTCTGCATCCCAGTTCCAGTAGCGCTGTACCATGCACGAATAGCTGAGCAAATTGAATGGCCCACAACTCATTTGTGTGAAGCACCTACTGCGGACAGTGTCTCAACTACAGTACCAGCATTGTACAATTGAGTGCTATTCTATGTTTGTTATGCTGAGGGTCCTAGAGAACTCCTGCCCTGAACATTTTAAGGTTTTCTAGCACTTGAACTCTGATCAGGGACAAAGATATGCAGGGTAAGGGCAGTCCAGGATCAGACTTGGTCCTCCTGTTTTATCTTAACAGTGCTGGCTGTGGTGCAGCGTCAGGTCTCACTATCATGTTCTCTAGGCACTGAGATGACACTGCCCTCTCTACTATACCAACAGTCTGTGAAATACAACCTGCCGGTACTCACACCACAGCTCATAGTAGTACGTGCAGCAGCCGGTCTCTCCACAGCAGTGGCCGGTCTGGCAGAGGTAGCCGCTGGCGCTGTTGGCCCCTGGGCAGTAGCGGGGGCTGCCCAGGAGTGGCAGGGTCCCCGTGCTGTGGTACTCCATACCCTGCAGCAGGGCGTGGCGCCACCGGAACAGCCGCTTCTCCTCTTCCTCCACGACTGCTGCTGTGGCAACACAAACCAACACCCTCCTTGCTGCCTCCTCAGAATCAGGACGTCTGAGAAAATCAGAAAAGATAACTGGGTGAGCTGGCTGTGAGACAAAGTATTTTTATTATTATTATTATTCATAATATTTTATATCATTCAACACATACAATCTGGAGCAACTCACTGACTCGACCCACTACACTACAATAAAACAGCAGTCTCAATTCTCAATCTAGCTTTTAGATCACCGAGTAACCAGTCAACGATTTCATGATTACTTACTTCATAGCCCTGAGCTCCAGAGCAGTTTAGTGGAAGTATAATACCAAGAGTTGCATGTTGTATCTCTGAGCCTCATAGATGCAACATGCAGCTCTTTGTATTATTTTTCCATGGAACACTGTACATAATTCTTAAATACAGATCCAGCAGGGAATAGGAGGACACATACCTGCAAAAGGATGCTGGTCCTTATGTGTTCTGCCACAGCCATCTGTGAGGGAACACACAAACAAGAAGAAATAATAAATCTATTCTTCACAAGCCTGGTTCTCTCTTCATGGCCTCCTTTGGTGCAACAATTACATTTGTAAAGGTGCACGTGTGTGTGAAAGTTTAAAACAGCAGTGTCTTCTTATTGCAGACACATACACACACGAATGCATCTTTATGAACTTTATTAACATAAGATGCGTATGTGTGTGTGTGTGTGTGTGTGTGTGTGTGTGTGAGTGAGAGAGAGAGAGAGAGAGCGAGAGAGCGAGAGAGTGTTTTCTCCTAGCTGTGGAAATTCATAACAGAGCTGCTGCATTAAACTGTCACACACACACACACACACGCAGCCGCATCTTTATTAACACAATTATTAAACATGCATGTTTGTGCTTGCGTGCGTGCGTGTGTGTAAAATACAGCAGTAGTGTTTCTCCTGGTGGTTGAAAATCCATAACAGAGCTGTTGTATTGTGTGTGAGCTGTTTTGCATGTCTCCAAGAGGGAGAGCAGCGTTTACTGCACAACAGCATCAATCAGACAGACGAGCAGCAGGAGCTCTGGATTCTGAGCAAATAAAGTGTTTAAAGGCAGATGACCCAAAATGAGCCGCTTGACTGAAAGGCCGAGGTTGAATTACACCCGTTAAGCTGGTCTGGGCGATTTGGAAAAATACTGTTCTCGACCCAGCAGCGTTAGCTTTAGCCCAGCCACCCCAGATACACTGCTGCTTTACAGAACCAGACCCTGGACCTCGATATGTCAGCGAAATAATGACAATAAAGGTGAGTAAAAACAGTTTACCGACCGCTCGGCCGCCCTCACTCCTCCCGTCCTCCTCCTCCTCCACCGCCTCTCTCCATCTTGTCTCCCTACGCCATCCCAGCCCTGCTCCAGCCCCGCTGCACACGGCCCAGCCGGACCGGGCCAGACCCGGCCGCCTTCTGCTGGTCTCTCCGCCGTTAATTCGACACCGGTACCGTTAAACAGAGGAGGATTTTGAGATTACATAAGTCCCGGAGAGATCCCTGCTAGAATTTCTTTATCATCGTTAAAGCGGACCTCGCGCTGATTGGCCGCGGCCGTGCAGCGAAGTAACCAATCAGAGAGCAGCAAGGGGTAGCCTGCATCTCCCATAGCAACAACACTGAAGGATGACAGCACTAACATCAAAGAGCCTATATAGATAATAATAACAATAATAATTAGTAATAGTAGTATTTAATAAAAGTGTATATAGGCTCTTTGATGTTAGTGCTGTCATCCTAATAAAAGTAATAATATTCACAACAATAAAAAATGTGTGTATAGAAGCAATAAAGATAGTAAGGTAATGTCATAAAGTTAAAAGGTAAGATTTTTCTTGTTATAAATGTTTATACATAAGTTGTATAGAAATACAAAAAGTATTAAGTATGTTTCCATTTCTTTTTTCCTTTAAAACCCCTTTTATTGTATTTTCTTATTTTTATTGGTTTTATAAGAGTGACTATTTGTAGAATAAATAAATCTGAATTCACAGAATTTATTCCCACAAAAATGTTTTGGGGTTCATAAAAAAATAAATAAATACTGGTCCCAGTTGTTAAACTTTGTATGATTATGTTTGGCAGGAGTTGTGCAGTGCATTTGGTTTTGACAGGGAAAACAAGATATCACCCCAGAGCAAGGAAACCATACAAGAAAGTGTAGGGGTATATGACTGAACATTTTTACTATTAAACATTAAAGGACAACACAGTAAAAAGAAGTATAATAAACTATGAAGAAATGTTAATAAATCCATTAATGTGGAGAATTTATGGGGAGATCTTATTTCCATAACGCTGCCTGGACTTATATGGAGTGTTAAAGTTAAAATTAGAGCTGTAAACCTTAAAATGTCAGCTCATGTAGATGTTCATTATCCCAGTAGAGGAAGACGTTTCTCTCAATACATCCTAGAACGTGACACATATCAGGAAAATCTTCTAAAAAATCCATATCGTGTGTGTGTGTGTGGTGTTAGTGCAGGGTCTCCAAGCATCCTGGATCCTCCTGAATCATCTTGGATTTTAGTTATGCCAGCATAAGAGTCTAAGTGAATACATCAGTTGCATCAACAAAGGGTTAAAAGTGTCACATTCTGCACTGTGATGGTTGTCCTTGTTGGTTGAGCATATGAGACTTTTGTGGTCTTTACATTATCATCAGATGGCACCATTTATTGAATGAGAGTCATCTTGGCTGTGCATTTACATCAACTTTACTAAGCTTTTCCCCACTGTTATGTTAACCTAGCGCTTTATCTATCTATATTTTTTATAAACGCTTCCATTTAAAATCTTAACCAAAATGGACACCCAGTTCAGAACAGCAGTAAGAAACAGTTTAAGTAGAGAGAAGGTTTGAAGTAATGTGGCCCCTTATAGTCACGCGTGAACACACCACACCACAGCACACAGTGCGAATTTCTTTCTCTGTATTTAACCCATTCACCAAGTGAAGCAGGGGGCCTGCCACCAACAAGGGGTGCCCGGGGAGCAGAGTGTGGGGATGGTACCTTACTCAAGGGTACCTCAGTGATGACACACTAGCAGTGATGGGATTCAAACCCACAACCTTCTGGCCTCTAGGCCACCAGCTATGGTACTGTTACTACTAGGAGCCAGATGGTGACAAAAAAGCACTGCCTAAATTTGGCCTAATTCACTCCAGTTAAGTACTAAAAACAGGTGCAGACCAAGTTTAGGTGATTGTTCTTTATGTGTCCAGTATGTGCTCATGAGAAGAAATGATGAGAAACATTAACTATGTTGAAAAAAGTGAACCTTTGCTTTGTACACCTTAATTACCCATCCATGTTCTTGCTCTAACTTGGATCTTGTGCTTGTTATGATTTACAGGACCAATTACTGCACGTTTATTAACGGTACAGTAACCTTTCAGTACAATTACACTCCTCATAATGAAATTCAACACATACATTGAGACACTAAGGGTATCTAACGTTAATATGGACACACCTACAGTTTTGCACGAAAGTGACTTGTTGAGTTTTTAAGCGAAATAGTATGCATATGGTGAACACTTGAATATGACATTTCCTACAAATTGTAGGACATAACTTTTTTACTAAATTGAGAACAAATGACATCTGCTACAATTTTTCACAGCAACCAAAACAGCAATCTTACATGAGAAAGAGCAAAAGTGCATTCTCTGTTGAAGACATGTCATTAGAAAATGAACAAAATGCCTATTGACAAGTTTTGCGTAGAACTGAAAACAAACTCTTCAAGAAATAAACAGCCTACAAGGTTAAACACTAATTATTTCTTTGAAGGCGTAATGGGATTACTTTATGCATCACTACCTGGAAAAAGTAATCTAGTTATTTCTGCATTACTCTCTAAACCCCACTGACATCTGTACCAACTGGGAATTACAGGAGAAAATTCCAGTCATTTCAGTAATTTATTGAGAAATCATGGCCAATCACGTCTCTTTTAAAAGGCCTGTCACTTTCCCTGCCCTGAACCACACAGGCAGTTTGATGAAAGCTGTTAGAAACAGTTTGGCACTTTAATGTGCTTTCATTTAATCCCTTTTATTTTATATAAACCAGTTACTTAAAGACAAAACAACTCATGTGTTTTATGTCTACATTGCAGCAGGTTAAACAACCTAATTTTTGAAAGTCCAATGTTAATTAATGGAATCTTGGTTCACTGGACACATCACAGTGTGGGAAGCACAAAGAGTCTATTCTTGGAACTTGTTGCAGATGGCATGCTAGCAGTTTCTACATACAAAACAGTGTAAATTCAACACAAAACCTCACATTTTCCTCTCATCTTTGATCCCAACTGAGTATTTGCCACCTCTCAAACACCGTCTAAGCTTTGTTATCATTGCTCAACAGAAGACAAGGAAAAGTAGCCTACTATTATCACCATATTAAAAACAAAATGCATTTTTTTCAACTGGTTGCTGTTGTGCCAGTTGATCTTGGAAAAATTCCTTTAAAACTATAGCCACAATAAATTGGCCATAACATTCGTACAAAATGTATTAAAATAATCACATATAAATCTGTTTTGTTATTCAAACAAAATTTTATTGCTTTTTTTATTTGTACATGCTATACAGATCTGAATGCTTGAGGAGAGAGTGCAGTTCTGTTTTGGTCACTCTGTGTGTCTGCAATGAGGAAACAAGGCTGGGTAAAGAAAGATGAACCGTACGAGTGTGAAATTCCACTGAACTAAAACTAAGCCAGGGCTTTTTCAAGCACAAGTGCTGTTCCAGGTTTATTTTACTTCTATTCGTATAATATGAACATTAAACACTGATAAAGCTGTTAAAGGTGACCCCAGGTTATAGTTTTAGTAAAGCTCCGTTCATGAGATACCGAGTTCTGCTGTAACAGTTTTCAACACCCTTTCAGTTTTAATAAAATATTTAATAAAATATACCACTTTGAAACCTGTATTTAAGGTATACATATATAGATTTACATCCTTCTCTCTCTGTACATCAGTTCAGCAAGATATACAATATATTAACCTGTCATAACATTGTCTGCAGGGTGGTGTGCACTGTTGATAGTTTCAGTGATCGGGAACTACTGACGTCTTCAGTCAGTCCAGTTATTTGACTGCTTCTCAGCAGGGCTCCTAGGGCTCACTGAGCAATTTGAGAATGAATCCTTAGAGAGATCTGAGCTGGTTGTGGAATCAGTTTGTGTGAAATGGAGGGGTTAATAAGCCCTTAGATCAAATAACAGGTATCCTAACAAAGTGAAACTGCTCAAACATCTCACACTTCTCACGATCTGATAAGGCAAAGAGAAGATATATGCAGCAGCATTGCAAACTTTTTTTTCTGTGACCAAATTTGAACTGTTTGCAGTCTTATTTTTAGATCTTCATCCTTCTGGTATTTTTGCTACAGGATCTAAAGTGGCTTGACTCGACTAGATGTAGCTGGTAAAGCTGCAAGAAACTGTTATGACTTTAATATCAATGCAACTAATACAGCAGCAATGAAGGGATGGGAATAGTTTAGTGAACCACGTGTCAAATCAGTTGTATTGCGGTCACTAGATTAGCTTACTGTTTCTAAAAAATGGCAGATTTGTGCAGGCAGTCTGCGGATATGCTATGTCGCGTGTGACAATTCTTTCTGACCAATCAGTAGTCAGCATATTTTTCATGTGACAAACCTACTCAGCTAGCCCGGAAGGACTGTGTTTCTAATATAATAATAGTATTGGATGACTGGTAATAGGTACCAGACTTTCCTAACAGAAAACTGAAAAAGGCAAATAGAGTCGAGTCAAGTCAAGCTGGTCCCATACAGTGGAAAAACATGACATCTAAAAGTTCTATCTGCAACCAACGCCACTGGCGGCCACTTTAGAGTACTGAAACCTTTCGAATAACAACAGTGCTCCCAATAAAAAGCTCACTGATCTTCATGGGGAGGTTCTGGATCAGCACTGTAATCTCTCTACAAATAAGACGGATGGCCAATTAGTGTCTGAAACCAATAAACCTGCTCATTCATGAGAACAAGGTTGCTGTTTTAAACAGCATTTGGTGGACAGGGTCTTTGGATCCTTAAGCCATAAGTCAGGTCATTAAGAAGCCTCTCAAATCAGAGGAACACTGACAAATGGGACAAAAGTATTTAAAGCGTTACCAACAATGGGAAAATACTTCCTCTTTATTATTTTTACGTAATTTACAAAACTAAGCAGTGGGATCAGTATGTTACACACAATCCTTGGTTTGCTCCCAGCAAAACTGGTCCGTTTTGCATTAGATTCTCCTAAATATTACAAAGGTCATTCACGATCTGACAGCATCACTACGGTTAGCACTTTAGCGAAGGCTACCTCAACAGCAACAAAAAAAAAAAGAATTCTTCAAGTATTAGATCAGACTTTACAGCTGATTTAAATCCACAAGTTTTAGACATACCCAGGCTCCCCAGCTAACAGTAGATAAATGATTTGAGTCACTAACACTCTTTACGTTCCTGAACATACCACTTTAGCCTGGAAGGGGGTGGGTCAAGGCAGAAGCCAGAATGCAGGAAGCACGAGAGCGATCTTTAGGAGAGCTGTCCACACTGTGAGGAGAAGGAAAGCAGAATGATTCACGTTTTTTTTTCCCTCCCGTCTTTCCAGGAGTCTAAGTGCAAAGGGGAAGAAGCGTCGAAGGATTCCCAAATTGGAAACATTGGTTCACTTTATCAGCTTTCTCATCCCGTTCTTTCAGGTTCTCAGACATCACCTGCAAGAAGATAGAAGAGAGTTAAACAAAAATCTAAAAACGCATCACAATGCTACAAATAAGAATCAATGTTACAGCAGGCCATGCATATATATGTGTGTGTGTGTGTACAGATCACTCAATTTTAAAACAGGGCTACACATACTATATATACCTGGTTTGGTGCTGGTCCCTGACTGTGTGGTCCTTCTGCCCACATTCCACACAAGCACTACAATCATATATTTTCCTTATTTAAAAAAGTACTTTACTGAAGCCACAGAAAATCCTTACTCCCCACTGCCTTCAGACTCTATAACTCCTCCACCTGTTACACACTCACCATCAGACTAACTTCTCCATACGACACACCTATCAGACTGTAACTCCTTCCGGACACTCCTTCGTATACCTCCCTCCCTCCTCCCCCTCCTCCGGAAACCAATCTGTGTTACACTTAAATCACTTCAGCAATAATTTATATATTTATCTAGTGTTTATACCCACCTCTCTTACTGACCACAACAGCATTTTTTGTATTGCTTTCAGGACTAAACATTTTTATGACTGAACAGTTTTTTTTTTTTACTTCTACTACATATTGGTCTTGTCTCTGTGTCTCTATGCAGTTGTAGCATAAGCAGTTTCCTCTGGGATCTGATTCTGATTTTGATTCAGGTGAACATCCCATTCCCATCAACATCACCCTGGGCCTTTATACCCGTTCCTGCCCCAGTCATCCGTGCTGTAACAGCTGGGTGCTGTTACTGGCTTTTCTCCAGAGGGGGCGCTAAGTAGGTCTAGGCTCATTTCCTGTTTCCCT
>JBBPCX010000141.1:4819191-4830075 GCA_037974365.1 Hydrocynus forskahlii
GATTAATAAATAGCTGCTTAATTTTGACAAAACAATTTATTTTGCACCCAGTTGAAAAGTAATGGCTAAATTCAAACATCCTCCGCATTTTGTTTTTGCTTTTGTGAAGTCCGGGCCTCGTCCACCACGCCCCCTCCTCCTCGTGCTGGGTTGTTTATGTTTGGGCGCGGCGGTTAGCAACCCAGCACAAGGCCCGGACGTCACAGTCACCTGTACTCAGACGCAGGAGGTTTGAAAGTACCCAATCCGAGAACGTTATTTATTTCTCCTTGCTGCTGATTGGCTGCAGTCCTGTAATGCATCTCGAGTGTTTCTCTGTGCGTTCTTGTATTTTTCGTTTTGTTATTCTTAAAGCCCTGTATGTTTTTGTATCTTAAAGCCCAGTAAATAAATTAATTTACCTGCTTATACCAAAGAAAATGCCCGTGCATGAATTACAGTCCAGTCTATACAGGGGTAACATCTGTATTTACATTCTAGCACTGACGGAGTTCAGTGTAAACTCTACAGTATGAATACGGGTTTACCTCTACATTTTCTTTAAGTGTAATGTATTAAGCAGAGTTTAAAATGAAATTAAAATGTTTTGGGAGCATATTTAGGGTTTATACTGCTCCCACCAAGGGTTAAATTCAGGTGTTAGCTAATGATGACTGGAGAACACTGGCCCATGTGGAATATTACATTAAGACTACTGGGTTAGAAAAAAAGTGAGGGTGATATGAGGTATTTATTTTGGCTGCACAAGGTCCCTATCCTTGTAACATCATTCAGAAACTACTAAATTAAGCCCCTGAACCATGGACTTAATATATTAAAAATTAGCCTCCAACCAGACTAAAAACACAACATGTTTAATTATGTGTGACGCTACTTTGGGAGTATTGGAAAACCCTGAACATTTTATCCACTTGTTCGTGCACCAGCACTCAAACCTTGCATTTATCTACATCAGCTTTGGGTCTAAAGAGCTTCATGAACTTTAAACAGTGGTTTGTAAAACTTTTAAAATATTATTTAGGCAAAATCTGCTCTTTGAGCGAACTAAATGCAGCAAACTGGTGCACTAGTATCCATGGATTAATAAATAGCTGCTTAATTTTGACAAAACAATTTATTTTGCACCCAGTTGAAAAGTAATGGCTAAATTCAAACTCAAGAGTCTGCAGAGTGGCTCCATAAGTTTGATAAGGATTCCAAGTATGTCCGTATGTAAGTCTGTCTGGGTGGTCAGGTACCTGACGGACATCGGCTGACTGGCTCTGCCGCGCTGGCTGCCTGGAGAGGGCGCTCTCTTGGTGAGTGTTGTGGTCATTGTTGGAGTAGGATAGGACAGATTACTCCAGGACTTTCTCACATAGTCCTTATCTTTCCTATCAACCTAACGAAAAAAACACAGTTTAATAACAAATACAGCAGCATCACAAACAAAAAACACTGTTCACTAATACCAAATCCAATCAGCTCGCAAGGTAAAACAAATAGGGCAAAAAGAAAGAGAAAATATGTTAAGTGTACAAGTAAATGCTTACATTAAGCAAGCAAATCTGTCAGTGATGGTGCAAAAGACCTTACAATATGTTGTGATATTTAATTCTGCAACCGAAATATCTAAAAACTACTTAAAATACTCGTGTCTCAGCTTACTGGCAATATAGTCTTATGAGGAAACTTATGATGAAACGGAGTTAGTTTTGATATTTTAGGCCACATTTATGCAGAAATACAGAAAGTCTAAAGGGTTCGCAAACTTTCAACACCACAGTAATAACCTGAGGGCTTGTTTGGTGTCTTTAATGGCTTAATGTAAACTTTTAGTAAGAGTCATTAATTTTCACCATTTTATGCTGCTTTATGTAGCAAAACATAATCCAATTATGCATTCACTTGTCCCAAAATGTCTTTCTTTTCTACTTAAACAGGCCCTTCTGAAAAGCCTGAATTATGTAAATGACCTGTTCTAAATTGGCTGCCTTGGGAATTAGCACCTCAATTAAAAGGCAATCTGGAACTCAGCTCGTGTTTAGAACATCAAGCTCCATTTAAAAAAAGTGAGAAACAGGATCTTTTTCACCATATGCATCCTTTAAACACCGCACTTCGCGTGTGTTTATAGGAAAAGTAAATCTCAGAGAAAAAATAAAATTTATCCACTTTGAGATCATTTCCTCTGCTCAGATCCCAGTGTGTAGTATTCAACTTTCTTTTCTGATCATTACACCTCCCGTCTCTGTTCAAAGGACCTGAGCACACAGCATCAGCTGTCTGTTACGGTATACTGATACACTGCTACCAGTCTTGATTTAACATATAAATAATTAATGTGATCTGATAAGCCAGCAAAAGCCTTATCTTAACCTTGTCACACTGCTGAGAAGAAAAAAACAAACATGTATTTGGTACTGCCAACACACATCAGTCTCTAACCACAGGACAACAGCAGGTGGCGATAAAGTTCAGTGAGAGTGAGAGAGAGCGAGAGAGAGAGAGAGAGAGAGTGAGAGTGAGAGATAGAGAGAGAGAGAGAGAGAGAGAGAGAGAGCTGTCATTCCAACCCTCTACAATTTACTGTCATTTAATTTGTTTACTGCCACGTAATTTAATTTGTAAAATAGCATTTCTGAGAGGAAATAAATTTTAAAAATAATAAATTACATTATGCTGCACATATTTTACTCCCCTAATGAACTAAATGGCAAGGGTGTTTTAAAACCTGACATTTTGGGCGAAAAATCATATTGACAATTTTCCAGCCATCTTTATCAGACAAAACACACCGGAGTCCAAATGTTTAGAACTGGAATAAAGAGGCTAACATCACTAACAAAACACTAGAACTGAAGTGACCCAAACATTTCCAAACCATTTACACAAAATTGTATTTCAAGAACATCCAGATCTTTATTAAGGTGGCACAGACTTGGATGTGGGTTAGGACTGTAATCGGTGACTGCGGTGTGAATACCAGCTCTGGTGCTGTTTGAAGTGGCTGCCTGTGGCTGTGAAGTTTTCTTCAGTTTCATAGCTCTAAATGTCAATGTCTAAAGCACACTGTCATCGTCAGATCTGGATGTGGACTGAGTAGATTAAAAGAACTAAAACTGAAAAACTGGTTAGGTCTGTATTTCCTTGTTTCTTCATGCAAAAACTGCCTGCCACATCAACAAATAAAGATTTTGCAGAGTGTTTATCATGGCACCAACACCAACAGCCTGTATTCACTGGTGTTATGGAGATCATGTACTAGAGGCATATTGTGAAGATTTTCTGGTTGTTAATTGGGGCGTGGAAGACAACTGCATAGTATCCAGCTAATCTGCTTCTAAGACATTTTTAGGTGGTTTGATACTTCTGATTTAAATGTTTTGGGTGCGTTTCCACCTACATTTTTACGTGGATAATCTCCATCCAGACCTAATCTCATCAAGGGTGACGATAAAACCGATTTACAGAGGCACGTGGAGCCACAAAGCAGCCAAAGTAATGCTTGTAGGCCACCAAAAACAAATTCAGAAACTTATGCCTTTTATTTATAGGTCAAGTTTGCACCTGCAGTGCAGCGTAATGGAATGTAGTATACCAATCAGAGGTCTGCTACACAAGCCAAGCCCAATGAGGCCCAGGGTCAGGACCAGGCTGATGTAGAACATGCATCACTGGGCCCAGGTGAGGCCTGAGTGATTATTATTATTATTTATTAAGATTTTGTGCTCCATCACCCATTCGCTCGCTTGTTAGTATTTGGAAAAGCTCCGGAATTTAGAAGAACAGGTGAATGGGACCCTCAGTGAAACCATGAATGATGAGAGCGGTGTGTTTGGCTGGTGGAAAGGTCACAGCAAATCTCTTATTGTTTAAGTTTACCCAAAGTGTGTTAAGCATTTCTGAGAGTACTAGCAGCAAAAAAACCCTTTAAAGTAAATGTAAAGTGGCCCCTTATAGTCATGCATGAATAAGATAGGGATAAGACAAACCTTTTTCAGTCCCACAAGTGGGAAATTTGCTTAGTCACGGCAGAAAGTTAAGAGCAGCAAAATCAGAAAACACAATCGAATAGAGTAAAATATGAATAAAATAAAGTACAATATCACAGTATAGTATAAAATCAAATATTAAAAAGTTAAAATAAAATATAAAAGTTCAAATATACAGTCAAATGATGTACAGTCTAAAATCTAGGAATATAGATATGCATGACTGTATTGTAAAAAATATACATATATGTATGTAAACTGTAAGTAGACTAAATTGCACATTTAGTATAAAATACACAGTATAGTGTCACAAGTGCACACAGTGTGAACAGTGTGAAATTCTTTCCCGGTATTTAACCCATTCACCAAGTGAAGCACGGGGCTGCCACCAATGAGGGACGCTCAGGGAGCAGTGTGTGGGGACGGTACCTTGCTCAAGGGTACCTCAGTGGTGCCACTAGCAGTCCTAGGATTCAAACCCATAACCTTCTGATCACAGGGCCAACTCCCTAACCACTAGGCCGCCAGCTGCCACATTACTGGGAGGTTAGCTGTTGGAACAGCGTTCTCCGTCAGATTAGCAACTCCATACAAACATACAGAAAGTAAACACTGAGTATTATAGATGTGTAAAACAGCAGTTTATCACAGCTGAGATTTTTCTGCCACCCGTGCTTGTAATTCTGTGAAACCATGTGAGTGGGCTAAGCTTTCAGACCTGGGCTGGGTCGGGTCGGGTCAGGTCAGGTCAGGTCAGGTCTCGAAGATGCAGGCATGGATTAGGTTTGGGCTTCAATAAGCCAATAAGTTTCAGAATACACATCAGTACACTGGCACAAAGGAGAGCATCTAATAGCACTGGACTGGACACCTTGTTCTTGGTTAGAGTATTCAGAAAACATGCAGCTTTTGGTTTTTCACAGTAGACCTCTCTGATCCCACCACTGACAAGCAAAGAGGATTCTTAATTTGTCACATACGTAGGTATTCAAGTACAAGATATGGTGAAATAATTCCCTGAGTAAACCCTTAAGACCGTGAACTAAAGTTTTCAAATAATTTAAATTCAGAATGTGCACCGGTTTTACCAGCGGTCAGGAAACACCCTTGATCCTTACCCTGGAGATACATGAAATGATCAGGTTTACACAGGGAACCGTAAGTTTGTTGTAGTTCTGTGAAGTGTGAGAAACACTCAAGAGGGATAATGGCTCAAAGCAGCTGGTAACAGTTTACCTGGCAAACACGCCTACAAGATGTACTGACTGTGTCCAGGCCGCTCCAGGGTCTTAGATCTAAGTCCTTAATGACATAATCTCATGGCAAAAACACTGAATCTGTGGCTTGTGTGTCGGTGGGAGCAGACATTGGTTCAGACAGAACGAAGCCAAAGCCACGTCTCCTCTAGCGGAGCTTAAAGGCCCCGTGCTCTACATTTTTATGGCATCTCTTGTTTTTTGTGGTGGACTGTTTATTCTACTGTGTGTTTAAGACTGGTGCATCATCATATCATTGAAAAAAAAAAAAAGAAATACAAAGAAGAGATTTATAGATGTATTTTCAACCGCAGCTTTATGTGTGAACTACAGGTATACAACCAGTGTTTTCAGGAATGTGTGGAAACTGTCTTTTGGCCATTTTGCATTTATTTAATTACTTCTATTTGCTATTTTTCAAACTTATCAGTATGCTTTCAATATCAGTATGTATATAATATGTATTATCACTGTATTACGACAGATAACTTTTTTATCCTGATGGTGTGGGTTAATCTACCTAAAAGTTTTTGGACTTGATGTTTTGCAGTGTTTTGTTTTTTTCAATATGTATGCAAATTTGTACATTTGAAAATATGTAAATGTGTTCATGGTTGTGACATCTCAGCCATGAGTAATTCAAAGCATGCAGCTTTATTTCCATACTTTGGGCTGTGCACTCAACGCAACACCTAAATATCGCATACATACAAACCTTTATGGCATGACTGACTGATTAAAGAGTTGTGAAATCTCTTCTTACCGGGATGTTATGAGTCGTCTTTCTGCGAGGTATGGTTTCCGGGCCGATGAATCCAGCTCTGATGGGTCGCTCGAGGCTGAGGCCGGCTCTGATTGGCCGCTCAGCACTACGCGACTGCAGCGACTTGAAGGACAGCGAGCTCATGGGGTGACAGGAGGCTGAGCGAGGACAAACGGGGGTCACTGAACCAAGGGTCAAAGGTTAAGCAGCCAACCAGGCCATGTGGTCAGATTTGACATTTATCAAACAGGGGGAATGAGGATCAGGAAGAAGGGATGGAGGAGTGAGTATCAAAAAAGAGGGGAAGGTAAAGTGTATGATGAAAATGAGAGAGTGGAAAAGAAGGGTGTTATGAAAAAGAGAGGAGGAGGAAAAGAAAAAGAAAGTGTGTGTTAGCATCTACAAAGCACTACAAAGGCATGCAGCAGCTACAATTATTCCTGAGGGGAGGGGCCAATGTTACCATATGAGTGGGTGTGGCCAAACTGTTAGGTGGGTGTGGCCGATTGCTGGATTGCTCAAATTAGTAGCCAATAGGGCTGCATGATTAGAATTACACTGCTACATATAATGACATGACTTAAATATGGAACATATTCTCACATACTGAGGTGGTTAAAGATTGCTCTGCATTTTTATGACAAACAATTTCCATTTGTTGAAAGTCTTCATCAAAAGACCCACAGAAAATAATCCGGTAAATCAGATTTGTGCTCGCAGGGCATACCAAAAAAAAGTGTCATTTGTTAGAACGCATATTTACATATTTCAGCCTTCAGGATTTCAAAAGCCAGTATTAATAGGATGATGGAAAAAAATTGTGTCCTATTGTGCAGCCCTAGTAGCCAGTGATGATTGAGTACCACAGGTTAGCAGGTTTTAAGTCCCATGTGTTAGTTGTGAACAAAATATCAATGACAGAAGGCAAAAGTGAGGAAATTTACACAAAGAGAAAGAACATTTCCACGAACCCACGGTCCGAGAGACAGCCAAGCCCCAGTACCATCAATAAAGTGAGGTAGCAAAAATGATTACTCACACTTACAGCAATAACAACCTTTGTAAACAAGTGTAACACAAACACACACACACACACACACACACAGCTGATGTTAAAAACTAAGCCGACAGTAACTGGGCACGGCTGTAACCGGGGTAACAGTGCAGGGTAGAGAGACCCTGAAAGAGCTGTTTTGTTTTAGAAAGCAAGAGAGGAACCCAGCCAAGCAGAGCTCTGTTCTATAATATCCACCTCTCGTTCTCTCCCTCTCTCTCAAAAGGAGGAAAGCAGATCCTAAAAGTGGCTTGTTAAAGTTACCAATGCTTTGAAAAGGCACAATCCATGTATTATCTATTCCATTTGTAGGCCTTTTAGTGTCTGACTGCCATGGATATGTGGTCGTTGGACTCTAAGGACCTCCAATAACATAAAACAATATTGTCTATAACTTTCAAACAGTATTTTCAGTTAAACAGTGCTAATATGACAGAGCTCAACATTTTGTCCTCTTCCATTAAGTTTATAAGTTTTCTTCTCATAAATATATCATCTTTGGTATTCACAGTCTGAGGAATAGATTTAGATGCACGTCACAAGTTTTTGATCAGGTTTTCCAGAGTTCCCACACCTTAAACCTGATTAATAAAATTAAAGCTGTCAAATGTAAATATCCACTCAATTCTAATTTTTGCAGATGGTGTTAGTAAGAAACGCCCTAATGATTAAGAACAGATCTATTTGGGCTTTCTTGGAGACTTGACGATCCAAACAGCTTTTAATGTTTCTTTTAGGAAACTTTTAACACTACTCTAATTCATTTCTATAGACATCTATGCAAAAGATTCATTGCCCCAATTTATCTTCCAACATATAAAGTGACTATAAATGGACACTAGTCAGTCACAACTGCACTTTTGGAAAATAAATAGATAACATAACAGACTATAATATAACCAAATTTTTTAATATATATATATATATATATATATATAAATATAACCTGAAGATCATTAGAAAATGTAAACCCCAGTGTATTCACATTTACAGTACACTACAGCATATTACAGTATATATTTTATTACTGAAATTAAAGGTAGTTAACTGGTGAATTGCTACAAGTGAATTGCTTAGAAAATACATCAAATATCAGATCATTTTATCAGCTAAACAATATGAAGGTCAGACTTGAAATCATTTCATTACCCATAAAATTCAATGTACACCAACAAACTGCTTTAGTACTGTGTGTGATGGAGTCAGGCTGCATCATTAATCGTTCCATCCAATCTGGCCTTTGCAAAAGTGATATTATGTATTGAAGTATTAAACAAACAGCTTTTCCCTAATCTATGTGGAGAGAGGATTAGCCTCAAGTGACTTCATTCACCTCAATATAACCAAACAAGAGCAAAAATAGAGTGTGTTTGGGCTTGTATATGTCCTTAAGGGTTTTTTTTGGTGTTTTTTTTTTTACCTGCTTCTCCAGACAGAGACATAGCACTACAGCTCCGGGCCAGGTAAGAGTGAGTTGGAGTCTGTAAGCGGCTGACTACAGTGTTCTCCCAGGGAGTTAGAGGCATACGACGCATACCTGGAACACACACATATAAAACCCATTGTTATTCTATGATTAGTTGCTAACCGCTATTAAATTAAAACTTGGAAAATCAATAAGAAGGCAGACCATCCAAACGAATAGGACCAAAGTGAGCAGCCAAACACACCCCACAGTAATGACATCACATACACAGGGTATGTCAGGCCATTGACCTCAGCATGGGACTGGAATACATGCACTGCTAGACTGCGTGCACACTCAACAAGCAAAGTCAGTGCTCAGTGAGGCAGGAGTTTGTCCTTCAGCTAAAGCCAGCATGGACACAAGGTGGAGTTAGAGGCTCTCACAATCCATGCAACTAGTCAGTCTATGAAAACATGCCTTATTTTGCCCCAAAGTTTCTCCACACATTCACCTAAACACTTCAATTAGAGACTGGGCTGGTTTTTAGGTACTGCAAAAGAACAAATTTATAGATACTGGCTTTTAAATGTTCCTAAATATTAATATTGAGAAAGCAGAAGACCGAATGCTACTTTAGAAATCAAACTGCACCCCAACATTCCAGCAGATTCTGTGTTCATGCAGTGAATGTGTGTTTCCTGTGAAAGTGGAGGGAAAAAAAGGGCTGGGTTTGACCCAGGTCCACCTGTGCGTTTGTCCTGCTGGATCTTCTCTCGGGAATCTCGAACTTTAGAACGAACTTTATTTACTAAGCAAGAGGAAGAGAGGGACGTCCGCTTCTGTAAGGCTTAGACCAACAGCAGAACAGCACAAGACACAATGACAACATGCATATTAATCACAGATTAGGAGGCGCACTGCCGTTCACACAAAGTTAAGCAGAGCTGAGATGTGACATGGACACTGGAACAGAGATCAGTACTCAACACAACCCAACACAAGGTTAAAAGATTTTTCTTTCTTTCCAAGCAGAACATACTTTTGATTCCTTTGTTCATGTTCTCATAGCAACGACATCCGCAAATTTTTACACCAATTGTACAGATGTTTCTTAAGATTCATCCTGAAGGCTGTTTTTGTGCAATTAAAAAGTAAAAAAAAAAACCAAAAACTATATTAATTCAAAATGTTACTTTTGTAAAGTAGTATTTACACAGAGATTCATAAATGCACCACAGTGGCCATGTAAATTAAATACATTTAAGTTTTATTATGCTGATATTTGCACTTGTAATAGAGATATGCACTTCAAAGACTATAAATTTAACAAAAACCATAATGTGTTGAATAGTGCCCTGCTCTCTCCTCACCATTTTAGTCCATGGCAAATTAGCAGAGATTCAAGATAGCTCTTTTGACCCCTTTACAGGATTAATTATGAAATAGGCATGAAAAAACATGACTTTCTAATTTATTAACAGAACTGTAACCTACATTGAAAACAACGGGATTAAACAAACATACTGCTTTAGGACACATCAACATTCAACATCCAGGCATGAATAAACATGTGCCTCACTTCTAATTATGCATAAATATTTTAGGTATATTGGAAGGATTATGTAGATCATTACATTCATATATATATACAGTATATGTATAGTTAAAATAGATCAGTATCCGACAGCAGTGCAATGTTTACTCCCAATCTGTATGTACTGCAGATTGCAGCTCCATTCTGGCATACTGTATCAATGATACTCCTTTAGGTTATACAGACAATCTAAACTGGTTTTATGAATGACAGAGAAACCATAACCTCCCACAGACTGTTTACTAAACTGATGCTGCATGTAAATATAGAACTACACACACCCGCACGGCTTCAGAGGCCTGGCCTCGCCATGTGATGCTCAGACTGCTACAGGATGGCATGTGATCAGATAAAGGTGTATCCTTTTACCCAGAAAGCCTTCAGTTTCCCCTCTAGTTCTAGTTTAGTGTTATATTTGATTTATTTATGTGTACTCCGTGTGTCTTTTTGGAGCCACGCCATCACTGTATACATATATATATATAAATATGTATATAGCTGAGATAACTAGTGTTGTTTTTGGCGGCTTGTCTTAATTTTAGTTTTAGTCTAGTCTTTGCATCAAGCTGTCATTTTAGTTTCTATTGGTCTTAGTCACGTCCAAACTCTTTAGTCTAGTCAAGTTTCAGTCTACTAAAAGTCTGAGCATTTTAGTCTTGTTTTAGTCAGAATTATCCACGACTATTTTAGTCTAGTTTTAGTCAATGAAAGTTGTATTTTAGTCTTATTTTTTAGTAATGCAATTCTATTTATTTTCTTTTTGGTCAAACCTATTTCACAATTCAAACAAGGTTTTCTTATTATTATATTATTGTTACCTTATAGACTCAAGAAT
>JBBPCX010000141.1:4837163-4848116 GCA_037974365.1 Hydrocynus forskahlii
CAGTTGAATGGATAAACAGACACAAACTGCAGACAATGTTCAGGACTGAGTGTGAGTGTGTGCATCATACCCATCTGTTTCTCCCTCTCCTCCCTCCTCTCTCGAGCCAGTCTCTGCCTTTCATCCAGTTTGAGTACCAGAGGCTCTATGGACACACAGACACACAAGTTTAAAAAGATAAAACACAAACCACATATTTCATATTTCAATATGCACTGCTTCTGGATCTGCTTCACAGTCCACTCTAATATTTTGATCTTTTTTATGATCAACATGTTTCATTTTAGGACACATAAGAATCAATCTTTATACACTCACTGGCTTCCATTGAAAAAAAAACAAAAAACGAGATTACAGCTCTTACAGATCAGCTTTAACAACAAAACCACCTTTTCTTATAGTGTGTTGGCAAAACAGACTCGACCTGTCAAGGTATGAACTTCACAAGACCTCGGAAAGTGTGCTGTGGAATTTGGCACTATGATGTTAGCAGCAGATCCTTTAAGTTCTGTGAGTTGTGAGGTTGGGGCTTCATGGATTGGACTAGTCTGTCCGGCACATTTCACATGTGCTCGATCTGATTAAGATCAGGGGAATCTGGAGGCCAAGTCAACATCCTGAACTTTGTCATGTTCCTCAAACCATTCCTAAACAGTGTCTGCAGCATGGCAGGGTTCTTTATCCTGCTGAAAGAAGCCACTGCCTTTAGGAAATACTGCTGTGATGTAATGTAATGTTTAGGTAGGTGGTACTTGTCAAAGAAACATCCATATGAATGCAGGAACCAAGGATTCCTAGCACAATAATGCTCAGAGCTTTGCAATCTCTCTGTGGCCTTGCCTTCTTCCTATAGAGCATCCTGGTGCATCTCTTCCCCTGGTCAACCATGGACAGTTTGAACAATTTGTTTCATTAGAACCTTTTTTTTTTTTTTACAGCTCCATGGTCCAGCTCTGATGCCCTTGAAGTTGCCTTTAGTGATGGTCCATTAAGGCCATGGATAGCAGCAGGCAGGCTAGCCTTTGTCCCCCACATGCATCAGGGAGCCTTAGATACTCCTGACCTTGTCGTTGGTTCATCCTTGGTGATATTATGGACCTTTTGATACCTTGAAATTCATAGCAGTTAAAATATGCAGCAGTAAAATCGCAATACTAATATTTGGTCCATATCAAGCAGCTCTATTGTGGTGGTGAAATAAAGGATAAAAGCAGCCTTTTTGGTTGATGCTTGTTTGAATAAGTGTTTTAAAAGTTTACGCAGGTTTATTCCAGTTTGTCTAAAAGGTTTATGTAAGCATCATAGCTTTTCAACAGACTGTGTTGACAGTGATAGTAACTAAATACATGGCATAAATAATGACTTGTAATATTGCTCACGCCGTTGTACGAGTGTGACCCACCTGGTCTGCCTGAAGTATTCTGTACATCTGTTGGACTGGGGATGGTGTAGGTGTTGTGCCCAGAGGTGGATGAGCCTGGTCGACTTGATTTCTTCTCATCGCCTCTGAGGGGACAGTCCGAGTCTAAGAGACAGAAGACAAGGAGGAATGTTAAATTGTGAATTTTGGGAATGGCAGAAACGTATACCTGCACAGCAAGCATTTTCTTAGTTTATTGTACAAATTAATGGCAGGTATATTGACCCCCATGCGTCCCATAATGCACTGCAATTTGACAGAATGACCACACAGGCAAAGATTATAGAGCGTTATTGATTTACTGTAATAACAAAAGCACCTGAAGCTTTGTCATTTCATTGATTGTCCTTGCGTTTTGCAGAGAGAACTGAAAGTTCATTTTCATATCCATTTTTAAAATCTATATTTACACTTCAAAGCAGTCCATCCACTTTTAGTGGCATCAGCATTGCATTTTCAGACTCCAAAATGTCAACCATTGGCATCAGTCCAGAATTTTCATATCAGTGTATCTCTAAAGAAAACAAAAAAAGGCCTTTCTCACATGCCTGCGGTAACCGGAGCTCACCAGAGCCAGATAATGATCGCTTAAAAGGGCGGGTTACTTGCATTAGTGCCATCAATCACATTAAATAAAAGCTCTTTCACCAAACAAATAATAACAGTAATCATACACTGTACTCAAAGCACTGTTCTGAAAACAAAAAGACACTTTCAGTCAAAAGTGTACACAAAGCATCAGACGATAAAACAGGAAGACACAATAACACACGAAGAAAATGTAGAGGTCCAGGGATACATTTAAGACTGAGGAAGGTTATAAACTGGAGAGAATAGATTTTCACTCTGCAGTCTGCAGGGATGAAGGCATGGATAAGAGTTTCAGCGGCAGACTGAGAGAGACACGGCCTAATTTTAGCTGTTTGCTGGTGACAGAAACAGGTTTTAACCACAGCGAGAGTCGAGTCGAGGATGATACCCTGATCACGAACCACAGAAGAAGCGCCATCGGAGAGACAGTTTTACCGTGGGAATCAATGAGAATGAGTTCAGGTTAAACATGAGATAGTTATGCTTGGTCCAGTTTTTAAATTAACCAAGGCATGGGCTTATTCTGGAAGTAGATCTGAGTGTCACCTGCAAAACAATGGAAATAAAATTTAAAGCGACATATGATTTGACCAAGAGGGAGTATATAAATCATCAATAAGAGAGATCCGAGGACTGAACCTTGAGGAACCCCTGCAGTAACAGCAGTAGGAGAAGAACTATAACCAGAGTGAGGAACTGCTTTCCATCAGTTAAGTATGAGGTAAATCGGTCCAGGACAGAGTCAGCAATGTCCAGCTCGGGCAGCCTCAGCAGGACGGTAGAATGACATCCAATGTCAAACACTGTGCGTAAATAGAGCAGTATGAGAATGCTAAGAGTACCAACATCTGTAGAAACAAGCATATCACTGACGACCTTGACCAGTGCAGTTTATGTACTGTGGAACTGATGGATGACGGAAAATGTTCAAATAAATGATTGTTTCTCGGTACAGCACATCATCTCTGAAGCCTTTCTTTGCATTTGCACCCAACCCAGCTTAGTGACATCAGGTCAGGAGATGTTGACTTATAATCATGTGTGATCCTGTTGGGTCTGGGAGGAGAGATTATAGCACCAGAGCAGAAGCCAAAGGGAGAAGGTGAGTTTACTCAGGCAGAAGGGAACAAATGAGGAAGCAGAAAGCTGCTTTTTTCAGAGGACATTTCTAATTCAAGTCTGTCCTGAAGGACGGACTAAAAATCAGCCCACAGAACCTTCATGTAAACTTCTGATCACATCACATCAGTCAGTGGAGAATGCTGATGATATTTGAGATGGAGTTTAAAAGCCTGATCAGACTGAGCGAAACATTCTCTCTTTTTTATAGGCCGGGTGATTTAGAGGCTTGGGCTTAAAAGCTTGCTATTTGTTTCTAAGATTAATCATTTTGTCTATTTATCTATGATACTTCAATGTCCCCCAGGAGGCAAGCTCGGCTTACATGGACCCTCAAAGCTGTTGATTTCCATGTGGCTCCATGTGAGGTTTGACAGAAAGAATTTGTAAAGTTGCAGCAAGACAACACACAGAGGTGTCTAAAAGTCTCAGACTATTGGTGAAAATCCTTCTGTTTTGAATTCTACTTTATCAGACCATTTATCCAACAATTTGAGCACAACTTGGAATCTTAAAAGTTTTCATGAAACTCAGAATGTCATTGTCCCCCCTTTACTTCAATTACTGTGTGAACTCAAACATCAAGTGCAAAACCTGATAAGCAGATCAGATCCAAACTTCTGACTAACACTGTATAAAGTGGGTATCTGATTCTAGATCAGATTGGTGTACTTTTACTGCTGGATGTCTAAATAGAGATTCAATTTCAATCTTCAGATTTAGATTTCAAGCCAAAGAGTAAAGTCATTCAGACTGATCCAGAAAGAGCACTGGCCGTGTTGACACAATAAAGCCTGACTGAAATTAAAATTTAAACCAATGCTGATTTAAAGCACTAAAATTTAGATGACAGACTACATGGGCCAATGCTTTTTAAAAAGTATTTTGTTGGGAGATGTGATCTTTTATTTAAATAAGTTAAGTGTCTTGCACGTTTTTTCTGAGAACCAAACTAATAATTGTTCGCTGAAAACCCGCACCTACGCAGAAACTGCAGATATCCTCTGCATTCTTTTTACTTTTTTGACGTCCAGGCTTCGTCCTGGTGCTGGTTGTTTATGTTTGGGCGCAGCGTCTAGCAAGGAAATCAGACACCTGAACGGAATTAACCTTTGCTGCTCTGTGCCGCACCCAAACGAACAATCAGCACGAGGACGAGGGGGCGTGGCGCACGAGGCCCGGACGTCACAGTCACCTGTACTCAGAGACGGGAGGTTTGAAAGTAGCCATTCCGAGAACGTTATTTATTTATCCTTGCTACTGATTGGCTGCTGCCCCGTGGACCACCTTGAGTGTTTGTATTTTTCGTTCCGTTTTTCTTAAAGCCCTGTATTTTTACTCCAGTAAATTACTGTATTTACCTGTTTATACCAAAGAAAACGACAGAGCATACCAAAGAAAACGAACGTCTATACAGGGGTAACATCAGTATTTACATTCTAGCACTGCGGGAGTTCAGTGTACACCGTACAGTACGAATACGATTTTGTCTTTACATTTTAATTAAGGCTAATGAGTTTAAAATGAAATTAAAGTGTTTTGGGAGCATATTTGGGGCATATTTAGGGTTTGCACTATAAACATAGGCATTTGTTTTTACCACGTCACAACATCTCGGTTTTTCACTGTACATGGGTACTCTTGAAACATTTACTGTATAGGTTAATATATAAAACACTGTCTATAAAACATACAGTCCACATATGCAAATGTACTGTTCCTGTGAAAATCAACACACATTTCAACCACATATTTCCACCTATTCAGTCTTCAGCAGTCTAACTCTGCCCATTCACACAGAAGTTAAATGGAGTGCTTCTCAAAGCAAAACTTTTTGAATGAGGCCTAATAGTAGCAAAAGCCGTGAACTGGTACATGTATCAGTACTTAACGCATGTAACAAAAACAGACTCTCGAGTTTTAAGGGATGAAGAGAGGTTAGAAAATGGAAATGTAAAAATTCATCATGATGGTTCTGCAGATGAAAGCATGGATAAGCGGACCTCAAAGAAAACAAATCTATTGCTGGGAGAAAATGTAGGATATGTGTAGGGTTCCTTTATAGCCTGATATGTTAACAGTAGCCTTCATGATTGTTGATTGGTTGTTTTCCCCCCAACATTCCAAGTTGGAAATATGGCTTTTTAATTCAAATTTCCAACTGGGATATCAAAAATACTGTTACGCAGTTCAACTAGACCCACCAAAACAGACAAACCATACTGACTGCTTCTCTCCAAACATATAATAGACAACTGAGATCAGGCAATAATGTAATAATGTAACAGTGACAAGCCTATTGGCTGCTAAACTGATGTTGATTTGTAATTTCTGTAATTTGTATCCCCACAATGCACATTATTTAGTAACTACTATAAAAGCAATATGCAAGTAATGTGGTTATGAGAAAGTTGGGGCCACAAAATCGTTTAGGGGTTAATGTGGGCTGATTTCATTGGCTAAAAGACAGATCAGTCAGGCTCTTCTAGAAAAGCCCTGACTCAGTTCATGACGGGCTGGATAATTAGCTCATGAATTGAGTCAGGTGTGTCAGAGCAAAAAAACCCACTAAAGTGTTCAGTACAGGGGAAGCCCAGGGCTGGGGCTGAAGTGCTGATGTGTAAGAGGGAGGCTCAACACACATCAAGCCATGTTACAGTCGCAGCCACATCAGATATTGATGTTCTATCAACAGCATCTGTTACTGAGGTCACTCTAGTCCTGCTGAGTTTCACATTGATTTGTGTTTTAAGACCAATCAGCAGCCTGCTGTTGCGTTTGCCACCACACACACCTGATCAATATTTATTCACACCCAGAGCCACCTCACTCTTACCTCCAGTTATGGCTGAATCAGCAACAATGCTGTAAGGACTGAAAGGAAAGCTTAATTCATTATATTTATTTAAATCAGATTTTCTGGTCCAAGTCTTGTCAGGATAGTGCCAGCTCATTAAAAATGACTGGTTGGAGAGCTCATTTGCCAATCAGAGCTTGAGATATCAGTGTCATTAAGGTAAAGGGGGCATTTGGCTGATGCTCTTATCCAGAGCGACGTACAATCATTGGGTACAGGGCCAGTCCACCTGAGGGTTAGGTGTCTTGCTCAAAGACACAATGGTAGAAAGTGGGGGTTTGAACCAGCAACTTTGTGGTCACTGGATTGACAGACAAGTGTTTTACCCTCTAGGCTACTACCGCCCTATAAAAGGTCAATATTGGCAAACTTTCATTGCTCAGAATGGCTTAGAAATGCCCACTTTAACAGGTAGGGACCGCCTGCTAGAGGGTGAACAATCACCAATGCTTTGCACGTAATGCATTCGTTTCTTAAATCCAGACTTCAAATTTTGAGTTATGGCATTACATTCCAGTGATCAAATGTGATATGTGATCAGACTGCAGCTATATTATTCATGTATCCAAAGTACTTGCCATAGTAACAAACCACAAGTGAGTGCACTGACAATAGAAGGCCGAATTAAGCAAACAGGTCTCATTAATGAGCTTAGATTTTAATATACAGCCTCCCTTAAGGACTACAGCTATTAGACAGATTGTGCTAGATTTCCCAGGAGTACCGTGCTTCTAAGCAACTAGAACATGCACAAAACATGACAGTAGGATGACTTGGTCAGCAGATAACTGTAGCTACCAGGCTAACAGGCTCCACCATTAATATTTAGAGACAGGCTTTAAGTCCAAACTTTTATTGAAAGGGGCTATAAAACCACAACAAGCACCATAAAAACATGTTTCTTAAATGTCTGCAAAAAGCATCAACTCACCATGTTTGTGCTGTAGAAGGTAATGTGCAGCACCAACTTTCTTATCACACATTTGGACATCAAGAACTACAACCTCACCAGCTGAGGTCGCATGTCAAGAGATCCAATCTAAAAAAATGTGAACTGACTGGAAAATTTACAATTTCTGTGGATTTTGCCATTCAGACTGCAAAAAATTCAAAACAGCTCTGCAGAACAAAACAGCATTCGCTCTGCCTGTCTGAATAAGATGTAGCTGTTCATTTTACATGCCATATAGGAGCAAGTGAGCATGCTGTGAGAGGTGCAACAAGAAAAGACACAACCACAATAAGGGGGGGGGGTTCCTGCAGGCAATATATCTTAACCCCTTTAAAGCTAATGCCTTAAAGCTGCTGGCTGGGAATGCCTTATATCTTGGACTGCAACTTGGTGATGTACAACACTATTATCAAGTTACCTGCATGCTCTAGTTTAGCTTTACAGTAATTACCAAATCAAATTATAGGCAATTACAAAAAATTTCCTTTACATGCTTTTAAACGCTATATCAGCAGTCAAAACGAAACCACAGCATCTCTAAAGTACTTATATCAAAGTACTGATTTAGTCCTCTGGATACCATGCGATAACAAAAAATGTACAGACTGATCTAATCAGCAGACTACACCACTAACTTTGTGAAAGAAGTGTAGATCAAGCCTGGAATCCAGAGCAGTACATAAAATTTTAACATTTGTTCAAACAGCTATTTAAAAACTGCACGTCATGAACGTTGAGGCAGATAAGAGAATTTTGGTCTTATTGAGTAAAACTTTTTATATCAATCACTATATCTTGCGCCAAAACCCTCATTATTGATTCCCTGAATTAAAGCGCTTCAGCTAAAAATCTGATTTACATGGTTTGTTCAAAGTTTTTCTGTGATGTACTGGAGCTACAAACATGGCCAACATGTCACTGAAACAAACACCACCATACTGACTGCATGTCCAAATCATCACACATACTATCCTGACAAAAACAAAAACAAACAAAAAAAAAACCCAACACGCATCGATAAAACTAAAAACAGCTGTGGAAACGTGAATTTTTACCATATTTGGCATCATACAGTCTCCCGCACAAGCAAATCTGTTTGAGGTACTTTGTGATTAAGGCCTAGTTCACATGGACGTCTGAATCTTTGATAAATTAACGTGCTCTGAACGCCATACGCGTTTCTGTAACATTTTGTAGCAGCGCTTGATTGACTTCAGTGAGACGTTACGCTAGTGTTCGTCTGATGCTGTTTAACGCCAGCCTACAGCCCGATGTGTAGTTTCGTGTATTCACCTGTGGGGGCGGTAATTCTTCAGTCCAGATTGTTTATATGTGGGCTGTTTCTGATATCGCACACTTGTACACTTCGAACACTATGTTTTAGTGTGTTCACACTGACCACCAAACTAAAACTCAGTGCTCTGAAAGTACGTCGATGGTGCACTCATAACAGCCAAAAAACGATGGACACTACTCACACTAAACGGACACTAGTTTGACTACATAGCAGAAGGGGAGGGACTTTTGACAAGTTTTCAGTGTTGAATAATGGTGGCCAACAGTGAAATGCCAGTGCAAGCCCAAGCGGAGGCAACTGTTTCGTATGAATCAGTAATGTTAATAAAATTATTTTACCGATGTATACTGCAGTGTGCTGCCTGTCACTCTCTCTCCCTCTGTCGACAGTTATGGATCATTTGTTTGAGTTTGCGATTATACTGACTTACAAGAGTTCACACACGTAAATGTTAAGTTATTTTTAGCCAGTTAGGCGGTCATAGATATGTTATATATGTTATAAATGTTCTATGTTGTATGTTGGCGGGCTGGAGAATCGCAAGCAAATGTTAGTCCATCACTTCCGCTAAGTGCAAAACGTCAGTGCTCCATTTGGGACAACACTTACCCACGGCAGTGTGCACTACAGAAGGAAGTGCTCAGTGCGCACTAGGCACTACATTCCAGTGCACCCACGTAAATGCGCAATTTCAGACACAGCGCTTGATTTGTAGCTCTACATTGTAAACGTGGATCCTTACAACGTAGAACACTGGAATCATGGGACATATTCGGTCCTCCAGGACGTCAACTGAACGGCACGTAAACGCAGTACTAGCATTTTCTTTTCATTTCTTTTCATTTGCACGCAATGTTTTTTTGACGCCACCCGAACGCGCAGCCGAACGAGCGCCGGGGCTGAACGCCTGTGTGGACACTGTGATTTGTTCCAATGAGCAGAAAAACGATCGGCGCTCAGTCCGCACTCACCTGACAGCACAAACGCCTGAAAACGCCTGATTCAGACGTCCGTGTGAACAAGGCCTTAGTGCTTTTATTTGTGTAGTTTATTGTACTTAATCACATGTGCAGTTTGTTATATGAGATTATAGCCTCTCGTTTCGCTCATCCAGCTTGTGGTTTCTTGTTTTAGTGGAGGCTCTCAAGGGGAGCTGGACATTGTTAGTTTGCTGCTTGTTGATTAGTCCAGTGTAGTAACACAGTATGGTCTACTGATGGTCGAGCAATATCAGCCAACAGTGTGCGAGAGCCCAAAAACTCTGTTTATGACTGTTGGATTTGATGAGGCGAGACCAAAGTAGCTCCTGCTTGCTCCAGATGAAGCAGATCTTTTCCTGAAGGCTCTTTAGGGACACGACTGTTCCAGATATTTGAAAAGACTCAACTCCGTCTGACCCATTTACTCGACGCCTTCAGCTCTGGGTATCAGTTTGCAACCTTTATATCCGAAGACAATAGATTTATTTTCCCCAACAGCAAATAAAGGTGAGCAAAAATGCAGTTTTTTGTTTTAGTTACTAGAGTATCTTCCCTGCAACACTTTAAGGTGTTTCACTGGGAATGTATTCCTGAGAATAGCTCATTAATACGTCACTGTAATATAGCTGGGAATTTATTTGCAACCCATTTCCTTTCCGGAGGACCCAAAACGGAATGAGTTAGTGTATGTTTGTGTATTTTACAGTCTACACCCTACAGCTCTTACTGATGGTGAGATTGAACCAAGCTCAATGACATTTATCGGAGATGGAAAGCCAGCTGCACATTTGAAAGCAGAGGCCCAGAATTCGCCACACATTAATTAAAGTTTCCCTGCCACACTACTTACATAGAATTTATAACCTTGCAAATCCTTACAAAACTTCATTTTCTCACCAATATAACTAAGAGTATATACAACTTTCTGATCATTTAACAGTTCATAATCTATTAGCATTTCAACACAACAATAGCAGATTGCTGAATTTTCCCCATGTTGCTCTAGGTAGCATTCCTTTTATTTTCAAGAAAGGTTATGGTAGCAAGACAACGATCAATTCTTAAAACCAAAAACTCCAGTATTTTTAACCTTCATTTTGACATTATATTTACTGAAACAGGATTAAGTTATTAACAGAAGCAACACATTATTTGAAATTCTCTCAAATGGGCCCAATCTGCAAAATTCCAAATGTGTAAAAAGTAGGCAGCCTCAGACTCCATGTATAACCATCTGCCTACTGGAACATACGACTCGTTCAGCACTGAATCACTGGGGCTAAACATGTGTATATATGTTTATACAAACTACAAGAAACCCTGATCTTCAGCAATAAACAGAACATGCATAACCACAATCACAGTAAACCCAGTTTTGCTACAGAGAAAAATTAAAAAAAATTGAATTTCCTGGCAAAAAAAAAAAGATTCTGCCATTACAGATCAATATAAAGTCGAACAATCAAATCTCTCTCTCACACAATTCTGGTACAGAGAATGCAGTTATAGCTCTATTCCTGGTGCAGACTATCTGGGTTAAGGAGGATTTAGCAGAACATCCTCCACGCTGGCATTCTCATTGTCCTCAAAGTGCTCCCAGTGTGAGGCGGTGACACACTGCCACTGGAACATTATTCTGCTTTTCTCAAAATATAGACAGGTGTACACACACACACACACACACACACACACACACACACACACACACACACACACACACACACACACACACACACA
>JBBPCX010000141.1:4862341-4882838 GCA_037974365.1 Hydrocynus forskahlii
TATATGTATATGTAGAGGTAAAATTTAAAACCATTTGCAGTCCTAGTGAATGGCTAGACTCCAGTTATAGTGAGAGAACGGTTCATACCATCTTTGTTTAAAGCTCGAGCCTTTTCTGCAAATGCCTGTCTAAGGAAGAGCGCCACAATCCTTTTTCAAATACACCCCTAATCCATGTCATTAATATTAAAGAAAGTGTTTGGTTTAAATCATCATTTTATCGCCCAGGCTTAGCTCTGTCTTAATGTATTTCTCAAAATACTGATGTTTCTGTTTCTCTCTCACCAGGAATCCCTTACAGACTGCTATAAACCCACTGATGTAAGTCTTACCATATTCAGAGAGTAGATAATGTGTACTTATTTTCACGAAACAGTTCAATAATGCATGTAATATGACTATGGGTGTTCAAACGTATGTGTACAAGCAGGATTAATGAGCCTTTATAAAATCTTTTAGGGTTAAGAAGTAGCAATAGAGCATCACATCTCCATGGCACAGCTCTCTCTCACACACACACACACACACACACACACACACACACACACATACTGGCCCAGGGCAGTCCAGTGGGGTCTGCTGACCGGAAAACAACACATCTGTCTGATGGATCCATCCAGATAAAAAGAACATTAAACATCAGACCTATTGTACTGAGATGGACTGCCCTACTGACCCCCAATCATACACTGTTATACACACTGTACAGACAGGCATACAAAGAGGAATGAAATATAGTTAAACACAGCTTTTGACACAGATGAGCAGCAGAGAACAGTGCACCATGCAAAAAAATCTTTTACAAAAACTACATCATAATCTACAATAACTATGCACATGTTAAGCATAGAACACTAGAGATGAGACAGTAGATCTGGCGACAGGAGCAGCAGTAACTGTTGAATGGATATTATTGTCAATGCACTTTAAATGAGATTTTGTACAATATAGGTGTCGAGCACTTCCTGCAGATATGCCATCCTGCACAAACTCTAGACCACTCTAACGCTTTCACCAATTACCTGAGACAAGTTATGGGTTTTGAACTTTGGTAGATAAGGGATTTATGGGATTTCACAAGGGATCCAACGAGCAGCTTCATTAAGTACAGCTCTCTTGTATCGACATTCATTCTCCATTATATCAGCTCCACTTACCATTTAGGTGCAGTTTGTACACGCTGTGGTCGATGGGTTTCTCTGCATCATTTATTAGCTCCAATTCATCATGGTCACCACTATGAAAGGATGGGGTTTTACTGAGGTTAGCACTGATTCTAATTTGTTGCAAAAAATAAAGACATCATGTAAAAAGATTCAACAGTTAAATGCATTAATGCTGCGTACATACTAATAGCAGGACCATTTGTTCAGTAGCTTATGTTTCGGTACTGATCGTTTGAGCGCCGGTTCTTAATACCCATAAATTGTTTGAGGGACTATTCACACAATTGTGATTAGGCCCATTCAAAATACCTCATCTGAATGTGTTCTAAACTTCAAGAATCTGTGTTTGAGGTAAATCTCGTGTCTGAAAGTAAAGGTAAACCACTGTTATCTCAGTGTTGGCTAGAGAGACGTTAAACAGTCTAATAAAACAGACACTTGGCACATGTTCATAAAGATGACAGTCACTGAATTAATTATGATTTATTTGGGCTAGTAGTCAGAGCACCTTTTCTCTTCTCTGTTTTAACAAAAAATATGTTTTTAATATTCAAATATTATTCCTTTTTTCTTTAAATTCTACTTTATATTTTGCTATTACTATTACTGCCTTACATTAAACATAGCTTGAAATGTACAGTCTATACAAATGCTAATCACCTGTCTCCGCATTGAATGCTACTGCCAAGCCATATCATTTTCACCCTGTGCAAATAAAAGCAAGTTTTATTCCAATAAATTTACGTGAGTAACATAAAATGAGCTTGAGATTTCTCTGCAAGGTCACTGTAGAGCTTCCTGTGTGCTGTAGCTGCGCTTTGTTCTGGCCGTTACACGACACCGCACAGAACGTCCGGTGTGCTGCGGCCTTAAGACGAGGATGAGGGTTAAACTGTATAGGACGGCGGCTGGGAATCCATGGTTGTTGACATAAACAATGCCAGACCCCTAACACACTATATCTACAGTGGACAGTGTCATAGGAATGTGTGTGTGTGTGTGTGTGTGTGTGTGTCACAAATGAGTCACCACTGTCAAAACAAGACCGGTGACCTTGCGGCAGTCAGTTTTCAGTGACCTACAGCTATGGGCTTTAAACACAAACACACACACACACACACACACACACACACACACACACACACACACACACTCTAAAAGATAATGATAGCTGGGGGGCAAAACTCTATCTGAATTAGGCCACTGTCTGAAAGCAGTTGTGTCTGTTCTTGATGAAATGAATGATGAGCAGAGGAACTGATGATGACTTTCTCTTTCTCTCTCTTTCTGTCTCTCTTCCCGTCTCTCTCGCTCGCTCACTCTCGCTGTCTCTCTCTTTCTCTCTCTCTTTCTCTCTGTCGCCCTCTTTCTCCCTCTCTCTCTTTTCTTTCTCACCCTCTCTCCTCTCTGTCTGTTTCTTCTCTCTCTCACTCTATTCTCTCGCTCTCTCTTTCTTTCTCCCTCTCTTTCTCTCTCTGTCTCTCTGTTTCTCTCTCTCTCTCTCAATGTCTCTCTGTTTCCCTCTCTCTCTCTCTCTCTCTCTCTCTCTCTCTCTCTCTCCTAGGCTTTTGTGCAGGAGCTGCTCGGGAGGATAAGGGGAATGAGGAAACTCAACGCTCCACAGAAGAAAAGCCTTTAAAGTGCTCGTGAAATGCCAACGACAATCCAACCCAAAAGGACTGCAAGTCCCACAATCCATCACTCAGCCTCAACTCGATTATCTCAGAACACATCCTCTGCTTTCGAAGACATAAATACCCGCCACCCCTCCCCACCGTGCTACTTAACATGCAGTCTGGCCTTCAGTACCCACAATGCAACAACACAGCCAGGACTCTTAACGTATTCCACAAACAAACCTCTGTTAGCGTACCTCTGAGCCTAGCCCACCACAACCTCAAGATTTTAAAAGACTATGGCGTTATTTATATTACAGGCCTATAAATTTCAATTACGAGTAGGAGTGAGGAGCAGCTTGTGTTAGAGTTCAGTTGAAAACAATTGAAAACAAACTTTTTTCTGTATTCTGAGTTGCTTTTTGTTTGCATTTGTTGGGTATTTTTTTATGTATATTTCTTTGATAGTTAACCACCAGAGCCTGATTTGATTAATTTTACCGGGCAAGGTTAGAATCTGGATCGCCTCATTTTAATGAGGGAATAAGCTCCTCCCCATTGTCTAGATTGAGGCATGTTGGGTAATGTAGTCCTTCCCAAAAAGGCCCGTTTTGAAGATCTTGTCTTCCTGATGTTCAGTTCATGACTCATTTCACTTACAAAAAAAACATATCAGTATGTCGCTCCTCGTCGTTTGTGGTTGGCAATCACAATCCCAGCACTGTTCTGTAGCTAAAAAGACTCGACCATACTTGTGTAGCGGGAATTTGTTAGGTCATAGGCCCTAATAAAAAGCGAAAAAAGAGTATTTGAAGCTTATGGAAGATATAAAGGACTGTTATATGGTAATGTCTGAAGTGTAGAGCTACTGTTAAGTATAGCAAGTGGCATAGGAGTGTTTTTTTGAGGTAGAGGAATTTGGATATTTTCCATATTATCGTTTAGTTCTCCTTTCCCTTTTCTCATTCGGAGGCTGCCAAAGAGTAAAATGGTGGAACCTAATATAAAGAGCTATGACTGTAAGTGAACTTGTGTAAAATAGTCACCCTTTTGAAATGCCAATACTAGTTGTCACCTCACAGGTTTCATACTCATGGATCCGTTTTTTTTGTGTGTGTCGAAATGATATATAAATCGTATAATAACAAGGAAACCAGGAGAAAAACTATGGTGCTGTTACTGTTCTACCCCTGTTTAATTCTTCAGTGCAGCGGCTGGTGAGTGTAGTGTTCAGGTCATCAAGAGAGGTTGTCCTGCTAAAGTGATAGTTTGGTAAAATGTCAGGTTTGCATCATTTTTCCCCTCCTTACCCCAGATGTGGGTAGTCAGCCTATACACTTTAATTGTCCAAAGTGTTTATATATATATATACACAGCCATGGAAAAAATTAGGAAAAAAATAAGAGAGCACATCTTTTTTTTCTAGTTATTGCCTTTGTAGTTTTTGGGAGTGTGTCTGTGTAAAATGTGCAGGTCACTATTGTTTTATACACTATAGACCACACCTGCTTCAAAATTCCAAACAAACAAATGTTTGGAGAAAAAAAAAAAATGTATGAATAATTGATTATACCTTGTAAATGTTAAGCTATACAACACTCTTACATTAGCAACAATTAAACCAGTGATGTTAAGAGCAGAGTGTGCATGTGTGACTCTGTTTCATCCCATCAGACACTGAATCAGGAGTGAAGCTGCTGGAATACAGACCATAGAAAAACTGCTCTGGACACACTACTGCCCTCACAACGCATATGGAGGCGCCTCTTAGTTTTTACACAGCTCACACTGCAGTAGTTCAGAAAAGAATAGACACCTGTTCATTTTGTACAAACACACACTGCTGTAAATTGTACAAACAGTGAACGAAAAAAATGGAAACATGGTCTCATTTTTTTTCATGGCTGTACATATGTATACATATAAGAATATACTGTATATTGCCAACGGTGTCATAAACTTTATAAACAAGCTTATTTGAGACCACTCACCCAGTTTGTGGCAATTGTGGGGTTATTTAGATTTATTTATATGATATTGGTATTATACTGTATATACTGTAACCCTAAAAGCAAACTTCAGACACCAAGCATGTCTTGGCTGATGGACTACACTCGGGGTAAAAGGACAAGGGTCTCCATTTAACTCTTCTTTTCACAAACAAGAACTGAAATCAACGTTTCCATCAAGAACTACTTTTTGATAATGCAGTATGAATGTTTGAATGATTTTTTGTAGACCCAGGGGGAAAAACTGTAAATTTGATTTTTTTTTTCCACCAAACTTTTGCTTTAGGCGACCTGTAAGCAGAGCAGAGAGCATGTAAAGGATAATTGGAAGTTTTCCTCTCTTTCAGCCTGTGGGTCTGATTTTAAACGTTCAGGTTTGTGCCGACTCTTCTGTGCGAGAGAATTCTTCAGGGTTTTTCAGGGTTTAGGATGATCTTTTGATTTTCTTTTTAATAAATTCTCAGAAGATTAGGGGGGGGACAAAGGTGTATTTGAGTATTTAGTGAATGACTTTACTTTTGCATGCGTTTTATTGGCATGAAGATGAAGGGAACATTTTTAGCCCGACACTTGCGTACAAAATAGTTTTTCTGTTTTTATACCTTATATTACTTTTTATTATTACTATGAAAAATGCACAACTTTGAGATTTTTGACTGTATATCTGCGTTATGGCTGTTTTTCTTTGGTGTTTTATTATTATTATTATTATTATTATTATTATTATTATTATGTAGTGTGTATGGTATTTTTGCGTTGTTTTAATTAAAATAAATAAAAAAACAGACTTTCTATGGGTTTGAACGTAGCCCCCCCCCCCCCAAAATGGGCTGGATATCTTTGCACTTTATCCCAATAACAATGCCAAGATTACATCTTGAACCATCTTTCTTCCAATATCTTCTTATTAATTACAAAACAAAAGTGTAATTAATGAGAGTGTGTGAGAGTATTTAATATTAACTTATTACAAATGATCAAGAAGTGCTAGAGTTACTTACAGAATGCAGCTGAGACATCCAATCAGGAGGCTAGATTTTAAAATAAATCAGTCTAACATTTGAGCCAATAACAATGTTCTGTTATTCAATATTTAGGCATTGAATGTCAGATTTGTTTTTTTTGGGGGGAATTATTGGTTCGTTTCATCCCATCAGACACTGAATCATGAGTGATGGTCCTGGAATACAACACATAGAAAAGCTGCTCTACAAACACCACTGCACTCACAACTCATATGGAGGTGTTTATGATATTGTTATTATATTGTATTTCCAAAAAAAACCCCAAAAAGCAAACTTAGACACCAAGCATGTCTTGGCTGATGGACTGAACAAGGGTCTCCATTTAACTATTCTATTAACAAACAAGAACTGCAATCAATGTCTCCAACAAGAACTACTTTTTGATAATGCAGTATGAATGTTTGAATGATTTTTGCAGACTCAGGGGGAAAAACTGTAAATTGGTATTATTGGTTTGTACCAATAATCATAAAGATATTTGATTCCTAAACTCAGACCTCAACCCACACACAAGAAAACATGCTAATACGCTTCTGTAAGTCACATCATAGCTAAAATGCCCCGGTTTGTAGGTCACTGTAGGCCAAGACTGTATGGGCGAGAGTGTGTGGCCTACAAAAGCACACATTTTCAGGAGAAAAATAGAATGTCTATGCATATTTGATGTCTCTAAAGTATTCATGAGCAGCGTTTCCAATGCAGTCATAGTCGGGCAGATCATAATACCCCAGGCTAGGCCATTGCAGGCCACTCTTTAATCAAAAGCTCTCCAACTTCAGTTCTGCAGCCCGCAACCCCCCATCCCACCTCATATCCCCCACACACACACACTGTACTATTTTGTTTTCCCGCCAGAGGAGGAGCACACCTACAGGGGGATTTTACAGAGCAGTTATTTTCAGTCAGCTGGGTAGATTTAGCCAAAAGTCAACCGTGTCCAATAGCAAGAGAGATAAGCTGCATTCCAATTAGATAATGCTTTTGGGGGGCGGGGGGTCATCCAAGCTGTAGAAACCCGATCTCATTATTAAATGCAAAATGTCTTGTATTCTAACAGAGTTTACAAATGGAAAATGAATTATGTTTAATTATGAATTATATTTTTTGTACACAAACCCACATAAACGTAATGAAACATAGAAATGTAGAGCACTGGCCTTTTAAAAACACTGCAGTCAATCAGTGTCTTTAGTGCTTAGAATTATCCAAAACAGTTTGACTTTTGCGAGATTACATCAATACCTTTCACCAAAGCACCCTGTAAGACCTGGAGATGTGATTGGTCACCCGGTCAAAACAACATTGGTTAGAGGCTCATTTGCATCCTCATTGCATCCTTAAGCGATATCTGTACTGCACAGACCAATGTTGCGATAACACGATGAATGATACGTCGTGCAGCCATAAAACATCTACTGTGAGCATGTCTATTCACCTCCTTTTCTGGTTTGACGACTAGAACCTCCCCCTTCTGATGGTGCATCCCGAAGGTGGGAGGGCTGGATTTATGTAGGCCACTACCTGGTGACTGCAAAAGGAAGGCAAATGTTACTGCTGCCTTCAAACCATTATTATAATGAATTGCTCTTGTATTTTCAGTTCATTTAGTGCCATTACCTCAATCAAACAGCACGGGTTGGAACATGAATGAACCTGAACATGAAGATGGACAAGGGTGACAAGAGATAAAAGTTATTTTACAGGTTATGTCTTGTGTGGGGGTGATTGGCTTACAGTGGCTCGTTCATGAGAACCTGATGGGGTCAGCCTGGTGTGTGAAAACAGATTAAAATGAGATGTAGACATAGATCATGCCTGCCCAAGCCAATGTCTGGAAAGTGGCACCCAGGTCGCGTAAGCTTTGGCTGCTTGTGTCTGCAGTGTTTTCTTGACACAGAGACACACTGCGCCTTTAAAATCCCTGACCTACTTTAGAGAGCGACGGAGAGACGCGTTCGCGAGGCGAGTTCAGGGTGGATGTGAGGAGAATGGCTAATAACGGGAACGCGCGCTCCCCGCGGCCTGCGAGAACCCCCTCACCCCCACCCCCCTCCTCCATTAACCAGCACATCAGCAGAGGAGTCCCTGCTGAACAGTAAATGTCAGAGCCACACACACACACACACACTCCCCAGTCTCTGCGATTGTAGCCTGCAGATGAGAAACAGAAGGTGTTCCACATTTTAAGCATTTTCTCCCATGAGTTATTTTACATATTATGCGTACACTCTGTCTAATTCCCCATTTGATACAATACGGTTTCGATTCGATAGGAAACAATGGCATTAAAAACAATCTTTTGATGGATCAACGTGTGCTGTTAATGTATAGTCAATATACAGTATACAGTATGGTGCAAAAGTCTTGGACACTTGTGAAAGTAATATTTAGATGTGCAGTGAGTGTTTTTTCTTACATTTATTTGACAAAATAGACTAAATAAAACTAAAAAGAACAAATACAAATAACATTCTACAGTAAATAGTGATGTTATGTTCAGTATATCAATGTGTTCCTTGTGGAAGTCCAGTATTACTGTAGTTTCCATTAGAAACCTGGTTTGACTCAGTCAGTCCTTCATTAAATTAAATCAGGAGCCGCTGATGGAGTTTCACAAATCCAAACAACAGCTGGAGGAACCGAGGAGGAATCTGGAACCGAACCTGTGTTCTCCTCACCAGCTCACACAGTATCAACTACTTTTGCAAACAAAACAAATCTTGATGTTTTACTTCTTGTTGTTTGTTTGCAGTTATTCTATTGTTAACTTTGCTAACAGGAAGACACTTTATCACACACTGAGAAAAATGAATATAAACAATTTGCATAGACGTGTAAGACCCAGATATGGAATAGTAGCCTGGAAAAATAATGGAATCGCAACCGGTTCCCTAATAGCTCTTATCTTCTAACAGGGTACGCTGGAACATATATAGTGTCTAAATCTATTGTTTTAGCCCCAAGCTACCATGCTAGTCATCACAGAAATGAATGCATTACATGCTGGGGTTGTGTGTTCAGGAGATCATGAGTTTGAACGTTCGCTCTCTGGAAGAGTTGCAGGCATCCATGGCCAAGTCCAAGGTTTGCTCTCTCTGGATGGGACAGAGTAGCCCTCCCTCTCCCCCCATTACTCCAGCCAGAACAGATGACTGTTAGTTGACATAACAGGGGCAGTTGGTGTTCTCCTCCAAACATGTTATGCTGTCTAATGGCTTTACATTATGAAATGTGATGGTGCTTTGCCAGACATTCTAGCCTACATCCCCCCAGTTGGTGGTACTGTGTGACAGGGGGTCCCAGGCACAAGGTGAAACTGGAGACAATTTTGCCAGAAAATCAGGAAAAATCTAAAAAGCTTGAATGTTTTCCTAGCCGTTATTAATGCAAATACAATAAAATCATCACAAAATCCATCCATTTTCTGATCAGCTTATTCCATCCAGGGTTGCAGTGGGGTGCTGGAGCCTGTCCCAGCACTCACAGGATGAAAGACGGAGAAACACCCTGGATAAGATGCCAGTACATCGCATTACACATCACAAAATGCCAGGCATTTTACCTCATTTTATTTATTTATTTATTTATTTTTGTTTTGTTTTGTTTCTGGCCCTTAAAAACCTTTTAAACTGTCCTTCTTGACATCACTCTTTTTGCTTGTTCTCCATCTGTTTTCCATTTCTTACCTTTGCTGTCTTTCTGTCTTTAATCCCGAATTCCCTCTGCCTTCCTCCTGTCTTTCATTCCAACCCCCATTCCCACTGCATCAGATCATGCATATGTTTCAATGAATCTGTCAGAGGATTGGAGGGGGAGCATGTGCTTCACAAACACATCTGCATTTCTCCAGGGGGGTCAAAAATCAGTGTACGATGGAAATTTGAAACTACAGTGTTCCTCTATTGCATATGAAGCTCATAGGGCAGGTGAACCCTATACATATATTTGTTTCTGATGGAAAACACACACACATACTGTATAATGTATGTATGTATCCATATAATATGTCATCATTACTTTTGTCCATATAATATGTCAAATCTTGATACTTTTTACTGTTTTGTTTTTTGTTAGCATTTATTCTGAAATACACTTTATCAAAAATGGCTTGGAACAATTTACATAGGTAAATATATGTATTACATATATATATATATATATATATATATATATACATACATAGATATACAAGCACAGATAAAGATACAGATACAAATCTGTGAGTATGAATATGTCTCTGTGTTTGTGTTTTCTTAAGAGACAATATGGACAGAGGGATGAAAGCAAGAACAAATCTGATTCCACTTTGCAGCCTTTCCTGCTGTGGTGGCATCTCTCTGAGGGCAAACACGGTGCCATTTCCACTTGTGCTTTTCACTTGTTCCTTTGGTTTCACTGAGTGCCTTAAAGCAAACCGTGACAAGTGGGACAAAATCCACCCACTGACAAACAGCTCCTTTTATGTTCTCACATCTTCATACACACACACACACACACACACACACACACACTTACTCACTCACTTGTGTCACATCAATGTCTCAGTGAAAGCTTATATTTTAAAAGTGGTGTTATTAGTGGTGTTATTATAGAAGAAGAAAACATGCTTGACAGTAATGCACAATACAGTGATGGACAGAGTTTAAGGACTGGTTTCAGATAGTGGTACTTTATTACAGTGTTCCCACGTTTTGAGACTTTTCTTTACACCCCAAGTCAGTTCGACTTTATTTGCCATTGTAGCCCAGGACGTTTTGAAATATTATACTTTTTTTACTCCACACCCTCTCTGATGTCATTTTAAAATCTAAAAAAATATGATGCACTTTCACAAATAAACAAAATTTTAGATTGGATGAGGGATGAAATTTTATGCATTTATTATACTTAACTTATATTTAAGTACGTACAAGACGCTAAAATATGTAAATACAGAACTGGAAATAAAGCAAACTTGTACTTTTACTTTCATAACATTTTGCCAAAGGCATCCTTGTTGTCACTCAAGTGATGGATTTGTGTACTTTTTCCACCACTGATATGATAATGTTACAAGAATTTGTTCCAATTTGGGCCCAGTACCGTGCCAGAGCATGATTGTGCCCCTCCCACTCCCTCACTGACCTGTGCTCACGTTGTCCTTGATATCTCAGAACTGATATATGAAGGGATTCCCATACCTTCAGATACTAAACTCGCAGTTTTTTCAGTTTGTTACAACACTGTTCGGTGGATCTTTGGTGCATGTGCATGAAGACAGTCACCAATTTGACCAGTTTTACCATCTCAGAGTTCTTGTGTCGTGTCCAGTTGTTACCATAATCTCTCTTAATCCGCCCAAATTTTAAGCAAAATCTGCACCTCTGCCAGGGACCAGTGTCCCCCTTTTACTGCCAGGTTTGTGAAATGGGACAGTTGAGGTCAGGTCTGGGCAGGATGCGTGATCAGGCTTGATGTGTACTGTGTGCAACCGTGAGCTGAAAGAGAAAATTGGCCTTGACTGATAACATTAAGGAGAAGGTGAAAAACTGTATATATTAGATATTTCTTTAATAAGGCAGCCCAGACTGCACCTCTGTCCTTTTTTAAACTGTGGCCGGGGGACAGGGGGCGGGCCTGTCAGTAGCGAATGGCAATACTTTCAAAGTTTATTGTGGTTAATATTTAACATAGTAGTTATGAACCCATTTCTCAGCTGAAACCCCTGGCACTCTTTACAACTCTTTAGAGGCACATTAAACACTTACACAGCACCGTTCAAGTAGCTCTGTGTGTGTGTGTGTTCATGTATGTGTGTGTGTGTGTGCGTTTGTGTGTTCGTGTATGTGTGTTTGTGTGTTTGTGTGTCTGTGTATGTGTGTGTGTGTGTGTGTGTTTGTGTGCGTGTGTGTGTATATGTGCGAGTATGTGTGTGTGTTGTGTATGTGTGTATGTGTGTGTGTGTGTGTATGTGTGTGTGTTTGAGTGTTTGAGAAAATGCCAGTATCCTTTTATTTCACTCCGATTCACACAGTCTCTGGAGATCTTTAAGTACTACTGTACCAATTCAGCTGCTGCACTGTAACAGCTTCTTATCCATCTACTACTACAGCTGCTGCAGTATGCATCAATGCAGCAATATGCATTTACTGCTACCAGCTCTACTATGTCCATGCTTCCTGCTGTAGTAGCCCTGTTCACCTGCACCACTGTTTCACAAGGTGTCTACTACCTCTACTGCTTCCATCGGGCCTCTTACTATACAGTTTCTGTAAAAATACAGAATATAGTGTCAGTAAAAATACTAAAATAAAAATACACTCAGTATGTTCACCATTTGACTGCCTTTAATAGCCAGCAAATGTCATATTTTTTATTTATCACCATAAAAAGCCACCTAATATAATTCTAATGTGGGTCACCAGACAAGTTGTTAGATATTTAATGAGCTGAATGTGCTGAAACAGTTAACCAGTGAATTTAATGTTAAAGTCTAGAATTTGACTCAGCATCACCACACAACTTGTAATAGTAGTCGGACATGCACTGTTACAGATTCGTTCCATGTCATGAAGGAAACTAATATATTTTCATTTAGAATTGTTCACTTAACCACTTCTCAATGATTAGAAATAGTAAAAAATAATCAGTTTATGAAATAAATGGATAAGTGGTGAAAGCAAAAGTCTCCTGCTTTGCATAGCAGCTCTTTAACAGAAGAATCTCATTCAACCCACTGTAGCAACCACACATCCTCATGAGAGAAGTTTTACATCCTCAAAATGTGTACATTTGCAAAAATATGCAAATTCAGAGTTTTTTTCAAGAGGTTTTTTATAGCCGTGGGCATGCATAGGTCATGTGTAGTATAGCCTAGCATAGCACATAAGTCAGGGGGTTTTTTTGTTTTTTTTTTCAAAGAGCACATAAAGATTATTTTTGACTCACTGTTATGATAGATGCATTCAGGGATAAACATCTGATTGATTAACAAAGCAGAACCTTCACTGACTTCAGTTGTTTTAATGTCGCAGGATAGCTTCTGTCTTAGCCTATAGCATGATCTGACCCACAGTTTGACCCTCAGTAGCGTCGCTCAGATCCTTATGCTTCCCCATTTTTCCTGTTTCCAACACGTCAACTTCATGAACTGACTGTTCACTTCCTACCTGATAGATCCAACCCTTGACAGCTGCCAGTGTCATTCACTTCACATGTCAGTGGATTTAATGTTGTGGCTGTTTGGTGCACATACACAGTTCTGTGCAAAAGTATTAGGCACCTATGCAAATTCTTTAAAGCCATTTTTCTCAGCATGTGATTAAATGTCTTTCTGCTTGCAAAGTTAAATACAAACAAACAAGAAAGCAGTAAAAGGTATCAAGATTTGTTTTGGATTTGTGTAACTCCATCAGCAGCTCCTGATTTAACTTAATGAAGGATTGATTGAGTCAAACCAGGTTTCTGATGGAAACTACAGTAATACTCGACTTCCACAAGAAACACACTGATATACTAAACATAACATCACTATTCACTGCAGAATGTTCTTTATTTATTTATTTTATTTATTCTTTTTAGATTTATTTAGTATATTTAGTAATATTCACGTAAAAAACACGAATTTAAACTGTTTTTAAATATTATTTTCACAGGAGCCAAACACTTCCGTACAGTACTGTGTCTGTGTTGAAATGCATACATGAAATCCTGCTGTACTGACCCTGGATTTAAGCTGTTATAATTTATTGCATAATAAAGACAATTATGATCCATAAAACTTTATATTTTTCATCCGGTAGGCTGCAGCGACAGCTCATTAGTGCCATCCTATAAATAATCCAATCAGCAATTTGGCATCATCATGACTGATTACAATGAGAGGCAGTGGCCCAGGATGTGGATGTGTAATGAACTGTTCAATACAATGCCATGAAACTGTTTTGTCACCAGTGCTGCTCATCTGAGAGCTGTTGACATATCAAAGCCTCAGGAGATTCCAAACTGCTAGCTTTCTTAATGTATAGATGGTTGAAAATTTCCATTGATATTGCTCCGACATTCTTGCAATCCCTGTGTTTTACTTGATTTGATGCATTGGTTGGGGGGGGCAAGTCTTGGCTAGTGTTGGGGGGTAGGTAGTGTTGGGGGGTCCGGGAAACAAAAAGTAGGGGGGATGAAACTAATGATTTTGAAAAGTGGGGGGGATGTCCCCCCCTGCTATAATGGTCTCGACGCCCATGGCTGTAATAACAGCAAAGATACAAATGAATGATTCCCTACTCAAAGGGATCCAGTGGTTGTGTCAGTAAACCAATAAACACAATATTTAGGGCAGAATTTCCATATAAACAACAACCCATATCCCACACACCACTGTTTCACACCCACTATACCAGTCATCCCACACAACTCCAGTCGTGTCTCTGCAGGCGATGTAGCAGAGACCTTGCTAGCATTGGTAGCTCCTCAGGAGCCGTAATCGTAAACAGTTGAGTTAAAAATCCATCTTCAAACCTAAACACACAGTGTTTGGACTGAACATTCCTCAGTCCAATGGCATGTTTGATTGGTTTTCTTAGCAAAAATAAGACACTTTAATGTTTTATTATCAATCATGATTTATATGTACTCATTAATTAATAATTGATTTGGTTAGTTTATTAGTCAAATAGCTCGCTTGAGGAGTGTGTCTTGGTGGATTGAAAGACATTGCAGATGCATATGAGTGGAAACGCCAGCAAATGAATGTAAACACATTTGTAAATGTAAATGTGGGCAGGAGCTGAAACTGATGTATCACCACTCGTTTTGTTGACAGTTTCATGAATCTGGTCTCGGTACCAGACGCCTTGAGTGCCACACAGATGTCTGGTGACAGGAACATTTCACTCTGGAGATGAACAGAGTGGTTCTGATCGAGTTCGGTGGCTCCCATCGCTTACAGTCAGGTTCTGTTCTGAAGAGGTGTTGACTTGATCATTCAGTGAGCGTCCGTCAAACAACCCCCCCCCCCGAGACATCTAGTTTACTTGCTTGGATATAAAATAGGTAATAAAGGATGAATCTGACTTTCAGAGAAATGTAAGATTCATTAACTCAACTTAATTCCCATTTCATTTTATCAGGCGTGAAGGAAGGTGAGGTAATGTATCAATATATAACATCTGTCATCACATTCATCATCATCGTTTCTCTCTCTCTCTCTCTCTCTCTCTCTCTCACTTTTTTTCTTCCTCATATTCTCCCCCATAACTCTCTCTCCTTCTGTCGCTTTATCTCTCTCTCTCTTTCTATTTGTCTCTCATTTTCATTTTCCTTCTCTCTCTCTCTCTCTTGCACTCTCTCTCTCTCTCTTTCTCTCTCTCTCTCTTTGCCTTTCTCTTTCCCACTCTTTCTCTCTCTCTTTCTTTCTCTCTTCTCACTTTCTCTCTCCCTCTCAGGATCTCCCTCTCTTTTTTCTGTCACTCTCTCTCACTTTCTCAATCCCATCTAACTCTCTCCCTTGACTCTTTATCTCTCTCTCTCTCTCAGTCTCTCTCTCTCTCTCTCTCTCTATCTCTCTATTTATCTCTCTCTCTCTCTTATTTTTTCTATCTTTCTCTCCCTCTCTTTCTCCCCCTCTCTCTCTCTCTCTTTCATTCTTAATCTTTCTCTCTCTTTCTCTCTCTCATTTTTTCTATCTTTCTCTCCCTCTTTCTCTTTCGCTCTTTCTCTCTCCCTCTCTCTCTCTCTCTCTCTCTCTTTAGGATTAAATCTAGGATCGGAGGGTGTGAAATTGCATGTGGGACTTGTGATGCTGAAATGTGTGCAGGCAGAAATTCGCCTCCCTTTTCAAACCAGATTATGTACAGTATTAAACACCCTCAGACACACAGGCTGGAATTTAATTAGCTCTAATGGGGGGCTGGGGCGAGGCGGCTCTGAGAGCGGGCCACACTCCTGCTCCGGTCGAAGATTTATTCAGAAGCTGCTGTGGAAATTGGAGAACATCTGGGAGGGATTGCTCTCACTGTCAGTGAATATTTAATGTGTGGATGCAGCGATAGATTGGACGCATTCATACTGAAGATGCATTTTAGCTCCATTCAACTGTGCAATCATACATAAATGCAGGATCAGAGGACTCACAGCATTTCATCTCGCCCTCATTTCTGCACCCTGTTAACTGTGACCTGTTAACTATTCATTATTAATGATTAACGATTTCATCTGATTACATTGCTTTTTTCGGTAAATGAATACTAAAACACAAACTGATTCTAAAGCTGGATATTAAGCTTGAAAAAATGACTGATGTTGAAAGCTTTTATATCACACTATAGATGAAATAAGAACATGTCTGACTCCTATTAACTGGTTGAGTGGTGATGCAGTCAGATTCTAGACAGTCCTTTAACTTTAAATGCGCTCGTTCACTGTTTCATCACTTAATAGCTTGTTAAATATCTAACACTTGTCTGGTGATTATAATTATAATTATATTAGGTGGCTTCTTGTAGGTCAGTAGTGATGAATAAAAATATGACATTTTCTGGCTAGTAAAGGTATTAAAATGGTGAACATAGTGTATATGCAAAGAGTACTGAATGTATTTTTAGCAAATATTAAGTGAGTAACATCTCAATGTGTGCCCAATCTGTTGACTGGTAGTTTAGTTCATTTTTAAAGGGGGTGGCTTTAAGAGAAGGTCAATTTTGGACTGAGAAACCTTCCATGTTCCTCAAATTAATTGGAGTAGTCACTTTTAGCAATAGTGACCGTCAGCTTTGTCCAAGTTACAGAGATTAACTTTGTACTGTCCACTTTCTGCCATGACTAAGCAAATTTCCCACTTGTGGGACTAATAAAGGTTTATCTTATCTTATCTTATCTTATTACAGGAAGACCTAGGAGTGAAATCCAGCCTGTTCTAATGTGGTCTATTCCAGTGATGGGGTCAAAGATCAGGCTGATAGTTGCAGTAACTGTACGAATGACGACACAGACATGCTCACTCTGAGAAAACAGAAGCAGCTCAGTGCCGCCTTTCTAAATCCCAGAGATGATCAAGTAGGCCAATTTTTGTGGCAGTTCTAAGATAAGACAAGATGAAAATGATTTTGTCATGATTCGTGCTCAGTGCAACAAGAGGAATTAAAATAAGACAATAAAGAGTTTTAAAAAGACAATAACAGTAGCAATAGTGCAAATGGAATGACAAAATAACTATAACAGATGTAATATAATGACAGATTAGTAGTGCAAGTGTACATGACAAGTGACTTAGAGTTGGTGCCATAAAAAGAAGCTTTTTGTGTTCCTCAGGTTGTTTGGCATAGTCACTTTTAGCATTAGTGGCCATCAGCTTTGTCCAAGTTACTGAAATTACAGGAACACTGATTACTATACTGGACTTAGGAGTGAAATCCAGCCTGTTCCAATGTGATGCATTGCAGTGATGGGGTCAAAGATCAGGCTGATAGTTGCAGTAACTGTATGAATGAGAACACAGACATGCTCGCTCTGAGAAAACAGAACCATCTCAGTGCCACCTTTCTAAATCCCAGGGACGATCGATTGGGCCAATTTTTGTGGCAGTTTTAGACTCTAATCTCTATGTACAAGAGATGGGCATTCTGGGCATTCTTTTCAGGTCATTTGGCTCAGCTCACAAACAAGCTTTCTCCTTCAGTGGCATTATTGGTTCTTTTTTTTCTCATGTCCTCCTACTGAGGACGCAAAGAAGAGCTATGGGCAATATTTTAAATCATTTTTGTTCATTAGTGTTTTTTCATTACAAAACCCGTCATGCATTACACAGATACGTCACACATCAGATCCTGACTCCTATCCACGGATCTGGAGGCTAATGAATGGCCGCCAGTAGTACAGACTAATGATATAGTACTGACCTCAACTTATATCCCCCAAAACACTTGAAGTCTTTTAAAATGTACTTCCACCTTCAGGATACATCATCAGAAGGGGCTTTTCCTCCTCTTTTAAATCTGAAATGTCACCCCAGAGAGTTGTGCGGCACTGCTGTAAAAGGTTAATAGACACATTTTTAAATACACTTAGTGCAGGATAAATGTCCCTTTAATGACGCGAGTGTCCTTTTAATGAACTTTCTCACTGACTGTAATGTAAAGTGGCCCCTCATAGTCAGGCATGAACACAGCCCACAGTGTGAACAATGTGAAATTCTTTCTCTGTATTAAACCCTTTCACCAAGTAAAGCAGGGGGGCTGCCACCAAAGAGAGGCGCCCGGGGAGCAGAGTATGGGGAAGGGACTTTGCTCAAGGGTACCTCAGTGATGAAACTAGCAGTTGGGATTCGAACCCACAACCTTCTGACTGCAGGGGCAACACCCTAATTCAGGGGTGTGGACCTCCAGTCCTGGAGGGCCGTGGTCCAGCACGTTTTGGTGATTTCCCTGCTCAGAAACACCTGATTCACCTCGCCAGTTAATCGTCATGTTTAGTGAATGTGTCTGAGGAGGAGAACCATTAAACCGTGCTGGACTCCAGAACCTCCAGGACCGGAGCTTGACACCCCTGCCCTAACCAACAGCCACCCAGCTGCCCCACCATGATCATCCGGTGTAAACATACGGAGATTTTGTACTACACTCATTCCTCTACACTGACACTGTTGCATAGTGTTTGAGTTGCAAAGTAGGCTGGTAGTGTTGGAAAGTGGCATGTCAATCAAGAGTGCTCATTAGAATATTAGGCCACGCCCATGCAGATCATTTTCTGATAGGAAAACTCTGCTGGAACCATTTAATACAAACATTTTGCGCTCACTGGGACTGAATGTAAGATAGAAAACGCACAAAATCAAACGTATTTAGACTGCAGGCTCTGCTTCGGTGTGGAAGGGTTGAATGAGCCGACAGATCATTCTTGGAGGCAAAAGCTTGAATGTTTTAGGAGGAATCTGCTGGGATGAATATAAATAGAGTGCAGTATGTCAGTGGATTTCACTGAATTGAATTAATTGGTCTGTGCCTCTCCAGCGGAGGTCTATAAACGGACAGTGTTTCATTGTTTAAATCGTGATGCTTGATTGGCTGTGTGAACTGACCTGACTGAGCGATGTGGGGTCAAATATGCCATCTAGAGTTAAAGCACTTACAGATGACATGGATCACTTTTGAGGAGATTATCAGCTTAGAAAACCAGACAGCTTACTGTAAACAGAGAGTGTGTGTGTGTGTGTGTGTGTGTGTGTGTGTCACACACAAAGCTCTAGACTGGGTCAAGACAGACAGCCCTTTGCCATCTGCTTTTATTATTCCACTGCTGAAAATAACGTAACAACAAAACAAGATGAACCCACAATAACAGCAGTGGAAAGAACAACAACGACAACAACACAATCACAAGGCACATTAAAGCCATTTAGATTAATAGTCACTTCCATTCATTACAGTGGTGTGCAAAAGTCTTATATCACCTTGAAAATCTGGCATTTTTATATTCATAGAAATCTGGAAATAAATAGGAGAAAATACTGTAAACAAACAAACAAACAAAGAGAAGCTCTGACAAAGTGAAGAAGAAAAACTCAAGGTTCTGCGAAGGTAACTGTGACATTGACCTTGGTAAGGTCTTAAAACAAAAAGGTCAGATTTTCGTCCACTGTGTTGTACATACAGACACACACACACACACACACACACACACACACACACACACATTCACACACACTACAAAGGTTCAGAGCTCATGGCTCAATACACTCCTGATGTATTTAACAAAGTGAAACTATTCAATATTGTCACAAGATCCTGAATGAATTTGTAATGAAGAAAAATGTATTCAGTCCTGGCATAATTTTCTACTGAAATTAGAGCTGGAAGGTGGGGGATGATGTATGGCATGAATGTACCGGCTGGGCTGTGGACCGGCTCTACTTTAACACTATACAGTGTCGTTACATCAACAGTTTGTTTATACATTTATAGTTTATACATTTATGAGATGTTATGTTCGGTTTATAAGTTATGTTTGGTTTATACCTTGTTTAATAGCAGAAATGGCTGCACAGAGAGCCGCACTGTTCTCTCTAGTGTGCTGCGTGAGTGGACTGCACACAGCAACAGTGTAGCAGCAGCAAATCACATCCAGTCACGATGGCAGCTGTGTTCTGGGGGGCTATTTTGATTGAGTGTGAGGGTATGACTGAAACAGGACATTAATTCAAAGCTCATCTCTCTAAGGTCACATGAATCAACCTGACGACATGACTTTGCCAGAAAGAAAAAAATGAAGAGACATCAGCCCCAAATTTGACATTAACCTTTTATTTTAATGCATGTAATACATGGCATGTTAGATTATTTGTTTGTCCTCATCAGATCTTTGCGCTGCAAATTTGTCAAAAAGGGGCTTTTTGTCTGTTTTTTTAAATTATTGTTAATGTGTACACAGGTGATTGGTCTTCAAATAATCTGCATAAATTGAATAACGATGAATGGAACTATGAGTGTATATGTGCCTGTTAATGAACCCCAAAATCTAATCTATCTACAAACATAAACTTTGGTAGAAGAGCACTCTAAATGCAGTTAACTTTAATGTTCTCATAGCTTTAGTAGGTTGATATTATATATCATATATCATATTATGTATTATATTATATTATATATTATATATCATATATCATATATATTATATATCATATATATTATATATTATATATATTATATATC
>JBBPCX010000141.1:4902003-4912445 GCA_037974365.1 Hydrocynus forskahlii
GTCGGGTTGGTACACAGTTAGTGATCCTGTTCCACTACGGTTCTACTGCACATTATGGCAAGAACCGCTTAACTAAGTAAAAGAAAAACAACAGTCCATCATTACCTTATTACAAAACATATTCTGGTTTGTTTAACTCTTTTGTGGTTTACTGCATAATTCCATGTGTTCCTTCTTCATTTTGTTTGTTTTCAATATTAATCTACAATGTAGAAAATAATAAAGAAGAGCAAAGAAAAAATATTGAATGTGAAGGTGTGTCCAAACTTTTGACTGGTAGTGTGTATTTACATATATGCGTACTATGCGTACACACAAATGTCTATATTCTCTCTTTTCTTATCTACTGCTGCACATTTTATTAACAAGAAAATATCCCCAGTGATCCTGTGGTCAGAATGGGCCTCTGGTGAAGTTAGAGGATGACAAACACAAACTTGTGCATGTTTTTAGGTTATTCTCTGTTAATATGACTTTGTAATATGACTTTGTGCTGATTACAGGTGGTAATACTGGAGAGGCGTAACGGGGCCGGTAAGGTGCTCTATAAGCCCCTGTTGGGGGGCTGGAACGGCAGCGAAGAGGACAAACACAGGCTACTGGAGGAACTGGAGCGGCTGCAAAAAGATCCCTCCATCCTCACCCACGATGCCACTCTGCCTGAGCTCAACAATGAATTCGCATCTGTCAGTCCCTCTAGAGTTCTCTCACTTAATGGAGTTGCTTTAAATGAGAAATTAGTCCTGGCCTATTTTATGTTCCCTTTGGGTTTTGGAGGACAAGGGAGCGATTAGCACGCTATGAGAGGATTACTTTAGGCTGTGGAGATTTTTTTTGGGAATGTGACAGCCACTGCACAAAGTATCAGTGAAGTAGTGTTTTGTTAAAGTGGAAATTTTATACAGTAATGGTGTTGATTGATGTAAGAGGAATAATGGTTAAATGGTATGATTAACAGTGGCTGAAATGTCCCCGTGTATCTCCTTCCAGATGTTTTTAATCAGATGGATTTATACAGCATACGACTACTTGTCTGAAATTATTGATGACCTTCTTCACAATAATTGGTAAGTAAAAATATAGACATCTGTAAGACACATATTTTGTATCACTTTAAGAAAAAAAAAAGTCCTTCATAAGAAATGTTCTTATTTGTAGGCGTGAAATGATGCCTCTCCTCTCTTTGATATTCTCCGCACTCTTCATCCTGTTTGGCACGGTGGTAATTCAAGCCTTCAGGTGTGATTCTCTGCACTTCCACTTCTGTCATCTTTTTTGAAATGGTACTTCAGGCATTTCCAGAACCATTTTCATCTGATTTCAGTGACTCCAGTGAGGAGAAGCAATCAAAACCAAAGGCAAAAGAAGCAGCCAAGACAGAGAACGGTTCACCAAACACCACCAGTACCTCAAGGTGCCCCGTTGTTGTCATTGTGAAGTAATAACTACGAAAGGTCATGCCTGCCTGAGGCGTCTAAACTCTGTACTTTTTTTAAAATTGTTTCTGAACAGTCGTCCACCAAAGAAGAACTTTGTGGAGGTAACAGAGTTAACAGACATCACCTACACCAGTAACTTAGTAAAGCTGAGACCAGGTCACATCAATGTTGTTCTGGTTCTGACCGATGCAACCAAAAACATTCTGCTCAGCAAGTTTGCCAAGGAAGTTTACTCCTTCACCGGGTGAGTGTTCAAACAGGCACTTCATTGCAGAATGAACAGTATAAGCGTCACTTCTGATGTGATGTTTTTTTCACTTGCATATGTTCACAGATTTATGTTCTATACAGGGGGTCCTCGGGTTACGACAGTCTCGACATACAACTTTTCGGGTTTATGATGCTCACTCCCATAAAAATATTAAAAAATTAAGACGTGAGTGTTTCGACTTACGCCATTAGTGTCATACTTACGGACTACGTGGGTGAACTAATTTGGTGACTGAGGCTAGGGTGTGTTTTGACTTACACCAATTCGTGTTACATCACTGTCGTAGGAACAGAACTCGAGGACCCCCTGTATATTCAATTTACTATTATAGAAAGATAGCTAGTTGTCTGATATAAAACCATCACTAGTAAGCATGTAGTCAGTTTCTTGGCTTTAGAAATGTGTTTATTTTGACTATATTAATGATTCTGATGCAAGTGACCTGATAACCAGACCACAGCTGTTTTGGCGATGGCTCTGAGACAGCCAGGAGATTGGCTAGGCCATGCAAGTACAGTCTCATGTTATGGTGCTTCCACTTCCGTACTACTCTGTGGTAATGGTGTTTCTATGAACATACTAGCAACACTATATGTATGCAATATTGTTTTGAATACTTTTTTCTGAATAGTGACCTTCTGTCACTTCTTCACTGGTGGCTTTGGTAGGAGAAGTTTAGTTTAGCGGTATTAGATAAAACAGATTTTGTTTCCTGTGTATTTTATCACAATCCTAAAGGCAGTTTTCCATAGGTATACAGGAACCGGAGTTTCTGACGCATCAGCAGCTCAGTTCTCTCCTTTTGGTCATCCCAAAACCGCGTCCATGGAGTCGAACTAGCGGAATGTTCTTCCGTCAGAACTGCTTTTGTAATTGTGATCTTTTATTATTTACATTTTTGTTTGAGTTTTTAATTTTTATCTCTGCATTCTTTAGCCGTGCGATGAATACCGAACCCAGCAAACTTGTTAGTGATGTCCAGTTACACCTTCGCATTTCTGACAGCGTTAGAAAACGGCCACTGAAATTTATCTTCAGCCCAGACAGTAGCGCGGCTCACTTTGGGCCCTGCTGTTGAGCGGAACTGTGACAGCACAGGTTTGGCTCAGGTTCAGGTCGGTTTATGTGTAATGGAAAAACATTTGTTCACAGGACGGCATCTTTCCTTGTGCCAGTGGAATGACTCCAGAAGTGTATCACGTTTTTAAAAAATTTGTTTAGCATCATTTTTTTACTCAAGAATTATATTGGGGATTGTCACACCATTAAAAACGGTTTTCTTTCTCGTCTCCAGAAGTCTGACGCTGCATTTCTCTTTCCTGAACGTGGACAAACACAGCGAGTGGATGGCCACCCTTCTGGAGTACGCTCAGGACGCGATGCAGATCGACGTGGATGAGGAAGAGGGCAGCAACCGCAAAATTGACTACACTGGCTACGTACTGGCCCTCAATGGCCATAAGAAGTACCTGTGCCTGTTTAAACCTGTCTACACGGGCGAAGACGCGGATGGCAAGGCGGAGGAGGACGCGGGGAGCTCCAGGTCCAGGTCAGGTTCCAAGGACGAACACCAGCACAGGAAAAGCACAGCTCGCTCACGCTCAACCACCCTCCAGATCCACCACAAACTGGACCGGCTCGGCCTGTGGATGGAGAGGCTGATGGAGGGGACGCTGCCTCGCTACTACATTCCAGCCTGGCCCGGCTTGGACAAGATCACGGTCAATAAGTAGAACCCATATGCAGGTTAGATCCTATTGTGCTAATTCTGAGATTAGCTCTGGAGAAAGATGGGCTCTGGCGGCCATAGAAGCACTGAGGGGGAAAAAGACAGCGCCGTAAGTGGCTTCGTGTACTGATGCGGTGGACAAAGGACAGCAGTGTTGGTTCTCTAACAACAATTTCTCATCAGTCCTCCCATGGTCACCTCAGTCCTCAGACATTGCGTGGCTCCGGAGTCTGATTTTGTGACTGGAGAGAAATACTTGAAAGAACATTGATGCTGTAATTGACCCATGTGAAATAGTAGCTTCATCCAACCATAAAGCTGTGATCCAACTACTGGATACTGCCCAAGCCGCCTTCTCAAGCCTTATGGGAGCTGGATTTGTTTTACCTAGGAGGGGTTCTGTTATTTAAGCGAGGATCGAAGAGATCTGTGGTTGTAATATAGTACGTAATATCTAGGATCTTCAGTAACTGTAGTTTTACAAGTTTTACAATACACAAAGAGGGCATTCTATTCCAATTTTAGGACACTGCACCTTTTTTATATTGCTTTTAACGGGATAAATGCTTTCTGTGCACTATATTTGCTCACCTTGCATTTTGAGTCACCCTATGTGACTCTTTCTGCGCAGAGCACTCCAGACAGCCTGAGTTGACTCCAAGCTGTCAAGTAGCCGATGTCATGTGCTTTTATGTGCTGAACAGTTGGTTCAAAAGAAGGGTATGCCTTCAGAAACGCTTGTAGTCACTGAGTACCCTGAACTGTGGATTTCATGCATCGAAAATTGGCACAACTTAAATCGTAGGTCACTTTCTAAAAGTGCGAGTGCCGGAGCTTCCAGCCCGTACAGATTCAAACAACAGATTTCTAGCACAGCTGATTGACAACTACAGTGCTGTTGTTGCCTAGCAACAGAGAAATACACAGCCCGAAGCAGCCTCTAAAAAAAGTACAAAATAGAAAAACCCTGTAGTGCACCGTAACTAAACATTCCAGTCCACCTCATGGAATGACCAAACCAACAGACACGATCAAACACTGTTATTGTTGCTGTGTTATCCTGGATGATTCATCCGGTCAGATAATTACATTTCAGAACCTCCTTTGATAAAACTAATCCAGATCGAACTGCTTAAGTCCTGAACTTTAAAGGTACACAAAGTAGAGGGGTCTGTAAAAATGCCACATATACTAAACTAGATGCATTTCTGTGAGAAAATGTGAAGTGTGATTGTGTCATTACTAGAAAAACCAGCGTTTGGAGACACCCAAAAAAAAAGTTTGTATAAAAAAACAAATATAGAAATAATATATATATATAAATTTATATATATATACTCACCATGGATCTCCTAATTCAGTGCTCGACGTCTTACCACGGAACCACCAATTGGCTCTTACCAAGTCATTAATGGTTAAAGATGGCTGAACGTGTAGCTGCGTTCATGGGTTGATTATTTTTAATCAAACCAAAACAAACAGCGACACGTTTTTTTTTAACTGACCTTAGCTGTAGTGTCCTGATGTCTGTTTGAGTATGCTGTGCGTTTTGCTCTGCGTTTGTGTTTCTCCGTGCCACATGATGCCACAGACTCTCTCCGACACACATACTTCCGCTCTCTCTCCCCATACATTACAGAGCTGACTCAACCACAAAAATTTCTTTATTTTTTTAAACTAGCACTAGGCACCTGATCAACTGATCAAAATTCTGAATACATGTGCACAACACCAGATATTAATGGATGTTTTGACGTTAGAACGATTCCAAAATTCCACACTCGAGGAAAAGTGCCGCCTTTCTTTTGCCTATATCACGCTAATACAATGAATATTATATTAATACCACGCAGCGATCAGTGCAACCTCTCTGTGGTCGCTCACCCTTATTTACTAGCACTGGAGGCTACTTGCCATTCCATTGTACCCAGCCAGCAATTCTGTAATATGGGGCTTAGAAGCTAAAAGCAGCATTACTTATTACTAAGTGTACCTTTAACAGCTCTCATCAGGCTTTAGGGCCAAAGTGAGGAACTCAATTGGACTAATGCATTTCTACTTATGCTGATCCCGTGGCCGTGAACCCTACGGCCATTTTCTGCTGTCGGGACAGCATGTAGCATGAACTGAAACACTGTAAGAGCGGCAGGATCGCCTTCTGTAGCATATTAACGCTTCTAGTTCTTAATATGTGTCATTCATATTTTAATATTTATATTAAACCTATGTGTAAATATAACATCTCTGTCCTGGATAAATAGATCCAGAAGACAGTGTCTGTGCAATAAGACTGCTTTGTTACTTTATCTTCATTTCCTTTGCCACAACAACTGTGGTTTATCATTTTTATGGCTTTACTCTCATAGGTTTGGACAGAGTGGAACTTAATATACACTTTTGCATGGAAGCTAATAGAAACTAAAAGCAATAGTAAATTTACCCTCAAGCCGTCATATCTGTCCATTCATTTCAGCTCAGAAATGACGAAGCGTGTGCACATTTGAAAGAAGTTTCTGAAAGAAAGGGCTCTTGGTTTGTGGACCTGTAATTTAGTTTCCATTTAAAACTCAATCAGTAGACTGGTTAAAACATGATAATACTACACAGTGGCTGTAGGGGTGAAGTACTGCAAAGAAGCCAAGGCTCAGTCCGAAAATGTCTTTTTTTTTATCTTTTATCATCACTCACAATGGTCTGCAGCTTTACATTTATAATTATTTTGTAAAGAATTGATTTATAATACGTTTTTATTCATTTATTATTACAAATATAATTCTATATATCTAGTAAGGATTCATAGAAACAGAGTAAATAACTTCTGAATGACCTCATATGAGGAGAGTTCTGGCGGCTTCAGGCTTCAGTTTGGCAGCTTTGAGCTATTAATTTCAAACTGGGTCATGATTGACCCTTTTTCTTTCTTCTTTTTTTATCCTTTTTCAAACTTTTCAGACTTTGCAGATCAAATCTATTTTTATTTTCTTACTCTTTAGACTTGATTTTAAGAAATCAGGTTAAGAAAGTGTCAACTTGAACCTGACAGGCTGTTTAGGGACTTAATGAATCGGATTAAATATCAGTATGAATGTTTGTCCACGGTCTTCCATTGAAGAGGGATTTTGTTACGACAAGGTCTAAGCAGACCAGCAGATACGTGTCATTATCTTACCACTGTCATGTTCGATGAACATCATTAACGTATGTACCGTTATAAATATATGCTATCTGTACTGCTGTAATGTAATTAAAGCACTTTTAGTTGTTGTGACCTGTGCAGTGCTTTTAAAGATGCTTCACACATTGACGCAATGAAGAGATACTTGATTTAATTTATGCACAATAGAACTGAAATATATCACTTTATTCTAATTATGTGGCCTTTTAATTGCACTTGTCTTTTTTGTTAAATTAAATCTTAGGGGAAATATATAAAGTCTATAAGAACATAATAAAACGGTTTATTTCCATAATTGTTATCTTTTTTCCCTTGCTAAGCTGAGAAGAGTATGTATGTGGTTTTTTTTTCATATACAGTAACCCCCCACTTATACTCGGCTCAGCAGTTGCGGATTCAGTCTCTGAAAACTTTTTCTGAGAACTGAACTAATAATTTTTCATGGAAACCCCTGCACATTCACCGAAACAGCAGATATCCTCCACATTTTTTTGCTTTTGTGACGTCTGGGCCTCAGCCGCCACGCCCCCTCGTCTTCATGCCCGTTGTTTATGAGTCTTGAGTGTTCTCGTATTTTTATTCAATTAATTTATTACTGTATTTACCTACTTATACCAAAGAAAATGCACATGCAGTCTATACAGGGGTAATATCTGTATTTTATCGGTATATTTTTAACTGCGGGAGACAGCAGTTCAGTGTAAATTATACAGTACGAATATGGGTTTTTCTTTAAAGGTAATGAGTATAAAATGAAATTAAAGTGTTTTGGGAGCATATTTGTGGGAATATTTAGGGTTTACATTTTTAGGCATTTTTTTCACCACATCACGACACCACGGTTTTTCACTATCCGCGGGTGCTCTTAGAACCCCGTATGGAACGTATGAGTGTTGTGTAGTTTGCAAGGTATAATAAAGTATCTATATGTATCAATTTTTACATTTTCTCCAAAAATTTTGAATCAAGTTTGGTCAATAGTGTATAAAACAACAGTGACATGCACATTTTACACAGACACACGCCAACAAATTACAAAAGCAATAACCATTGAATTTTTTTTCCATAGCTGGATATATGTATTTGTGTGTGTGTGTGGGGGAACAGAGATTTAAAATTGTTCTAACAGAACAAAGCAATCAATCAAAAACGTGTTTTAATTCAGACATGTCATAGTTACTACTAGAGTCATTATACTGATGTGACTGTATCCATAAAGGGTTCAATCAAATGTGCCTTAAAGGTGATTTCAAAATGCGATTGTAAGACTGTAAGATTTATGTTGTGTTTTGCTATTCTATTTATAGACTCTATCATCCAGCCCTAATCAATCACTTCATTATTAAAACCACAAAACCTAGAATTCCACTTTAGTCCAAGACTGTACAGGCCGGTTTGGGCTGATGACAGTCATTCATGTCATTTTACAGCCTTCCAGGTCCGTTCTTCTCTCAGATCAGTGGACACATTAGTAAGACAAAGCCTGAACACGTTCACAAACATCTAAATCACGTACATTACTTGACGGACACTTTTTTCACTTTTTGTGTTTCACTGCTGTAGGTGAATGTAGTGTTAGGAGTCTTGCCCAAGGACGCTCACTAGTGTAGTGTAGTGTGGCCGAGTTTAGGAATCGAACCTCAATCTCCTGCTCGGAGGGCAGCGAGGTTTCCCACGACACCGTTTATTTAATCGTAGTATTTTATCTTCGGAAGGACACACAGCATTTCGAAAAGGAGGTTGGCTGCAGTCAGAGCGGTGTTGCCTGAAACAGACAAAATGAAAGCATACAAAAACACATGACCACTCAGTTTCCATTCATTTGTCACATGGTTTTATTCGATAATTGTAAAAAGTAGATTAACAATGAACAGAAGGTATTTTTAAATAAACATTTTTAAATATTTTTAAAATTAATATTTTCTCAGGTGTAACATGTAAAATCATACTGATGTGCATTGCTGATGAAATGACTGAAAACAGCTGAACAGTAGTGGAGACTATGTGAGAATTTCAGTAATTAGAACTGATGGTGGTCCATTATCAGTATTACCTGTAGTATCATACGGTGGAGAAACTTCCACTAAGTCACAGCCCACCAGGTTCAGGCCCCGGCATCCCCGGATAATCTCCACACCCTGACAGGAGAGAAAAAAATCTGTTACTCCTCAGAAAAATCAGACACTCAGTGTGGTATTCCACATAATATGTATATATTATACACACACACATATATATTTATATATAATGTGTGTTTATACTCCAAATGTTAATTGATATATGCTCATTAGTATATATCATTAAACATTTTTTTAAAGAGAGAAAGAGAGAGAAAGAGACAGAGAGACACATGATTGGTGGAGCTCGTGATTATAACGCAGTGATATATAAGGGTCAGGGTTTAAGACAGTGCAGAGTTTTTAATATGAGGTCCTCGTGATGACGACTACTACCTGTATCACTGTGAGTCCTGCGATCTCTGGTGTTCCAGTCCCGGGAGCGAACGCAGGATCCAGAGCGTCGATATCAAAGCTGAGGTACGCCGGCCCCGAGCCCATCTGCGCCCGCACCTCAGCCATCAGAGGAACCAGAGACTTGTGCCAGCACTCCTCCGCCTGCACCACACGGAAACCCTGGACAAGACACGCCACAACCTGTTTCCAACACGAGTTCCAACAACTCTCTGGGTGGTAGTGGCCTAGTGGGTAAATGAATGATCACAAAGTCTCAGGCTCAAACCCCCACTTTCTACCACTGTGTCCTTGAGCAAGATACTTAACACTCTGTGTCTCCAGCGGGACTGTCCCTGTAACTAATGACTGTAAGACTGTCTCTGTAACTAATGACTGTAAGACTGTCTCTGTAACTAATGACTGTAAGTCACTCTGGATAAGTGTGTCAGCCAAATGCCTCCTTCACTTTTACTACATAGTAATACTGCTCTGCCATGATCAGTCAGTCAAGACATGTGAAGTGTCTCAGCCTTGCTTCTTTAATTTTGCACAAAAGTACATAAAAATTTCAGACTTCAGACTAACAGTATGTCGTACAGTGTTAGAAACTTCATAATCAAGTCTATATGAGAATATGTACCACAGGCATGGGTGTGATGATTTATTCATACTGCTTGCTCGGTGCTGATTGGTCGGCTACAAGCTTTAATTACTTCTCAGCTCCAAAACTATAAAGCAAACTTCAGACAGCCATCATATCTTGGTTGATAGACCAAATATTGCCAAAGGGGGTCCATCTATTCCCCTGTTGGTTTTGCCTATAGATTTTGTGCTGATTTATCATCTGGGTACATTTTCCCCAAATCTTATACATCTTATCATCTAATATACACTATATGGACAAAAGTAATGGGACACACTACCTAATTATTGAATTTGAATTCACGTGGCCCCTTAATTTCAGTGAAGGGTGATCTTAATACTTCAGCATACCAAGATCAAGACATTTATGCCTTGACAAATTCCCACAGAAACTCCAAAATCTTGTGGAAAGCCTTCCAAGAAGAGTGGAAGCTGTTATATTAAAGTCTATGTATCATTAACATTTACATTTATGGTATTTAGCAGACGCATTTATCCAAAGTGACTTCCATTCCCTAACTACAGGGGTCAGTCTCCCTGGAGCAACTGGGGGTTAAGGGTCTCACTCAGGAACCCGGTGGTCGACTGTAAGACCGTCCCTGTAACCAATGACTGTAAGACCGTCTCTGTAACCAATGACTGTAAGACCGTCTCTGTAACCAATGACTGTAAGACTGTCTCTGTAACTAATGACTGTAAGACTGTCTCTGTAACTAATGACTGTAAGACTGTC
>JBBPCX010000141.1:4921123-4934183 GCA_037974365.1 Hydrocynus forskahlii
CCCAGTGGTGGTGTGCTGAAGGTAGGATTCGAACCCATGACCTCTTGGTCCAGAGGCAAGTATCCTACCCACTAAGCCACCCCCCATTAAGAGCACACTTATCAATGAGGTTTAGGACACAGTCTGAAAGCTCTGAACTAATACAAAGAGCAAATAAAACCATTTCAGATCACACCATGACTAGTGTTCACAAAACAGCAGTACTTTTTTTGATTCCTGATTAAATTGCTTATGTTACGACGGCACAGAAACACAGAGACAAGAACAATACAAGACAAAGTTTAAATAAATCCAATAAAAGTGCTACAGAAAAAGCTTTATACTAAACACACTGTGCTGTATACACAAATGCTGCGTATTAATACTATAGGTAAGTGACTTACAGTTAAGTGAAGTGCCCTACACCACATCTACAAGCTTCTGCAACTTTCATGATGATCTGGGAGCATGTTAAGAGAAGCTCTGGTGGGGTATTTCTACAGAACCCATTCAGGCCATCTGGGTGACAGTTGACTCCTTTGTTAGCAACATTACCCTCATAGCTCCAGTTCTAAACTAACAAAGCAAAGTTTGGACACCAAAGATGTCCTGAAGTATGACCTATATCTGGGGTAGATGGAAAATTGCGTGTGGTTGATTTATAGACTCCTTTTGGCTACTCAGAACTGCACAATGCATTTAGGAAACAAAGTGAAGAAGCAGAATTTGCAGGTTTTTCTGAAGGTGCAGACCTGCTCTCTGCTCCACGCGTAGTTGTCTGGAGAGTAGCCGGTTCCTCTGAGCCCGATCTGGACAACCCTCTTGCAGTCGAGCAGCCCATCCTCCACACAGCGCCTGAAGGGCGTCCCATGACCAATCTTCTCCCCCAGAAGGACGTCGCCAGTGTCTGAATGAGCGTCAACGTGGATCAGACCCACTGGACCATGTCTGTAAATTAGACACGTAATAAACTCATCAGCATCAGAAAAGGTTCTGCAGATGCTCCTGTAACGCTTACTTACGCCGAACACAACGGGAGCTTTTCGAAACCAGCGCTGTTTGGGAAGTCCCAGGGCTTCTATGTAAGGAGTCTGTTTTACACCAATTACAGAGGAAAGACTGGAACTGCACCACCTACCTTTCAGCCACAGCCTGCAGAATCGGGTATGCAATGGTGTGGTCGCCCCCTGTTAATGGACACAGAAATTGGTGATGTTTCTGGCAATAATTTGATGGGGGAAAATAATGATTTAAAGCCAAATCAGATGTGCAAAGACTGCTTTTTAAATCTTTCAACAGCTTTAAGGTAATGGGCTACTAACTAATGGAAGATTAAGTCCAGCACTCAACACTGGACAAACTGCTTCATTATCATTCGACATATGCTGCCATATACATGTCCTCTTTGTGGTATACATAGTGTATGTCTTTGTATTTTCTGTACACAGGATTTAGATTGTTTATCATATTGTATTGTTCATTTACACTAGAATGAGAGGAGACTGTATGAGTGCAGGAGGGATGAGAGCTCTGAGAACTGGGGCTGAAGGACCACAGAGGGAGGCCTCAGAGATAAACGGGGATGGGGAGGTGGTGAAATCACACAAAAAGGAAAGGTGGACATGGATATTTACCTTAGATTGGAGGGAGGAGGAGCTTAGTTTAGCTGTGCAATATAACTCAACTGCTTAATCTGTGAACTGACTGAAAGTTACTGAAACGTTAATCTCATCTCCTCATCATATGCAAATATTTACACACAGCAACATCAGTGTTTCACTGTTATTTTGTTACATTAATGGTCTTGTTGTTGCACGATTGTCTGGGTTTTTTTTCTTATTATCTTATTATCTTTATTATCTTTTATTCTTTCTTGTTGCACTGAGCATTATAGTGACAAAATTGTTTCTTTTCTTTCTTATTAGCTCCATTACATGTAAATCATTGACTGTTTTGTTACATAAGAGGACACATTAACAGGGTTAATCATTGAAGGCGAGCTTCAGTGCGAAACTCCAAGAGGTGTGACCAGAACATCATGTGTGGGTGGGCATTTGGCTTATCTGAGGGGGCAAAAAGTATCTATCCTTCCATCCATCCATTTTTTTTTGGGGGGGGGGGGCTTTTTGGCATTGCACCGGCCCCCCCGGCGACACACCCCTGACTCACCCAAAGTTAAGGGTATGCAGCCTGTTTTCACGACAGTGCGGTACTTCTCCCGGATCCTTTTGCAGGCGTCTTTGAGGTCGTACAAATTCACGTTGACGTCGCCGATGTCCGCGACCCTCAGAGACTCGTAGGGGGCTGCTCTGGTGCCGCTGTTGTACAGCCTCAGCATGGCCGACTCGGACCTGATCTGCCGAGGACCAAACCTGGCGAGGAACGTGTTGTTATTACAGTAACTGGCTGCACTTTCCCCCAAAAATCTGACTAATATTGCATCATATGTCCAACAGAAAGTCAAACCTGGCTGCAGGACATTAGAGCACTGTTTGGGTGTTATGTTTCACGTTCTAAGTTTCAAGTCTAAAGTCTATGGTAATATACAGATAACAGTGGAACATTTTTACCAATAATTTAATATTTGGACTAAGAAACCCCTTAGGATTGCACAGTAAAAAAAAGCACTTAAGTACAGAATAAAAGTAGTACAACAGTGAAAGTATTATTGTAGTAAAATCAACAGTAAACTAATAAGGTGTATAGAAGGATTCAGCATTTGCGAGTACTGTTTACAATATAGTGCACAGATTATATTTCTTTGGTCACTATATAAATAAGGTAACCGTGTACAGTTGCATTAAATACAGTAGTTTTTAAATCACCATTTGGCTGATTTATTACAATTTTATGATGCTCATAAACTTTGCATGTTCTGTGTATTTCAAATGATGGTCAGATAATGATTGTGTTCACAGATTTACATCCACTACGTGCACATATACATACATATACTTATATAGGTTTATATACATTTACATCTTATGAATCAGTCTGCCTATAAGGATAATGTGACTTGTTTAAATCGTAATCACAGGTGCAGGAACATACAGGAGCACAGATAGTCTCCCGTTCTGCACATATCCAGGATTATCTCCAGACTGCCACACTGGATTTAATTATCTGTAGTGACTAATAAGGCTCCAGACTATAAGAGCTGCAGCTTGTAAGGAGAACGGAGCTGTGCAGTCAGGAGTGTTTGGTGTGGCCAGCTGCAGTGCATGGTCAAACCTTGCCCCGGGTCTGTTGGAGGTGCCAGTATCGATGGGCACCCCTATAAAAGCTGCGTCCAGTCCCTCGGCCGTTTCTTGATAAGGCAGCTTGGCCATGGTCGCGATCCCAGACACCCGAGCCACAAATTCTGCACTGGGGGGGACATTAAACCGTGTCTCAGCCATCTGCCTTCTCTGGGTAACCCTCAGATCTGCAGAACTGGTGACCAACAGTGGCCTTACTTCGTCCTTTCTGTGCCACCCAACGTTTCACTGCACCTGCTCTAGGTTTGCAGAGATCTTTGTACCAAAAGTGTTCTGACTGTGCTATCAAACTTTGGAATGTGGCTACAGTGTAGTTGGGGGCGTTCCCTGCCGCACTGACACATGGGAAATGTAGTTCACTGTACCATACGATGTAACACAATTTAAAAGTACACAGTTTATTGCCTCATGTCACAAACAAGAACAGAACTGTCCCACTTGATGGACTAATGTAGATGTATTTTCGAGAGTCCAGGCAATTCATTAGATACAGCACAACCTGTTTAAAACATTACTTTATACAGAACTAAGAAGCAGCACATTACCAGACCTCCTATTTCAGGACCATGTCACAAAAACAGGATGGAGAAAGTGCAAGTACATAAAGTGCTATTACACAATCAGCACCACGCTCAGACTGCATTGCATCCACAGCTTTTCGTAGGTTAGATAACAACAGTTACTGTGCTTATAACGTAATGCTGGATAGATGTTTCATTACCTCTAAAGGCCAAAATCATAAAAACAAAAACAGCTTATGTGGTTCTCCCTAGACAGTTACGCTCTGCTGTAACTGTTGTCCGTATATCAGGTAGCCCAGAGCTATGCGAAGCTCCTCCAGGTCCAGGTTGGTGAGGAATCCTCTCTGGAGCTCGGACTGCACGGAGCTGCCCGTGGGCCCGCAGCCCTTCAGAAGCACAACAGCTGACTGGCAGAGCAGCCAGTCGACCATCTTCCCCATGCTGGCTGGGTTCAGGCTTGTCAGAGCTCGTCCGCCCCACAGGCTAAGGTGTAGGATGTTTGCTGCTATGCGGGCACTCGGACGCTACGGGAGAAACAAATTTAGGAGTGAATGAAAGACTTGGGGCAAGAGATCAGAGAGTACAAAAATATTCCTGCACTGAGATAATTAGTCCAAAACATGACTGACCATTACATAACCAGCTATAAGAGAGTAACAGGACTGTTGCTTGAAACCGGGGCCTGAAATTAACATTTTTGTCCCACCTGCCAGGTGGGTAAATGGGAAATCTGTGAAAATTCCATATGGAAATTTTGATAGGAGAACTGGGCCTGTAAGGCAAACACATTTTCTCTGCAGGCTAGTTTCATGAGTGGTGTAGAGACAAAGTAGACATATTAATGTACAATTACCTTATTAATGCACCTGCTAACTGGCCAACATCAAAGAGTGAAATCTGGAAAATCAATCAAAATCTCACTTATAGCCTATGATATTGCTTTCATGTTGCAGTCCCAACTCTCCAGTTTTCGCTACAGTGCATTGATTTCAACTGTTACTGTTTGTTAATATAACGAGAAAAACTTATCTGTTAAGGTGGCAGACAAGTTCCACCCACCCATACAATCCCTGTTATTTACTCAAACTTGACAAGAGTTCACCAGGACTGTATGCCCACCTTGTTTGGGTTTCTGCGCAGAAGTAGATTCACCACCAGCTGCACATGCTCGGAAGCGCTGGCCGGAAGTCGGGGCAACTGCTTCTCCTGATAGCTGCGACTCTCCAGGCCTACTGGGCTGTAAAACGGGTTCGGCTGGCCGAAGATTTCGTAGGCAATGGCCCCCACTGCCCACGCATCCGCCTTACTGTAGTCAATCTCCACGCCAGGGCCTGGTACAGCTGTGGCCACCTACAGACATTTGAATCCATTTTGCATTTGTGCTTGTTTGCAGAGTGAGTACAGAAGAGCAGGCCTATATATGGACTGCTTTCTAATGCTTGACAGATATCAGAAAAAAGGTTCAGATAACCAGGTTATAAAATGTACTTCAAGCAGTATGTCAAAGCTGCATGGCTGCCATTCGGTTATTATAATGAACTGCTCTAAGCTATGACCATGATTTTTCAAATGATAAGCCAACAGAACAGGACTTACAATAGAGGTTTGTGAATGGACAATCATTTTTAAAATATTCTCAGGCTGTCCACCATGAGAAAAAGTCATTTACCAGAACAGATGAAAGACTTTCTACCAAAAGAAAAGAGATTTGAAGGCTTTCTGCACTGACTTCTAACATAAGTAAGGACTCTCTGCTCTTTCAGTAAGTGAGGATCAGGCTTAACCTGCGAAAGCAATGTTGAAAAGAATTATATGAAAAATAAAATAATTCTACAAATGTGTTACCTCGGGTGCCATGAGACAGGCGTTCCCCCCTCTGTTCACCCAGCGACTGGTGAAGGGAAGCTTCAGGTCCAAGCCCTCTTCTGCGAGGCAGCACCCAAAGTCAGTGATGACCAGCCTGGGGCAGCCAGCTTTAGGACAAAAATATCACTGTCAATATGATTTTAAAAGTGATTATTCTTATGTTCACATTACCAGGTTTGCCACTTTGTCTCTCTGTATACTTGTATATGGTTGAGATGACAAAGTTCACTTTGACTTCTGAAAGGTTGAAAATCTGTTTTTTTTTGGTCCCAGTTTGAGACACCTGATCTTTAAATCCAATCTAGCTTATTCATTGATGACGTCTGTGGATCATTCACATGATGTTATGGATTAGTATGTGTTCATGTGAGTTGTTTCATGGCAGGTTCATTCATATTAAAGATAGATATGGGTCACAGACACACAAACGTGAACCGTCGAGGCAAAGAGAAGGGATCTGAGCTGAAAGTCAGAAGTGAGCAACAACATGGCTTGTTATGTGAATATAAACCATAGGAAATTTCAGAGCAAGAGTGTTAATCTACTGAAAGATTCCTTCCGAATGTGAGTTAATTATCAGGAATTCTATGTCAACTGATTCTGTCAACACAGCTATTCTGAAATGTTAGGTTAAAATAGGTCCATGTCACAGTTTGTACTGCGTGATTCAGTCTTGTGGCACTAACCCGAGTCAAACTCCAGCAGGATGTTGTCTGATTTGAGGTCTCTGTGGGCAATGCCCTGCTTGCACAAGTGATCCACTCCCTCCAGCAGCTGCAGCAGCATCATGGAGCCCTGCCTGCGGCCCAGCACACACACCTCCAGGTACTGGCGCAGTGTACATGGGTAACTGCAAGACAACAACATTTATCAGAACAAATAAGCTCTCATCTTTTACCAAAACTATCACTAGCAAGTGTCCTATGTGCCTACAGTATTTTAACAGGGCCATATCATATTTGCTTCGCTTTTTATGTTCTTTTTATGTAGTCACTGCTGAAGTTTAAAAATGTATCATTCATTCTCCAGTTCATATGGTTCATACTGTTTATTCAAACCAGTGTACAAAAGCAGCTTCGATTCATCATAGATGTGATGTCACAAGCACAAACACATTCAGGCTACAGCCAATTAGTAACTTATTCACACTGAAATGGCTTTTTCTGTAGAGATCCTGTAGCGAAGTTACTGGAAAGGAAGGTTTCTGCCTCCCAAATGAACCAGACACCCAGAAAGCGTGACTGATGTTTATATTTTTATGTACCTTAGAACTTAAGCCTAGACTTAACAGTTTGGTCGGTTCATTTCAGCCAGAACTACCCTCTGAATGAGGCCCAACACGAGGTGGATGATCAGAACAGTAACAAAAAGAGCCTGTTTAATTGTAAAAAAGGTTGGAAAATGGTTATGAAAATTAAATTTGACTTTAAAGGCAGACTTCAGGTGAAAAAAAATAGGATATGACCCTTTTAAAACATTTGCTTAACAATCCATACATGAGTAAAAAGTGGTCAGTTTAGTTCCTTACTTCTTCATGACCAGAAAGAGTGTGCGGTTGTTGCCCAAGCCTGCAGGGTCGAGTCTGCTGGGCAGCGCAGCAGGATATTCTTCTTTAGCGCCCGGCAGCAGTGGAACGTCAGCTGTGAAAGCTCGGTACACTCTAATCACATTGGGGTGAGCGGTCACTCTCTTGGGCACGCTCCCGAAATGACTGCAAACAGAGCACAGCATGTTGAACACACTAGAAAAACACCAGAAACAATTTGCTGGCACTCTAGTTCTATTGTCCAGGTTTGCAGGTGCCTTATTAACACACACAGCTTGTAGACGAATGTAGTTTGTCTTCATCAACCAGGACAAAGTCGTTGTAGCAAAGACATCGTAGTTAGACACAAATTCAGGCCCCAGGAAGACAACGTTATTCAAATGTGGATATTGATTGGGTGTAGACAAACCATAATGTGTGGACGAGGCTATTAAACTGAAATTAATTCAGACATCCTGACTGCACACATCATGAGTTTAAATAAGACTCACAAATCTACCATAAGCACTAAGATACATAATTTAATAGCTATTCAACCATTTTTGCTATTCAAATATCCACATTGTTTAACGTATTATATTATTCAAAAAATACTTAATAGACATGAATGAAAAAGGAAAACTCTTATAATGTATAGTACTTTGCTTGCATAAAACGTGATCTGGACTTGACTTCTTTTAGCTTAGTGATTCTTTATGGTGATGATTTAACATATTACAATCTGACCTACAGAATAATAAGCCACACAGCTTTCCACTGTACAAATGTGTGTGAAATATTTCTATACATACATCCATGCAAAAAAAATAAACTATTTAATTTCTTTCAAAGAAATTTATTTCAAACCACACATACCTCATTTGAATGCCCGTTTAAACAAATTTAAAATCTGAATAACCTTGAATGGACTCACCCACTCAGAACAATTTCTCCTTTTTCTTTATTCAAAGCCTGAGGGGTCGCAGGGACCAGCTCTTGGGACATGGAACTAAGAATCGCATCGCTAGAGGAACCGGCCTGCAATACATAAACATGAAATATGTTTTTGAGTAATACACTCCTTTTAACGTTGTTTGAAATACATTAATATTGTAGATAGTTCTGATTTCTTCATAACCAACTACATAAAAGCACAAGATAAAATCAAATACGAAAATGTATTGCTGCAATACAATGTAATATATTCAATATGCCTTCACTTCCTACCCCAATATTCCACATCATTTTCACTGCTAGAGGGTAGTTGGCTGTGCTGGGGAATCTTAGGGGCTCTGCGGAACTGGTTTCTTCTCCATTGGGTTTCAGCTCCACCAGGGAACATGTGGTGCTCTCTCTTAAAGGTGCAAAAGGAGCTGCAGCCTCATAGACAGCAGCATTGCAGCCTTTACCTATCTGTTTACCAATCACATAGTCCTCCAGCTTATACCCCGAGGTGAATGGCTTTAGGGGACTCTGGAACTTCTTCTTCCTGAACAGTGCCTTCATAGGGAGACAGCAAAAAAGATTAATGAAAAGTAATTCAACTATAGAATGAATTATGTAATGCTTTGATATCACTGGCAAAGATAGATAAAAAAGTAAACTACTTTATTTGGATTGAAACTTTTTATAGTATTTTCAAACCTACACACCATTATTTTGGTCTGTTTTTAACAATTCAAGACACATTCATGTACGTTTTTACCCACCAAAAGCAGTTCACTCAACACGTCATCTCGTATCACTGTTACAAGGTATATAACTTGAAATAACTGAATAACTTGATAACTATTTTCAAAACTTCTTAACCTACTTAAATGTATTAATTACTTGCACATTTTAAGTGTATGAATTACTCGAGTATTAGTACAGTAGTAAACAGTAATAAAATGTCTTGCAGTGTTTATTAGTTTTATTGAGATAACACTAAAGTCTATTAGCTACCGCTTCTTATGTAACTAATCAAATGTACCTGGATCTCCTGGCAGGTCGCTGCACTCCTCCTGTCGTCCTCCAGCTGCTGCTCGATCAGACCCAGACCCACACCGAAGGCGAGGAAAACGGCCCTATTCCTGGGAGACCCTCCCCCGGCCAGCCTCCTCCTGAAGCCGGCCGCCTGGAGCTGTGCGGCGAGACCCCGGAGTGAGGTGCGGTAGTACCGGTACCGGGCGGGCAGGAGAGTCCGGGGCTGAGCAGGCCGGGTTGCGGGGCCCAGTCCCAGCCGCTCTCCTCTCAACTTCGCTGCGACCCGGCCGGCCGGCTTCAGGATACCGAGCTGGAAAATAGTCCTGCCCAGCTCCAGGCCCCGGCCGAGAGCATGTTTCACCGACATTTTTTACCTAAAGTTACAAAATGTACACATAAATAAACAGCACGACTACACTGTGGCCCCACAGTGACATTGACATCTGAAGGAGAATGTTTACTTCACTCTGATTGGTTAGAGCACAGCATGCCTGAGGTCACATGACACGTGTTTTTAAATGACTAGAAAAAATCTCTTCTCTCATAATGTGCAGCGAAAAGGGAAAATACATAAAACTAAAACATTTTGAGGACATTTATTCAAACATATTATATTTAAATTATATGATTTTTTTAAAAATAAATAAAAATTATCTGTGCATATACTTATATATAACTAGTAAAGTGCCCCCTTACAGTCACACTTGAACACAACACAGCACAGCACAAAATGTGAACAGTGTGAAATTCTTTCTCTGTATTTAACCCATTCACCAAGTGAAGCAGGGGGCTGCCATCAACGAGGGCTGCCTGAGGGGCAGTGTGTGGGGAGGGTACCTTGTTCAAGGGTACCTTGAAAGATTAACATCTTCCCTCTGTATTGGTTTTCTACATAACTAGAGATTAAATTATGATGTGTTTACCCAGCCCGGGGTATACAGCACTAAAGTAGCCAAACAGAGATTCAAGTAGTTGGTTACAATCCATTCATTAGGTTACAAGTAGCCAATCAGAGCATTGCACTGTATAAACCAATCAGACTTCAGAATTCAAACAGCTAACTAGAGATCATCTTCGTACTAGCCAACCAGACTGTAGGATAAAAGTAGCCTAGCTGAGTGTGGCGCTGGACCAGCCTATTGATTTAATAACTAATTGAATCAAATCAAATCAAATTTTAGTATTCAGGCAACTTCTTCATTGCATATGTATTGTATAGGTGTGTAATAATAGATTGGATCCTATGTATTGTCATACTTTTACAGCATTTATCAGACACTTTTATCCAAAGCGACTTCCATTCCCTAACTACAGGGGGCAGTCTCCCTGGAGCAACTTGGGGTTAAGGGTCTTGCTCAGGAACCCAGTGGTGAGGAGCTGAAGGTAGGATTTGAAACCATGACCTCTTGGTTCAGAGGTAAGCGCCCTACCTACAAGGCCACCACCACACCCTAGGCCACATACATGATTTGTCAGCACCCCTTTTCTGGTCAGTTTTTTGTATGTGGATTCAAAACACTGACAGAGAGGAGAGAGTTTTGTTTTTGTGTTTTTTTTATTCAAAGGCCCTTAGAGATCATATACAGAACTGCTTTTACCACCTTGCAAAAAAACACACATTTAATATAACATATAAGTAGAGTAATAAGTAAATAAATCTGCAGCAGTTGAACAGTATTCCACAGTCTCCTCTGCTTTTTATAGAATGCTTATTGAATAGTCTAAATGCAATTCTCAGCAGGAACTGCCTTTTTCCTCCTCAGGTCATCAGGCCCGAAGGACTCTGGAAGGAGCTCCTCCACCGTCATCTTCTTGAACGTCCCATCTGGTTTAGATAAATAAACATCCCACTTCAAGCCGAACTGCAAGAGGAGGATGACCCTGTTAGTGTCTCTCAGAGTTCCAGCTCTGTGGGCTTAGGGTATCTTTCTTATACACAATTGGCTCACATGATAAGAAGGAGCAGTTAACATTAAGGACTAACCTCTCTCATAAACTGTCTGCATCCACCACAGGGTGAGATAAAGTGACCCACCATGTCGCTGTGAGAAAGAAGATAACAGTAAATTAGACAGAGATGAATTTAAACAGCATTTTAACATATAAATGATGCAGAATTCATCATTAACAGGGAATTCATTCAGTCACTGAGGAGTAAACAAAGTCATAGGTTGATGTAAAATGATCCAAGGGCGTAGATTTGATTTTGACATTGACAGTGGTTGGGATACAAAAGTAGCAACATTACTCCAGACAAAGTGCCACCCCTAACATCTTTCACACATTTACATCAAAGTGCATGCACACAGTACATATGGGGCCCCTATAGGCTGGTACTGTCATCCAGATAACCAATAAATAAGTACCGAATCACAGAACACAAGAAGTCCTTTGTTTTAATTTCACACCTGAATGGAGCCTCAAAGTTCACACTTCAGTCAGATGTTACCTTTTCAAAACAATGATTTAGAAAAATGAGTTTTTCCAACTAAACATTAAAATACTTTTAACTATATCCACATCATAAACACAAGGACGGGCTATCGTGGTACTTTTACCGTGCAGCACTAGTCTTTCACTGAATCAACACCTAATGTGATGTGCTCTGTATTTTTGAACACGGAAGTGTTAATATAAATACACCCTCTTTCTGTACATCCACACAGACTACTGGGCTGAGGTTTGGAGCTTCTGCACAGCCAGTCTTATAAGGATACTGGGTTAGGAACATGGGACTGCAGTCGAGAAACAGAACTTCTAACGGCTTGCGTTCCAAACACTGACAGAAAACAGCGGTTTATTTGAATTTCTTTGTTTATAATTGTTGCTCTGGACAATTAGTCACTGGATATTTGTCCCGAACCAATTCTATGCCTTTGACATGATCTGTTCTACAGAAAACTTTATTAAAAATAACAGAAACCAGATATCTGAAGCTTTCTCACAGACACCTGTTACATCAAACAGTTAGGAATGTGCTGTCTGGTACCTGAGATGATGTTGTATGATAGTTTTGCAATAAGATTTAGGCCTAAAAAAACTGTTCATGGTGGAGACATAATTAAGTCGTGGCTAAACTTAATAAGACGTGGTAACGTGATGGTTAATTCTGGGCAGTAAAGGTAGTAAAGCAGGAGAATGAGATAAGTAGTGATTATTAAGGGATGGCCATGACTTAGTAAGATAATGAAAACATGGCCATGTGTGAATAAGGTGTCAGTCCAAGACAAAATGATTTTACAAATACTGGTGGAAATATTGGTGGAATTCCCCTTTAAGAGCATCCACACATATAATGACAATCTGAGTGAATGAACACCTGGCAATGGCAATGGCTTTGAAAGCAGAGTGTCCCTCTGACACGGCTTTGACGAGGGCGGTCCTCTCAGCGCAGATCCCCAGAGTGTTGCAGGCATTTTCTACATTACACCCTGTCGAGGGAGCGAGAAAAATAGATCCTGATGTAAGTAATCATACAAGTAATACAGAAATAACCATGAAAGTGGAAACATGGCGACGCACAGCAAAAAAAAATAAAACATTTGACTCAAACTGATCCAAGACAGTACATAACTAATATATTATGGGATTTAGGTACATTACTGGATATGCACTTTGTGAGCCCCACATTGAATATTCATTAAGACCAAAGCAAAGACTGTGTTTGACTGAGAATGAAGGATTTAAAAAAAACAACAGCTCTTCTTTCAATGGTCTCTGAGCCTGATTGTTTTTCCTCAGCTGTTCACTCATTGTGGGCCCAGTGTGTTCTACCCTGACTGGTAGAAGCAATTGGCGGACTGATATACTCCACATTTGTCTCAGTCATTAAAACTGAGTTCAAAATGAAAACTCAAAACTGCTTAATAAAAGAAAGGTGTGCTTCTGCAGATACAGATGCAATGATCTACAAAATTAATTTATTGTATATATATATAACTATATAT
>JBBPCX010000141.1:4934283-4947042 GCA_037974365.1 Hydrocynus forskahlii
CCCCCCACTCCCCCCCCCAACTTTGCAGTAACACCACTCGAAGTACTGGATACATCGCTCTAGGAACACAGGGTCGCTGTTCCACTGCTTAGCTTTATACCCCTCTAGCTGATGCTTGGCTTTGGGCATGGTGACCTTAGGCTGATGTGTGACTGATGCGTGACTTTTCATTCTAATGCTGATGTTTTTTACTGAAGATATAAAAGCTGTGTGCACAACTGAACAGCTGTTTCAGCAATGAGGGCCTAATTCACTGTTTACAAGGGCTGTCTGAATACTTTTGGAAATGTAGCATAAGACTATAAGAAACATATAGAACATTTCATATTATGTGAAGTAAATGACCATTGTACCTATTCATGATCTGTTTGGGTTTAAACTAGACTACTGTCAGTTTTACCTATCTGCATCCCATCATAAATCATATCATTATCACTGATATCATTACCATAAATGATAGTTAAGAACATTCATTAACATTTTACAGCAGGGCAGCATCCATCAGGCCTTTCATGAGAACAGACATACATCTGTATAAATATTTATAAAGGTTTATTCCCACAAGCAGAGCTTTTCTTCTTATGATATTATTTTAAGTGACTTTCCCATCGGTTGTCCTATTACAAAGTCAGAAAGGTTCTAGTTTGCATCAGAGGGATATGTCCTCTCTAATATTTACATTGAAAGAAAGCAGAAAGCCTGGGAATGTGATTTAGCTGTCAAATGAGGCACCTACCGTGGACTGTGAAAGTCAAGACGAGGAACGCTCTGCCCCAGATTTGAGCCATATCACCAGAACGGCGGGAAGACACGAATGTGGTAAAAGCTGGGCGTCATATTAGAAGAAAGTGTGTCATCTCATGATTTACAACGACAGCCAAGCATTTCAGGCCAACAATGTCTGTTTGCATCTCACATATCTTCTTGACAGCCTGATTTATCACAGTGTGCTGCTGGAAGTTGGATCTGAAGGCTTTTGTCAGTGAAGTGTAGTTCAATTACAGTAAGTGACATAGATGAAAAATGCACAAGCCACCATATTCCCCACTAACTGAATTTGACTTTCAATTATATGTGGCAGGATTTCACACAGGAAACTTTGAAAGATGTCAAAAAAGGGAACAAAAAACGCTTAAAAACTCACCACAGACAGTCTCTTGGTCCCGGGATAGGTGCAGCTGGGACTACCTGCCCTTCCCTTAATGCTTTTATAACAGACCCATGTCCCTTTGTGCTCAGCTTTTGTTCGGATGCTGTATTGTCTCAGAATGCACTGAGACCACAGCCCAGAGCTTGACCCAGTACATGACAAAGCAAAGGGGTCCCTTGGTGTCTGAAAACGATTCAGAGCTTTTTTCCCAGTCTCGCGGAGCCGACTGTGGGCGTGAACGCTTAAGGCCTGTGGGGAGAGGAGGCTGCAGGTTTGGGTTACAGTTAAACCAGCTCACCGTGGGGCAGGAAGCTACAATAATAATGTAAAATGGCAAAAGTTCATCAATATTCGTGATGGGGCACATGTGAGTTAAGGAGGAAACGTGCACCTCACCTCAGTTTGGCATTTTTAAAGTTCAGTGAGAGAATACAGAGGTAAAACATTTATGTTTACTTGGAACGGATGCTTCTGTTGCAAGGCCTCTGGAAACAATGAAACAAAAAAACGGTGTTTTATTCCAAAGGACTTAAAGTATTTCAAAAGTACAGTACTCAATTTACCAAACGGGCTTTATTTAGCAATCCTCTCTGTGTTATATGTTAATTTCACAAGACCTTCTTGGACAACCGAAGTGAGGCTGAGGTGGGAAGATTCTGGAATCCATTCCATTTTCCCCAGAAGTCGGAAGCTGGAGCAGGGAATCATGTCACACCTAAGTGTAACTTCTATTTTGCAACTTTGCACATCTCTGCTGCTAAAATACAGCATCAGTCAAATACTGTATTTATCCTCACTGTTGCTGTTGCTAATCGTACTAAACGTTGTCTTTTCTTGTCTAGTTGTTATTGTTGCTCTTGTGTTCTTTTTTGAGCTCTTTGTCCTGTTTGCACTTGTGGTCTAGTGTTCTGTTCTGTTCTGTTCTGTTTCTTTTTACTATGTACTGTGTGTATATGGCAGAAATGACAATATAAAACCCACTTGACTGCTTGAGTTGAACAAGTCAGAAGCCAGGTTCTAATCTGGTTAGCCACTCTGTTTGCAGTATTATTTGATAACAATGCATTATGCATTATTTTGCACATATAAACGCCATAGCAACATGTTCACATATTTGGGAAGTTTTGTGTGTGTACAACTGATTTGAAGAGACAAAAATTGGACAAAATGCTGATGAACAGAATTTACTATAGCTTTCACTACAGATAATGCACAGAGGCAAATTATTATTCACTATATGGACTAATTATTGGGTCACACCTCTTTCTCAGGGTTTGGGCTAGACCACTTACTTTCAAGTTAATCTTAATGCTTCAGCCGACCAAGACATTCTGGACAACACCATGCTTCCAACTTTGTGGACCCAGTTTGGGGAAGAACCTTTTATATTCCAGCATGACTGTGTCCCAGAGCACAAAGCAGCTCCATAAAGACGTGGCTGGATGAGTTCTGTGCGGAAGAACTTGACTGGCCACACAGAGTCCTGACCTCAACCCCATCCAGCACCTTTGGGATGAACTGGAATGGAGATTACGGTCCCTGTTGGTGAAATGGTCAGGTGTCCCAATACTTTTGGATCTTGAGGTTGGGGTGGGTGATGTTCCTACGACTTTCCAAGCTGGACAGCTGAACTCCAATCTAAATTCATTCAAATCAACATTCAAACAATTAAGCATGGTCTGTAATTAGCTATTGTGTTATTGCTGTAAATGACCAGGGGCTCTCAAATGTGGTGCGACCGATACATTTTCTATCACTGATAAATATTAATGACTAAATAAATAAACTAATGAAATGAAAAAAAGAACTAGTTAAAAATACAGTTCATTCAAATAAAAAGGAACTAGTTCACGTTCATAGTTCATTTTTTTTAATTCTGAACAAAGTTCACAGCTCAAAAATGAACTAGTTCACTTTCGTTTTTTTTTTTTTTGTTTGTTTTTTAACATTTTCAATACAACGTCCTTCTATCTGAACCTCCTTCAATCTTCTCCTTCAATCTGTCATATGACTGAACAATCACAGACATAAAAAACAATTTTGAGGTTGAGAATAGATCTTACCACTTAAGCAACGCATCATGTTATGGTGAAAGTGGAAAAAATGAGGTGCAGGTATACTGTATATGGAATTTTTATTAAGAAAACATCAACACAAAGACATGTCTTTTAAAGGGCTCAGAAAAGAACATAACTAAAAATAAATTAACAGCCGTTGTCTTTTTTTAAACCTTATCAAACTAGCTCTAAAACTCAAACATCCACACAAATATCTTCCTTTTATAAGCTTATTTCCCATGTGTATTTCTGCCGAGGCGCCTGAACCTTCTGGCGAGGCGTCTGAACACCGATTCTTTGTAGTGAATCAGAAGAGCCAACTCCCATCGAGTGAGAGCCGCTCCCCACCTTTTTATCAACACACAAAGCATTCATATTTGCCAAGTTAGGCTAAAATATGAGACTGCAGATGATAATAAATAAGAGCCATTTAGGAGCCGAAAGAACCGGCTCTTCTTTGGGTGCCGTGCCACAAGAGCCAGCTCTCTGAAAAAAGACGAACTTCCCATCACTATCGCCTGCGAACGGAAAACGTCACTCGCGAGAGTGAACGTCACTCACGGTTACGTTCATAATTTGTAAACCGACTCATTCAGTTCAGCGTTCACGAAAAATAGGAATGTGTTCAATGAACGCCCACAACAGGTCAGCTGGAAAAAAAGCCTGAGGTCAGCACCTGAGGGAACTGACCATAGACTAGGGAGGGGTTCCAATTTAACCATATTGTCATTATACCAGTACAGCATAACAAAATATTTTGGCATAAAACTGGGGACAATCACGTAGTTATGGACAGAATTACACATTCAGTAGTTCGACACTGTACACACAGTGCTATCAGAACACAAAGACCATTATATTATATTCAAAACCATTTCAATGTTAGGAATAAATGTTCTGGGTCACACTTTGTTATAAGAGTCCAGATTATATAGTGAAACTAGTAAAATCAGAGTTAGGGATTAGGGTCAGGGTTAGGTTTCAGTTCAAGGTTAGATTCAATATACCACTATTTTATTCATAAGGTTAGGTACTTTAGATATATAGGCAAGGGGAGTATCTACAAGGTGTTGAAACTAAATCTTTACTAATCTTTACAAGTTTCAAATAAATTGAAAAAAAAGAATCACAGTTTGTATTAATATAATGCTTTGCGACCAAATGCCGTCCTTTATCACACGTCTGATTTGATAAATAACAGGAATGATCAGAATTATTCAGAGGATTGGTTCCCCTTTCAATTATTTAATTCTTGTTAATTGTTTTAATTAAGTATTTTATCTTTTATTGTCTATTTTTACCGTGATTGTTTTCTTTTTAGCTGTTTTAATTTGTTCAGCTGGATCTGTTGGTTGTGTCTTCCATTTAAATATTTTCAGTCCCTTTTTCTCACAAGTTAACCCTCCGTGTTTTTCAGAGTGAAAATGAGGGTTGACTGATTGACTGAAATAAACAGAAGGAAAGAAGGAAAATAAAAAAAACCCATGTTTTTAGGCAAGAAACAACAAGAAGAAACCCTTAATTACAGAATAATATTCATCATATTAATCTTCATGATTTTTATTTTTACTACAATGTTTAAGAATTCATTTTAGGTAATGGCTAATTTTTTAGAGTAGTCACTGAAAAATGTTTAGTAGTCACTGAATAAATCGTAGTGGTTGCTGGAAAATGCTTAGTAATTGGGGGACGGTTAATGCTGGTTGCGAAAAACTTCATTTATAGTGAAAGATTAAAAATTACTGGATAAATGATAACTGAAGGGATTTACTGGATATTTTTCTAATCAACACAAAATCACAGTGCTTCTTAAAAAGTATAGTAGTTGTATATAGTAACTACAGTTGTTACCAAAAAATTCAGTAGTAGTTAATGACAACAATAAGTGGTTTCTGAAAAATTAATGGAAGTTAGTGAATACTAAAACATAAAATAAAAGCTGAGAAAGCAGTGTGCCTTTTAAGGGCTCAACGCAAAAAATGACTTTAGACCTCCAGTGATGTGACATCTGTAACAGTCAGTGCATTAGAGCAGTTATAGTCAGAAAAAAAGGATCAAACAAAGAATGGGGTTCATGGTGTCAGACTCCAGAGGGGGTTTTGTCCATCCCGGCTGTGGAGATGTGGGGGTGGTAAAGGAAAGTGAAGAAAGATGGATTCAGTGTCACAGATGAGCTCTGTCAGAGAGCAGCTCCATTTTTAACGACAACTCGAGCCAAATCTGGGGCAAGTCCACCGAGCACAGGTCATCAGTCAAACGCTCCAGCGCCTCTCACCAAAAACACTCCAAACTGAGCGGTGGCGGCGGAAACCGGGCCACTGCAAACATCCTCATAAGTGGGTAGTTTTGATGTGATCCAAACTCCTGATATGAAGGATTTAAGCGTTGATAAGGAACCTGCCAGAAGTTTGTAAGACCATTAACTCTAAAATAAGGGTGAGGATTTAAAACATATGAGACAGATGTTTTAACTAGAATAGAAGTCTAGCTAGTCCTTCATTTGTTTTTGCTGAAATTGGAATTACATTTATTAAAACATCCTCCTGTAGCTTTAATGATGGCCTAACATATCTGAGGCATCTTTCCATGAAGTTCAAGCAGGTATGTTTAAGAATTCTTGCAGATTTCTTAAAGAATTGAAAGCGAGCCAATGTAATGGAATGTTATCAAAAACAGAATAAGCTGTTTAGCATATGAAAAGTTCAAAGTTTGTCAATGTGGCAATGTAATCAAATATTGGCAAGATTGCCATGATGATGCCAATGTTTAAATAAATGCTATGTATCAATATGTGACCAATGTGTGTTGAATTAATGGACTGTTACAGCCATTAAGCCATTGCTAACAAGCCATGGAGCTGCAGTAGAGAACATATGTAGTGACATAATAAAATAGTAGTGGTGTAGCGGTAGGCATATTCATCCCCAACCATCACAGTACAGACAATGTGGTTCAGTGTATGGAGTCGTATGGAGAATACGTGGTAGCTGACATAGTAGTTTCACCAAGAGCCCTGTAGCGCTGTTAGCTGTAAGCCATTAGCAAGTTAGCAATATGCCATGATGAGCTTAGCTTTAAGCTAATAGCTGTAACGGCCCACTAGCATGGATGTCTTCCTCTGCAATGTTTAATTTTAAAATTGAATGAAAAGTTTTTTTATTACTTTCACTTATTTTGTACTTTAATAAAATAAGAAATGCTTTTCAGCTTTGTAGACCTGTTGCCTTTTGTTTTATATCAGTCCTGCATAAAAATATGACCTACACTACCAGTCAAAAGTTTGGACAGACCATCTCATTCAATGCTTTTTCTTTGTTTTTATTATTTTCTATATTGTAGATTAATATTGAAAACAAACAAAATGATGAAGGAACACATGGCATTATGCAGTAAACAAAAAAGAGTTAAACAAACCAGAATATGTTTTGTAATAGGGTAATGATGGACTGTTGTTTCTTTTTACTTAGTTAAGTGGTTCTTGCCATAATGTGGAGTAGAACCGTAGTGGAACAGGATCACTAACTGTGTACCAACCCGACCATCACAACTGATGATCCCAGACACATTAAGAAGGCGAGAAATTCCACTAATGAACTCTTGACGGAGAAACACCTGTTAATTAAATACCATTCCAGGTTGATTCCTCACGAATCTGACTGAAAAAATGCCAAACTGAAGGTCACAGGTGGGGTCAAGCAAGCTCTGCTTCAATTATATATTGTCCGTATCCGCCGTCGTCACAGTGGCCATGGAAACTGAAATTGGAACTTGGAAACCCGAGAGTGCTGAAATGATCCTTCCCTTTTGAAGAGCAATCAGAGTTTGGGGCAGCAAAGTTTCCCTCAGTTGTTCCAGACACCTGTGTAGCAATCACTCACTCAGACATGCATCTTCTTGGGCTTGTACTCTGCGTCCTCCTGGAACTCCTCGCTGTCTCCTGTAAGTATAGCTGTACAACTTTCATTCTGGCTTTAGGAGTTTAATAGAAGCAGAATTTCAATTACACTCTTTTAGCTGGAATTTAAATTCAATTTCATAAGCTGGGGTTCTCAGAATGTGCAAGGCAACATCAGGATTTGTCTTCCTGAATAACTGGATAAAACTGCATAAGACTAAGAATCTTTATGAATATCAAAATATCAAAATGCATTTTTAATTATTTACAACGTTCTAAAATCTGATTTGTTACCCACAGTAATATTAACACTAGAAATGCACACAGATGTTTGCATTGTTGAATTGTGTATTAATACAGTAGGGTATTAAAAAACATATTGCTTGGCGACCAAAGCCCACCTCTAATGAACTATACAGGTTTTCTAATAATTATGACTAATGATTGTTGACTGAAACACTCATATGCACTGATATAAAAGTCCTAATGAAGAAATAATGAGTCCGAATGATGAATTTGATGGGGATATTCGTGATGTCACTTCATTAACATTCCCATTACATAATGTTCTCATTAAAAGTTTGAATATTACAAAACCCCATTTTTCTTATGCAGTCGTTTAAGTATGCATTTCTTCCTTCCTCCTCCTCTCCACATGCCTTCTTTCCTGCTTGTTTTGAGTTTCTTGAAAGTTTCTGGTAAGTGCAGGCTGACATTTTGTCAGGGGTAAGATGTATTATACAATAGATTTGTGCAACCATTATTTATGAGCTGGAGTTGACAGATGGGCGTTCTTTAAAGGGTAAAGATAATCCTATTCTGGAAGCCTGTTCAAGCATCGAGTGCATCTTCAGGAAAAGGACGATATTGTCAGTAAACAGTAAACAAAACAATGAATCTGTGCATAAACCAGGGACTTTATAATAAAAAAAAATATTGACAGTCATTCATTCTGTATGGGATTATACATTATCATTATAATGAAATATATGATACCCTTTTCTAAGTACATAACAGGTATCTTCTGTACTTCAACAAAGTTAAACAACTGCATGTATCATGATATACACATTTGGACCATTTATATAAACAACAGTAATTGGTGTAGAGTATCTGCATGTGACAGTTTTGCAGTTCAGACTCCCTGGTAAAAATACACATTTTGTTCATTTTAACATATCTGCATGGAACAATCACATTTCGGCCTGTTTTAATGCATAATTTCCTTGTTGAATTTACTATAACTAAAACAACAACCTAAAATAAAATGTGATATTTGTTTGGGCATTCCAGTAGTGCTATTTGTGCTATGAGTGTTGTGTTTACACTCAAAAAGCATGGATTCATCAAAGCATCCAACTGAAACTGATCTGAGACTAAAAATAATTGATTCTTTCAAAGTAAGAGAAGACTGTAAAAGATATCTGAACATGTCATGCTTGTCATTTTCAATGTCCAAATGTCAAAAGTTAGGGAGAACTATTCAGGGTCAAGACAAGATTTAGAAGACCAAAAAGGACTGAAAAAACTGCCCACTGATTTGGCGTGTAGGAATAATGGTATGGAAGAGTCTGGAGAAGGTAAGCTTGCCTGTAATCTCCTCACAAATGTCAGTGTCTGAAGCAGGGATGGGTATGGTTGGGATTTTACTGATACTGTAATCGAGAAAAAAAACTCTCCTTCAGGCTCAATATGAACACAGTTTTCACCCAGAAAAGTGAGGAAATGTTTCTTCTTCTTGATACTGATACTGATGCCATAATTTGGCGCAAAAAAAATAAAGACGTCACATGAAAAGACGCAAAAGGATTCCACAGTTATTTCATAACCTTTTGGATAAATAAGAAGGTAAAATGTTCCCTGAGTGTCCTGTAAAGATGTTGAAGTTGGAGAAATCGCTACAAATGTGTGATGGTGATGTGGAGAGAGCTGCTCCCGTCCCTTCCCCTGATCCAACTGAGCATCAACTATTTGAAAATGTTAGAATGCATTAATGCTGCACAGATACCGACAGCAGTACCGTTTATCCAGCAGCTTATACATATTTCAGTACTGAGTAGTCAGGAATTTAGTGCCAATTTAGTACCGGTTCACAATAGCCATCCCCAGTCTGAGGTAGTCTGACCAGCCATGTTCTGCAACTGAGAGCTTCATCTTTGGCTGCAATCACTAAAGTAATGTTTGGAAAAGAAGATTCATTTCAACAGAACACCAGCTGTTAAGCTTCAGGGTGGTTCTATAATATTTGAGCCAGTGGCAAAGGAAGGGGAAAGAAAAGATTCTGCTGAATACCATCAAATCCTGAAAGCAAATGGCTCACACTCAGTGAAGAAACTGAAGAAGAAAAGAGACAGGGTATTACAAGAAAATTACACTCGCCTTGAACTACTTTGAACAATGAAACGTAAAGTTTCCGAAATGGCCTTTGGCTTTAGCATTAGTGAAAATCTGTGATAAGATCTTAATTCATGCAAGACAACCTAGCAATGGGAAAATGCAAAACAAAATCAAAAGCAACTGGCTACAAGAAAAGTTTGGAAATTACGATTTCAGCCAAATGGGCCTGACTGGAGTAATGATGACTAAATACTGACTGGAGTAATAATGACTGAATACTGATTGGAGTGATAAAGACTAAATACTGACTGGAGTAATAATGACTGAATACTGACTGGAGTGATAATGACTAAATAGTGACTGTAGTAATAAAGACTAAATACTGACTGGAGTAATAAAGACTAAATACTGATGGGTGTAATAATGACCAAATACTGACTGGAGTGATAATGACCAAATACTGACATGCCAAGTTTTTTTTTCAATGTGTTTCATTTGGCAGGTTAACAAAAAGTGCCTTAGAATGTGCATAAAAATGTTTGTTCCATGCAGAAGTTGTTTTAACAATTTTTACTAAGTAAATCAACAAAATGTGTCAGTTGTCCAGGGGTGCACTTCCTCTATTCGTTTTAGTTAGTTGAATTAAAAATCATTTAAAAGGCTTCATGCTATTGTTTTCTCCAAAATATTGCAATACATATCTTGCATTGTGCAGCTTCAAAATGTTTGGAAGTCGTGTGACGGTTTATGTCTTTTTCTCTTAGTCTGATAAAGGCCTATGAGCTCTTCTGGCCTGGGTGGCTTTATTGTGCAGCTCACACGTAAACTACAATGAAAGGTGAAAGAATGGACATAGACACTGCTGTCTTTTGAAGAGATTGGTTGGGCTTCTTTGTGAGAACTGACTTCCAGTGTGCACTCTCAACTTGTGATCTGCCAAAAGAATTGACACCCGATATGATTCTCCATCAGGGGTCCGAACCTTGCGAGGCTTTGATTCTCTCTTCCATAATCCAAGAGCTCGCTTGTGCGCCGACGCCCTATACAGTTACCGTAACTGCGGCGGGTGCACAGCGGCATTGTTAGATCAAAGGTAAAGAGACCTTACCACTTAAAGGCCCACTTTATGATGGGGGTTCATTTGTTGCCTTTAGGCGTCCATCTGTGGAAGCACTGAGGTGGGAAAATCACACCAGACACTCAGTATTGGTTTACCATACTGACAAAGTTAGCAGCCAGAGCAGAACATGAGACCGTTACCTTACACCACTTCTCCTTTTCACACTCGCTCCGATTGCAATGTGGATGTTCATTCATGAATGCATACTTTATGTCCAAAAGTATTCAGACACTCCTTCTAATGAGTCAGTTCAGCTACTCTGAGGTGCATCTATTCTTGATAGGTGTCCAGTTGCACTCACACAACTTATATAATCTCCATAGAAAAGCCAATAAAACAGGGTGTGCCTGAAGCGATGAGCCTAAGGTCTCCACGCCCGATGTTGAGAAGGGCTGTGAAGTTCTCAGGAGGGATGGAGCTCCGTCCAGTATCTTAGGATTGAGATTCAGGGGTGTTTGCGATCCATACCAGAACATCTAACATCAGTACCTGACCTCACTAATGCTTTTGACGCCGAATGCAATCACATTCTCACAGCAACATCTACCGTAAAGTCTTCTCAGAAGAGTAGGGGCTGTTACTGCAGCCTTAGCAGCCTTGATTTTAGAAGAAATGCAGAATGAGTACTTGTCCGAAATTCAGGTCATTTCTTAATGCAGTTACCCTTTAAAATTTTGTATACCTTTATTGAGGCTCAGTCTCAACACCTATCGTAGCACAGAAAGTAATTTTAGTGTAGTGTAGCATGTACTTTCAATTATAAAATCACTGGACGGAGACTGTCACAGATAATATTGCTTCGTTAACAACTTTTCTTTTAGAATGGAACGAGAATGAACTTTAAATAAAACCCAAGGCCAGTTTCATGACGTTTATTTAGCAGTATCATCATGGAATAGTGTGAAAGCCTGTTTCCACCACATAGAAAACATAAGCTGTCTATTGAGTCATAATGAGAAAGTTGTTCGTAGTGAAGAAAACACAATCTAGAGACAGAGTTTGTTGTTGGGGTCATTTTCTGTTTATCATATGTTTTCAGCTTTTCCCTGACACAAATAACTTGTACTTAATGGCCAATAAGTTTGAATTAAACAAATAAAATGGTGATCTCTGACACAGATAGAGGCATTACAGCCCGATCAGCCGGACTGTCCCCCTCACCCCCACCCCCACATACACCTGAACTGTGAACTGACTCAACTTTCCACCTTTGCACTTTACACATCACTTTTTTTTCCCGATGCAGCTGCATATAGAAAGCACATTCATGTTGTATTTGAATAGTGTCTCAGATTAACTGTAGATTTATACTGAGCTGCTGCTGATTATTTGCTTGGATGTTTCTTTTTGTCTTTTTGGACTATGTAAAATCTGGAGCCACACCATCTCGCCTCACAGAGATGATAAAGTTTACTTTGAACTTTCAACTGAAAGACCCCTGCTTTAACCATTTATAGTTACAAGAGAAGGAATTTTGATTTATATCAGTCTATAATCTAGGATGCTTAGGTTTTATTTTTTGTTACGGAGACCTCCAGTTGAGGAACATCCGAATGAAGTCAAAATGCTTTGATAATAGTGTGTAAATGAAGTATCTGAGGTTTTCTGACTGTCTGTGTGTTTCGCAGGTCAGCAGTTGATACAGGGCCGGATAATAGGTGGCTACGCTCCTTCTCCCTATGCCGTCAATTACATAGTGTCCATCCAGAGCGTGATGGGACAGCACTTCTGCGGAGGCACTTTGATTAACAAGTACTGGGTGCTGACTGCGGCGCACTGCAATATCAGGTAAGCTCCCAGCACAGGCCTCGCTCAGGCATGCTCGTGTAAAGTAGCTTCTTCACTGTTATATTACAGTTTTTAACCAAGCAGAAAGCTTGAATAGTGTGACCTATTTTTTCAACAATTTCTTGTGGGGTTTTTGGATCCTCAGCCCCTCAAACACACACACACACACACACACACACACACTACACACCACACACATGCAAACATCACACACACACACACACACACACACACACACACACACGCACACACTACACACCACACACATGCAAACATCACACACACACACACACACAAACACACACACACACGCACACACACACACACACTACACACCACACACATGCAAACATCACACACCCACACACACACACACACACACACACACACACGACACACCACACACACACAC
>JBBPCX010000141.1:4947142-4966657 GCA_037974365.1 Hydrocynus forskahlii
AGGCTGATACCTTGAATTTTCTGGTAAATTTAAGTGTCCAACAGAAAGTGGGAACAGTTTAAGCCGCGGCGCCACTCAGCTCCTCTGGACTGGACGACTCACTGCAGTGCTAGCGTTAGCCATGTTAGCTAGCGCTGCCGTTTCAGATGCCGTGCAACACGCCGGTACTTTTGCTGTCTGTGTTCTGTGCTGCCGTGTGTTTTGTCCTGTTGTGGTCTCGTGTTTAGATTCCACTCGCGCCAACGGTACCGCCCCTTTTAAGAATGGACCATAGTAATTGGTTAAACCAAGGAACACGTGTCAGTGTCAGCCAATCAGAGGCAGAGACTGCATAGCGTACACAAGCGAGGGTAGAGAGAATGAAAAAAACACACACGACTAGTCGACTGCTCTCAGGGGGCGTCGACTCGTGCCTCTATAGTCGACTCGTGCCTCTAATATATATATACATATATATATATATATGTATATATATATATATATACATACACTACCTGTCAAAGGTTTGGACACACCTTCTCAATCAATGTTTAATATTGAAAGATGTGATGACAAAATGATGAAGGAACACATGGAATTATGCGGTAAATAAAAAAAGTTAAACAAACCAGAATATGTTCTGTAATAAGGTAAAGATGGACTGTTGTTTCTTTTTACTTTGTTAAGTGGTTCTTGCCATAATGTAGAACCGTAGTGGAACAGGATCACTAACTGTGTACCAACCCGACCATCACAACTGATGATCCCAAACACATTAAGAAGGTAAGAAATTCCACTAATGAACTCTTGACAAAGAACAGCTGCTTATTAAACACCATTCCAGGTCGATTCCTCATGAATCTACCACATGAACATTGTGGTGTTGCAAACTTCTCAGGAAGGCAAATCTTCAGGACCAGGGTTGGTGACCAATAGTTTATGATATCAATGGCGATTGGCAAGAGCCAATGTAGTCTTCCCAACCCTGTTTTGTGTGTGTGTGTATGTGTGTGTGTGTGTGTGTGTGTGTGTGTTCATGTGAGTGTGGATATTCTGCCGTGAATCTTACATTAGATTTGGTTTTCAGCAAGGGGCTCAATGTTCCGACTGTTAAAGATTTAGCCCTGACCGATCATTTCTGTGTTTTCTTTGATGTGCTTGTTGTTCCAAACACCCACACTAGATCTACAAGTGCCAAAAAAACATCCGTTTTAATCATTGTAACTCTAAAATTTGCAAGGTATTATAGTGATATTTAAGTAGAAGAGACATTGCAGAAAAGCTGGGGAAAACTAAGTGTCAGAATGATGATGACGTTTTCAAAGAAAGTCTCCATATTTACAACAAGTTAAACAGGGCAAGACGATCTTATTTCTCTAGTGTTTTTAATAAGAACAGTAACAGCACTCGTGCTCTTTTTGCTACTTCCCCTACACATTTACCTACAAAGTTACTATCAGCAAAAATATGTCAAGAGTTTGAATTTTAATCCATCGAAAAGTTGAAAATATCAAAGCATCAGCTCCAGCCAGTCACAGTGAAGTCTATATTATTGAGCAGGAAAAAATATTTGACCTGATATTTGTCTGAATATAGACTCGGGTAGTATAACTGTCTTGGTACTGCTAGATCTTAGTGCAGCTTTTGACATGTTTATAAAGTTCTGCTGGACAGATTAGAAAATTGGGTCGGGCTCCCGGGACTAGTCCTCAGATGGTTCAGGACACACTTAGAAGGCACAGATTATTTTGTCTCTATAGAGACTTAAAATACCATCATGCAATATGGAGTCCCACAAGGATCCATTATTGGGCCCCTTTTGTTGAACCTATACATGCTACCTCTTGGCCAAATTCCCCGAGAGTACAAGGTGGCTCATCATAGCTATGCACACAACACTTCAGTCCTGCAGACTCATTCTGTTCATGCCTCACAGAAAAAAGATTTCTGGATCCAGCAGGATGTATTTTCAGCTAAATAAAGACAAGACAGAGATAGCTCTGTTCAGGAACAAAGAAGAAATATTGCAACTCACTGCATAGCTGGAATCTAGGTCAAAAAACCACAACCGAGGCGTGTTTAACCATCGCGTGTTTAGCCGTCGGCATGTGTGTATGGTATTTCTATTCTTATTCTTATTGTAGCAATTCTAGAACGTAATTTATATTTTTATAGACTCTATGATGCACTGACTGGGAAGCACTTTTAAATTTCGTTGTACTTGTGACAATGACAAATAAAGATCGATCGATCAATCTATTGATCTATCTATCTATCTATCTATCTATCGATCTATCTATCTATCTATCTATCTATCTATCTAAAACCCTTGATGTCATTGTGGATGGGGATCTTAGTGATCACATTACAACTGTTACTCAATCAGCATTCTGGCATCTCAGAAACAAAGCTAAAGTTAGAGATTTTGTGTCAAAGGAAGACCTGGAGAAACTCAGACATGTAGATTCTGCAGGGCTGACTATTGCAGTGCTCGTCTCATTGGCCTTCCCAAAAAGACTATAAGGCAGCTACATCCTCTTCAAAATGCTGCTGCTAGACTTCAAACAAAAACGAAGAAAAAAGCACATTACCCCAGTCCTAAGGCCTTTACACGGTCTTCCACTCAGATACAGAATTGAGTTCAAAGCGTTGCTAACTGTTTATCAGATGCATAATGATTTTGACCCTAAATGTATCTCCAAGATGTTTGATGAGTAAAGGTCTGGGAGGTCTTGTAGATTAGCTGGTGCTGGTCAGCTAGTGGTGCCCAGATTGAAGCCAAAACAGGCATTTATGGCATTTTGTCATTATTCTGCCCACTGTTGGAACCAGCTCCCCATGGAGATCAGATCCACTCCGACTGTTGCTAGTTTAAAAAAGAAATTAAAAACCGACCAGTTCTCCGCAGCTTTCAAGTAAACCGTAAGATCTGCACAAAATTCATGCACATTTCTTTTATATTGCTTTATTTACCTTTACTTATCTTATTGTCATAAATCCTGCTTTCATTCTTTATATATATATATATATTCTGCTTACTTTTCTTTTTGTGCTTGTATTCTTATTTTATCTCTGTACAGCACATTGAAAGACCTCTGGGTACTCAAATGTGCCATAAGAAGAAACTTGCATTGTCTTGGCTTGCCACTGTAATAGGGTTTAGGTACTCAGCGGATCCAGGACTGATTGCTTTTGCCTGCCTAGAACAATGCTTCCGAGGCTCCAGAGAGGAACATCCCTCATAGAGGTCGCCTGTCTGGCCCTCGTCCCTCCCAAAAGAAAATGCTTTCAAGGCGGCACATTCGATGAAGGGAATTAAAACGGTTCGACAGTCTGAAATGACCTTAGAAGAGGGAGAGGCTCTTCTATTATTGCACTTCCTCTCATCAGAAGAGCTGAGAGGTGCCCAAAGGAGGACAGGCATGTTATGAGCTTTAATCCGGTAGATGATTGTGTAAGAATGTAATAAGTGGGGGCCGGCGATGCTGGATTCCCCCGCCCTCTCGGCTAACAGGAGGCTTCCATAAAGGTCAGTGCTTATTGACTGTCTTCGCACATCTTTCTCTGTTGTTTATTTACTTATTGAACACATTTTTGTCCTCCATAGAATGGAGTTATAATTAGCTGTGTACCTCCTCCCATGATGCTTAAGCATACAGCTAGTCTGGGAGGGTATAGGAACTCCCACACAACATCGTCAGCCGCTTCAGATCACTAGAACACTAAGTATTTGTTTAAATCTCTACCTGGATACTTACAGGTGGAAGAGGATGGAAAGGAAACACCGTCCATACTTTTTCAAACTGCCACTTTTATCAGTGGGGCCGAGAGCCACGCGTTCTGAACTAAATGAAAGATACAGAACACTCTGACCTGATTCTGGGTTCAGCTGTGCCACCGCCCCAAGCTGTGCTGTATTCCAGGTACTTTATTTACTTGACCAAGTTTCTGGGGCATGACCAGAGAACACGCTGGTCCACAGTCCAGTAGTTGTGTGTTTTACACCAATCAAGCTGCTTGGCACTGAGGTTTGCGTGCAGATGCTCAGCCGTGGAAACCCATTCAATTAAGCGATTTTTACATGCTTCAGCATTTGGTGGCTCCAAGCTGGCGTGGCCTGCCTAGTCATGGCTGACCTGTTGTTGCTCCTAGATGCTTTCATTTCACCGTAGGCCTTTTAGAAAAGGGCACGGCCAAAACACCTTAACATTTACGACAGCTGTCCACATACTTTGACTTTATAATGAAAGCGTACACTGAATAATTAATAGCAGTGCTGAATAGCAGGTCTTAAGATCAACAACTGCCAAAACGGTCCAATCCTTAGAACTCAGAGTAGAAATTTGATTTAAAAGAATATAAATGGTGTAAAACAGCCTAAAACCGGTGTTTGCTGCTGTTTGCTGCACTTTCTCTCGGCGCACCGCCGCTCTGCCGCTCTCTGGACCCCTCTGCGGGTTTCGCCTACCCATATATGGGCGGAGACTGTCCTGAAAGTTCTCCCTGGTCTGTTTCTAAGACCTAAAATTAAAGAAATTTGTTTATTCTTTATGAGCATTTGCATGTAGCGGTTAGTATTACATGTTTTTTTAAATTACAATAGCTTTGGTTCTACATGACCTAGGAACACCAACAAAGCTCAGCATGACGTCTGACACTTCGACCATCAACACAAACTGTGGGAACTTCCACATGAGGTGTTGTTTTGACATATTTACCTTTGGTTGTGCTTTTGTGTTGCTTGTGTCTAAGGGTTAAACAAGCTCATAAATAATAGAGATCTTAAAACAACTACGGTAATGCACCCATGAACTGGTGCTGGTACAGAGACAGCCATACGATGCTGCACACTAATCATTCCACTGATTGTGTTGGCATTTGGAGCATGACATCAGTGTGGATGGTGTCGGTGTGAGGGAAACAGAGAGTGCTTCTCATGAAGCTCATTTAGAGCTCATTCGCTGTTTCACACTATTGCTTCCATATCACCGCCTTAATGACGGGAGCGACGTCAGCAGCATAGCAGGCCAGCTGGGTGGCGTGGAAAGTGGCCGATGCAAATTTCAGATCACATCGCCGTCGCGTGCTTGAACTCAGGAAATTAGAGGAGCTTTCGATTTGACAGAGGATGCAAGCACCTTAGATCGTGATCAATGCTAATCATTTTTGTAGAGTCTCAGATGCATGGATGCTTTTTTCAGATCGCCTTTTGACGCAGAGCTCCAATATGTGAACAGTTCTACCATATATGAAACCAGATCTTTTCAGACGAAACTATGGATGCACTCCCACTGGGCCCGGTCCCCTGGCACCGTGCCTGAACTCCCTCTCTGGTCCGCACTCACATTGCGCTTAATGCTCCAGATCCAGACTTACTTACGTCACCACATCCCTTACTGCTTTATCCATTTCGTCTGGTGAGCTGCCCGATTAATGGAGCTGTGACCCATTCCTTCAGATAGCCACTGTTTTTTCAGTCTCACCACATTCTTCAGTGGTTCTTTGTTCTACCGGTATTAGGATAGTCACCATGTTTAGTCACAAATATCTCAAGAGTTCTTGTGTGTTGTGTCCAGTTTTTCTTGCAGTCTCTTATCTATCCTGATTTCCAACTCTGCACCTTTGCGCGAGACCAGAGTCATCCCTTTGCCTCCATGTTTGGTAGATGGGACAGTGAAGTTTGAGTTCCGTGCTCAGGAACAGTCAGCATTCCCACTCGATGCGTACCATGCTCAAGTCCAGCTGAAACCCGAGCCCTCCTCCTCAAGGTGGGTACTGAGAGATCACACTGGCCAAACGAGGGACAAATGTGCTCACTTACTGGACAAATGGAATAATACAGCCTAAATAAAACTGATCTCAGCCCTTCAAGTGGTACTTGCATGCTGTTGTGTACTTACCATATGCCCCAGTACCAGCTAGGCTAGGTTGGGCCACATGAACAAAGTGCTGTCAAACTCGGTGACTCGTTAGCTATGTAGGTTAGCGTAGGAAGCAAAAGTCACTGAGAGCAGAAAAGACGTTATGTTAGAGTGTACCCTGGCTGTTATGAACAACTTTAGACTTGTTCACAGATACTTTAAGTGAGAGGTTTCCTTGGGTTCAGTCACCGTCTGCCAGAGAAAGCCGAAGGCCGGAACAGAGGAGACTGTCGGAGTGTAAGCTGGCATGACGCCGTCTTTGTGTGGGTTTTCTTTTACAGAGGCCATGCAATATTCAGTACCTGAGACGATATACAAGTCAGCTGTGGAGTGAACCATAGTCCCTGTGGGCGGCCAGCTTTGGCTGAATCCAGCTCTGAAGTGCTAATCACAGCAGGGCTCTCTGAGCTGGAATATCACACGCAGGCAACGATGGCGTAGCGATTATGTGAGGACATTGCGTAACAGCAGAAATGCACCACATCTGCTGAGCAGCTCGTCAGGGGCTAAACTGGAGCAGCCTTCATTCTTGCAGACGTTGTTCCACTATACTTCATCCACAGTCTGTGGAGATTTCATGCACTGTCCGCGTGGATGTGCTTTAAAGCATTTCTGTTGTACCACCATATTGCCATGTCATGTTATGTGTACATTACTCATACTGACGACCTGTGAGGTTTATTATTCCATCACTATGAATTAAAAGTGTGGCCATTTTGACACGTATGAACACACCACAACTCACAGTGTGAACACTGTGAAATTCTTCCCTGTATTTAACCTATTCACCCGAGTGAAGCTGTGGGGAGCCAGCGACGCAGCGTCCAGGGAGCAGCGTGTGGGGGCGGTACCTCGCTCAAGGGAACCTCAGTGGTGCCGTTGGCAGTCCTGGGATTTGAACCTACGACCTTCTGATCACAAGGGCAACTCCCTAACCACCAGGCCAAAAATTATTCAGAATTATATTAATATATGTTCTGAAAGTAATGGAAATTTTATTAATTTGCATGAAAATGGTAACATGCAAATCGTTAGAGAGGAATGCCTTTACCTAGAGACGCCTCCAACTGGAAACACTCAAGAGTTAGAGAGCCTACTCATAGCAACTTAGCCTGCCTCTCTTCAACCCCAAATCCGAAAAAGCTGGTATCGAAAATGCAATAAAACTCAAAAAATCCCAAAAATGGTTATTTGTAAATTTGCTTTGACTTTTATTTCAATTCAGATAGTGTGAAACCAAGACATGCCATGTTTCTGGTCAACTTCGTTTCCTTTTTTAATATTCATCCATTTGTGCATTTCAGGTCTGTAATACTTTCCAAAAAAGTTGGAATGGTAAAGCATTTATGACTTGCATTTCCTTCTCACAACAATTAAAAGGTGTTTCGGCACTGAGGATACCAAGCGATGAAGCATTTCAGGTGTTATTTTGTCCCATTCTTCCTGCAAACACGTATTAAGGTGTGAAACAGTAAAGGGCCATCATATTTTTCGTTTCAAATTTCTCCACGCCTGTTCTGCTGGGGACAGGTCAGGACTTCAGACAATACAACACCTTATTTCTTCTGTAAAATAAAAAAAAAGGAAAAGTATCGAAGAAGTAGCATTGACTTCACTCAAATGGGTGTGCATCATTTTCACATAAATAAAATATCAACACACCACACCACCAACACCACCCCCCTCCTCCCCCGCGTTTTCTGTTCTGCTCTTGTGTTGCACCATGGTTCGGGAGGAATGCTGTTTTGTTTTTACTATGTACTGTGTGTATATGGCAGAAATGACAAAACCTACTTGAACTGACTTGACTTGATGTTGTTTTTCAGTTTTGTTGACTTTTGGCAATAAATGGCAATGGAAATCATCACGCTGGCCTGAACAGTATTTTACACACACTGAGGATTCATCATTTCATAACATAGACACACAATCTCAAAAACAACACAATCAAAAAACAAACATCCTTTAAAGCATCATGTATATTTCATTAAGCATAATTAACCACATTTTAAGTACGTTTTTAAATATTTCCACTATTAGCCAACACCATCTTAATAGTCAAGCTGAATCTCGATTGTAGTCCTTTCATTCAAATACAGCATTAGTGAGTCACTTATCTACACACAAAGAGGGTAATGAATAAGAACTGTTCTTGTATTTACACCCATCATAGTTTTAGTTTAGTGTTTAAAACTTCACCGCAGTGTGAAATTCACCCTTGTCTTCTTGGGAGCATTTTTAATACCAGCAGCCTCCGTGTGCCCCTCTGACCACAAAAAACAGTCTCTGACTCATCAGAGCCTCATGGTGCATGGGTATGTATTGTATTCTTACATATTTTAGAATATTCATCAGATTCCTCATGCCTTCATGGTACATCAGCCTTTCTTTCTTATCAGCTGAGAATTAAAGTGCCCAGGCGTCTCTGCTCGTTTAGCTTTAATAGCTACGTAGAAAGTAACATTTTCTATATACAAACAATATCTCTTCCATCTAAATGGCTTCGCTGGTAAAAAGGTACAAACTATGCTCTTGAATAATATACAAAGAAAAAGATAACAATGTAACAAACAGATCCTTGTTTTCCAGTGAAAACAGAGCTACTTTTAGGCCTGCTTGTGGATAAAAATCGAATTTCCCAGAAGCCTCACTAAGCCCTAAGATCTCCGTGCTGTGGCTCAGTCCTGCTGCACTTCGCCTTTAGGAAAGTGGCCTCAGGGGCTTTTTCAGTTTTGCTAACTGGGGTGTCAGCACAGTGAACTGGTAGCTCAGAGCACTGTAAAGCACAGAACACTCATCTTTACTGGTGAAGGCTCCGCAGCTGTCGGCGACGACTTCTCTCAGCGAGTTAATAATGTATGACTGACTCTTTAGGGAGGTGGATCTAGAACATTGTGTAGGTTTGGGATAATAACGTTGTATCCAGCAGAACGCAAGAAGATAGCTGAGTACTCTTGTAGAATACAAATGGAACGCACTCTCCCACACAGACACACACACACACACACAAACACACACGCGCACACACATACCTGAAATCGGCTCTGAAACACTGCCTGTTCTCTGTATGCGAGGCTATCATTGATTAGGTATGTCCTGCCCTGGGCACACCTTGTTCTCCGCTCAGCTTCCAGGAGAGCTCATTAGTGCTTTCGTTGAAACCTTCCCCCTGTGCTGTTTCAGCTCTCTCCCTCCTGTTATTCTGTTCCAACGGTGACAGGAGCACACGGACACACACACTCACACTCACACTTCTCTGGGCTGGAGACAAGGACACTCTTACACCCCACCCCCCTCCTGTCTGTCTCCGGCAGAGGTTTCTAGCAGCTACAAAACACAACTCTGAAAGGAAAATGGCCCTCGGTCCTCAACCGTTTGCAATGCCAGCGACGCCACCGACACATCGAGCAGGAAATGTCACAACTCATACTTTTCACGCTGCCATTATCCTGCCGCGTCCCCTGCGGCTGTATGACATGTGCTGCATGATGTGGATCCCACATCAGGGGTTTAGCATCAAACACTTGCCTGCACAGCACATGGCCAGCGGTGATGAAAGATGCATTTTTCCTTCTCTGGCGTACCTTGCCGCTGCCATCTGGACGTCATCTCCTATTTGGCAGCACGTGCGCTCCGCTACATGCGTCTCTGTCTGATGTGGTTCCTCAGCTAATTGCTCATGTTTATATGAGAAGGCATGTTCCATGCACAGGAACATCAGGCATGAATGCATCTTGCAGCACAGAAAGAACCTTTTATGAACAACAACTTTGATTTATTAAAAGTTTTATTTACTCAAACACGACGAAGGCCTGGAATGTCCCACTGGCTGAACTTTGGGGCTTGCATCGGAATGAACATTTTGGTGATTATTGCGGTTTTAGCTTAGTTTATAGAACTTCACTCCAGTGCCAGACTCTTTTGGAACTCAGTGCCAGCAGTGCCAGCGCTTCCCTCGTCTAGCACTGACAGAGCTCACCACAACAAGCAGGTCTGAGCCTCTGAGCTCCCGGATTGTGTGCAGGGATAAGTATTGCTATAATTTTATATTTGAGTACCATCCTTACCCCGATTTTGCACTGTGCTCCCACCTAAGAGACCTTAGCCATCACCGCTCTTCTAGCTTTAATACCTACATGGAAATGGTGCAGTTTTTTGTCCTCTAATGCGAGGTAATGTGGATGTTTGGCATGATGATTTCAGGTAAAGCAGCTATAATCTATTTAACATAATATATGTGAGCCATTGAATTAAGTTCTATTTCTTTAAATATGCAAATCCTTCTAAACGTTCCTGAACTTGCCTTGGAATAGCTTTGCTGTTTTGTAGAGAATGATTTCTTTACAGTTTCTCAGAAAGCCAGAAGCCTGACAGAAGCCTGGTTTTTAACAAAACTGATACTGAAAAGGAACAGTTAAACTTCTTTGCAGTAGAGATGACACAGTATGACTTTTTCTTTTCTGATACGGTGCGTGTGCTATTTCAGGATCCTTTTGTTACAAGACTGGATAAATTTTTTTTTTTCCTCCAGATATCTAAATGAGCAGATATTGGTCCAAAGCTATTAAAATCCAGTCTTGGACTTTTGTTGGTGTACTGTGGTGGGCTTGCCTAGGAGGGTTTTGAAGCCCAGTCTACTGGGGAGCATTATAATTACCCAAAACCCAACATGATATCTTGACGTTTCTTGTACAGCCTTAAAATAAAAGTTGCTACAGCTTCCCTAAAGAATCATATTTGATTATGAAATGTGTGAGTGTGAACAGTCTTTAAAGGTTCAGAGGACTTTCATAGATGGTAAACGTCCTTTAACAATTCAAGATTTTTTCTTAAATCTTCCCATTTTGTGGAATTTTTTAGCCTTGAAAAAGGCTACTCACACATCTCACCATTCACTGACAAACTCATCGGACAGTTCAGCATGTTTAAAGGAGAAGCTAACTGCTAATTCTGTTAGCTAACAGATATCTACCCTGGTTAGCATCACAAAGAGTTAGGGGGCAGTTATGGTTAATGTTCTTTGGTGGTTTTGGTCATATATGACTGTGGCATCAGTGAGGATCAGTTTTGTGAGCTCCTGATGATACGGCCCACTTAAACAACAACCCATGTGGGAGCCTATCTGTTATTTCTTCAAATGATGTGATGTGGGTCAGGACTTGTTCCACTTTAGCATCCAAAATAAAGAGCCCAGCACTCCTTCTTGAGAGTCAGAGAGATTTGGAGATATTTGTATCTGCTTTTATCTCTAGAAGACTGGACTACTGGTGGCCTAGTGGTTAGGAAGTTGCCCCTGTTATCGGGAGGTCATGGGTTCAAATCCCAGAACACCTCGGAGGTAGCCTTGAGCAAGGTACCGTACCCGCACATTGCTCCCTGGCTGCTGTGTTGCTGGCTGCAAGCTGCTTCATCCGAGTGAATGGGTAGAAAACAATGCTGTGGCGTGTTCACATGCGACGAATGGACAACTTCACACTAACTTCAACGCTCTTTTCTCTGGCTTTCCCAAAATGTCCTCTAAGATATGATGCTTCTGGCAGAGCGCTCACTAAAACTAAGACCAGTGGGTTCCTGAGCAAGACCCTTAAGTTGCTCCAGGGAGACTGCCCCCTGTAGTTAGGGAATGGAAATCGCTTTGGATAAAAAGCGTCTGCTAAATGCTGTGAATGTCAGTAAAGGAAACATGTTACTCCAACTCTCAGATCACTGCATTGGCTTTCAGTTAGCTATAGAATTAATTCTAGGATACTGCTTTACGCTCCTGAATAGGTTAGACCCAACATACATTGAAGACATGTTAGTAGAATAAAGACCCTGCAGATCTTTAGGAACTGGTCAGCTAGTAGTTCCCACAGTCAGAACCAAACAGGGTGAACTGACTTACTCTGCTCCCCAAAGACTGAATTTCAGTCAAACTGAAAAACATTCCTATTTGCAACCCATTGTTTCCAACATGTTTATCTCTATTCTTTTATACTGCTTTCTTAATTCTTGCTTTTATTCTCTGTTTATTGCCTACGTTTATTGCCTACTTTCCTTTGAATGCTTATTTTACCTGTGTAAAGCACACTGAATGACCTCTGCATATGATAATGTCCTATATAAATAAACTTGCCTTGCCTTGCATTGCTTGGCCTATAAATTTTCCCAGAAGGCAATTTCCTGCTCTCATCAACACTTGAGTTAGGGGTGGGTGGAATGGCAAAAAAATTATATCACAGTACATATGATGATATGTTTCATGGTATTTAGCTTTTCTGAGGTTTGATAAGTGGGTACAGACAAAAACCAGTTGTGCCATATTTAAAAATACGTTTATACTTCAGTCCTTTTTTATTCTTCCTTTCACAATCTGAATGTTTTACAATCTGCACTGAACAAAATTAAATGAAACAGAACCAGACAGTCTTTATAATGAAATGTGCAGTTTAAGAACTCAGAATATTCACAAAATGCTCAGTACAGGGGTACATGAAAGCTGTGTCACACTGGAAGCGTCCCCTGAGAAAAAAAGCTGGAGAATCTCAGCCTTTGGCCTAAATTGCTGCCAAAATACGATTTATTTAGGCACTGCATGAAGAACTCTTTTTGGCACCCTTATTTTTAAGAGTATAATGGCCTGCTGCCCATTTGCTTATTTGTTGTTGTATTTTGTTATTTTTGTCTGAACTCCGTTGTTTTTGCACATGCACTAGTTAAATGATGCACATTTAGCAATCGCTTTTTATGACACTGTAATCATCATAAATGTAACGGGAATTCTCAGAACTGCATTACATTTCACTCTAATTTATCTCAATAATTTAAATCTAATTTTAGAAAACAGGTCTTATAGTCCTGCTGACCAAAAGAAATAAATCAATTAGAAAGGAGGAACGAGATCTTTCTACAGTGAATCTACCTCGCAGAGACAGCGCTGAGTAGTGTACAATTAAAACCTCTTGTTGTTGTGATTAAACAGTGCTTGTGCTGTTATAGGCTTTGTGTGTGTCGTGTGTGTGTTTTTTTAATTAAAGTTCTCTATCTAGTGGCTGTAGGAGACTGAGCTCAGTGAAGCAGCAGCAGCTGATTTCACCTCCAGCTAGAAGGCCGGGGCAGGTGGTTTATGGTCGTTTCCTGTACATTTCAATCGGCTGATTAATGGCTTTGCTTGGAGGAGGGGAGAGATTTCCGACGCCCCCTCCAGAACCCACTCACAGCCTGTGTCAATCTACATTGCCATTTGTGCAAAGGCTGTTCATCTTTTGAGCCGGCGACACGGCGCTGTGGAACATGGCCTGAAAGCCACAGTTGTTTCTGGAAAAATCTCTTCTCTGACTTGTTTTTTTTTTTTTTTTTTTCTTTTTCCTTCCGACTTGCACATGCACGTAAGCACACACACACACACACACACACACACACACACACACTTTTTTGTACCTTGCCAGGATGACAATCATACTTATGTCCTACATGTAGTATGTATATACATAAATGTAATATTAATGGTATCATATAAATGTATGATGTATATGATGTATATAAATATGAATATAGTTCCTGTAACAGCAATAATAGTGTGTGTGGGTCAAGTTCCTTGAAAATATGTATGACTTTGACTGCATAAACAGATATATGTGGTATTGGTCCCAGACATGTCATAGTGCACAAGTGCTTCTAAATAATAACATAATGCTTTACATGTAATACCAAACCTGACACTGACCTTAACTTAAAAACTGACATTAAAACTGGAGCTTTCCTGAAAAGGACACTACAACATCAGGACCCACACACTCATCTCTCAACATGTCCAGAAATGGAAAAAAGTAAAGTCTCAGGTAGAAAAAGCCACTTTTATTTCACTGAGAAAAGTGCAACATTTTATTTTATTCAAATATAATAAGGTATTACTTAGTGCAGTTAGCATGACAAAGATCATGGACATATTTCATATTGCAAACGTGTAGTACATCACCACAAATCAACTGTTAGTTCTGTAAAAACAATGTACAAAACATAGACGGCAGGATGACAGTGTGTGTGTGTGTGTGTGTGTGAGTGTATGCTGGCACAAGCCTTTGAACGAATGACATGGAATGCATTACCTCTTAGAGCAGTAAAGCTTATTTACCTTTTATCACAGATCAAGCCCCGATTTTTCTCTCATATATAGAAATGTATTGTTTAGAAATGTAGCCTATGCTCATATTTTCCTCATATTGGTCCCAGACGTGTCACAGTGCAAAACAGAGCCCTGACTTAAGTGCCACGGGCGACGTTTTTGCTGTTCATATGGGAAGTGGCAGCAGGGCTGTGACGGACGGCAGCGGTAAACCCTTCAAGTCAATGGCTGATATCCTAAATCACGGGTTAATTCATTAGAGCCGACTGCTAGAAGGCCTGCCTTAGTCTCCATGTGGAGTGCAGTCACAGAGGCTATGACCAGAAGGTAAGGGACATGGGTCAGGAATGTAGAAAAATGTACATATTATACAAACACTCTCTTTCCAAATTTTTCAGACCAACAAAACCTCAGAAAAGCAGAAACTTCTGTGTGTTTTTAGGGAAAAAAATTGCAAAGGGTAAAAAGTCCCTGCTGCTTCTTCTTTTTGGTGTGCGCACAAAGCCTTGATCGAGGGAAGATGAGAAAAAGCTTCCTCCACGTTTGTCCTCACTTCCGATGGATCGCTTCACAGCTGCTGTCATTGTGCTTTTGTGTCTGTTCATGCAATCGAAACCCCTCTTTATTAAACACCCAGCCTGAAAGCAATTGCAGGACGAGTTGGCAGTTTCTCAGCACGCAGCATTAAAAGCTGCTGACTGGAGGGGACCAGATTGTTCTCCTAAACCCAACAACTGGGGGATGGGGAGAGGTCCGAGAAGAGAAGGCTTGCGTGGAGTGCGCAGAGAGAGAGGAGAGGAAAGGGGAGAGGACACGGTCCGCTGTCCATGTGAGGTCAGACCAGGGTGCTGACCGTCATATGTACCTCGTCTCTGACGGTGATTGAAAACTCGTCCAGTCCGTGAACTATGTACCCCAACTCTCTCTCTGGAGGTTGCTCTGCGTTGAGATTTGACTTTGAATTCTCCTCTTTTTTGACCATCTCTTCTACTCCTTCTTCCTCTTCGTCCTCCTCCTCCTCTTCTTCAGTGATGGATGACAGTCGGGTGGCATTCCCCGGCCTTTCGATGGGTGGTCGGTAATGGCACTGTCCGTTTAAGAGCCTCCTGAGGGGCATGAAGGGTACCATATCCTCCCCCAGAAGCTGCTGCTGGCAGTGCCGGAAGTCACTCTGCCTTTTCAGCCTCTTGAACTCACTGAAGGCAGAGATGGAGTTCTGGTACAGGCTGACGGCCAGGGACCGGGCCTTCTCTGCCTTGGCTAACAGCACAGCATGGCACCGCAGGACTACAGCTTTGTGCTTGACCTGGTGCCGGTAGACCCATGCAAAGATCTTGGGCCGGCAGGGATCGGCTGTACAGTAGGTGATGCGGTTGAGGGAGTAGAGGTGAGTGGGCTTCCCACGGCCCCCCTTGTCTGCTCCCATGCGGATACCATAGGGTCCCACGCTCAGCTTCATCTTGGCACTCCGCTCGCCATAGTCGCTGGACACCCAGATCCTCGCCACGGCCTCCTGGGTGCAGCCCTCACCTTTGGCCACGGCGGTCACCGTACTGCCCAGGTAGCGCACGCTATAGACGGGCTCCTCTCTGTTCAGCTCGACCTTCTGCCGCTTGCTCTGAAAGATGCCGGCCAGCCAGTGGAAGGGGCAGTCGGGGACAAGGTCCGGGCAGGAGCGCAGAAGCGAGGAAAGTAGCGATTGGTAGGCAAGTCCAGCATTCAGGCTCTTGGTCTTGCTTTTGGACTCATCTTCGGCCAGCACAAACTTGCTCCTTTTCCAGGGCAGCATGTTCCAAAGCAGAAGCTCGGGACTCGCCGCCCCTTCCGCCTAGAAAGAAGAAGCAAGTGTGGGTCCCTGTGGTTGTGGGTTTCTTGGCGAGTGTGTGTGTGTGTGTGTGTGTGTGCAAGAGCAAGAGTGAGAGAAAGCTGCTCAGTCACACACTGAAGAGAGACTGAGAGCAGCGAGGCTCAGCTGGGCTGCTCCAAACCTCGCTCACTCACTCGCTCCTCCTTCCTCTCCTCCTGAACTGCCTGCATCACAGAGAGAGAGAGAGAGAGAGAGGGAGAGAGGGAGAGAGAGAGGGAGAGGGAGCTGATCAAGGCAGTGCTCCCAGCCTGATCTCTCAGCATCATTCTCTTAACTGTACACGCCCCTCCCTGGCTGCTTCTGCTCCCCCCCAATAACAACAATAACAACAATAATAACGCACAGCGAGGCATCTGCAGGTGCAGCTCTGACTGCTGCTGCTCTCTTAATCTCTTCATACACATACACAGCTTTCCACCCTGAGAGAGCGACGAGGCGAAGCATCACCCCAGTGCCTCAGGGGCTTCAGAAACAAGTTGGGTGTAAGGTCAACAAGTTAAGCTTGATGGATTCATTTTTTATCTAAACACTACAGACAGCAAAACTAAATTGTCCATTAGAAGGTACCTACTGAAGTAAACCTCAGCGGGCCCCGGAGCCCCGGTAATTAACACTCAGACTGCACAAGCACCGCCTTGATTAGCGTGATTAATAACTGTGTTTTTCTACGCCCACTCCTTAAGATCTGCTAAGGGGTTGGACTGGGTTCACAGCTTTCATCACTCTTCAGGTCCTGTGCAGTACAGACTACCTGTGGTCCTCAAACATCCACACAGGGCTGGAAGGCCCACCAATAATACGCCAATAATCAAAATAACCCCATTACTAACCCTGTGACGACTAACAAGAGTCACGTTGCATAATGGGGTTATTTTGAATTATAAATTCAGCAATAAGGGGTTCTAAAACTCGCTAAACTGGCATCATTAATATCTGTAGAGCTATTAATCCACCAAGTGGAAAATACTCTGTGAAAATAAACTGTTTTCAAACAAAATTACATGCTTAAATTGTTAAGAAGCGAAAAAAAGTCACTCAGAGTCATTTGTTGTGAGATCCACCATCCCAGATAAGAACGGTTCACAGTGGGGGTCAGTGGAACCAGATGTCTGAAGAGTTTAATGCCTCTGAAAGCTACATCACAGAAAGTTTTTTTTTTTCATAGTAAATGAAGATGAATATACTGCCTGATGAGTAAGATGCTGTTTACAAAGGTAGTGGTCAAATCTATTCATCAGAGTATCGGCAACTCTCTATTTTAAAAAGAATTACAGGGATTCCTCAGGTTACAACAGTCTTGACATACGACATTTCGAGTTTATGACGCTCACGTCCATTCCCACTCGGTTTACACCGTGAGCCTCAAACTACTTTGGTTAAGTGCGGCAGAAGAATACGCAGTAACGCGGCACATGACTGAGGGAGATTTCCTTTTTTCCTTATTTGTGTTTTTATGATTTTACAACAGTGTTAGGATCGATAAGTGACTGAGGCTCGGGTGTGTTTCGACTTACATCAAATTTCGGGTTACATCACTGTCGAGGGAATAGTTCTGTGTCGTACCTGGAGGACCCCCTGTATTGCGTATCCCTGTATGGCTTTTTTATGTCTCAGGCATTTCTATAAATGACTGATTTTTGTTTTCTTTAGATTTGATTTATTCATGGTAACATGGAAGTAGAAAACTCGTTTGCATGTTACTGCAGCTGTCTGTCACAGGAAACGTCCGATTGTAATTCCGCATCCACGAGACACTGCTTGAATCCTGCTGCTGGTCCGTTCCTTTCCCATTCCTCTGGCAGGTTTAGTACCTTCTAAGTAACTCCTGAGCTTTAATAGCTCCTTCCTCTGTCTATTCCTCTGAAGCCCTCACTCAGCTGAAGTATATAATAGCAGATGGGGACGTCAGGGGAAGCTGTTCAGACGGATGGGTCAGCAGCGATGAATCATAGCGGGCAGCATTTCTATCAAGCGAGGAGAGGAAGACGGAGGAGTGGGGGCCGCACTTGTCCTGCTGAGATGAGATCTCTATGTGATGGATTGATTCCCATTTCCAGCTAGTGATTACCTACTAGTAATAGGGCAGCAGGAGCTTTCAGGGATATTGATATTAGTGATTTCTGCCACACAAATGCATGTATATGAAGTGCATGAAATGAAACCGTTAACACAGACTGTTTATGGCGTCTAGCTTAAGATGCATAGATCACTGCTGGCCAGGTCCCTCAAGCCAAATATGCCAAAGCACTCAAATCCAGTCAGGGCGGCTGTCGAGTAAATACAAGCACTTTTTACATTGCGGATGACGTCTATGACAACCCTGGCAAATGTGATTTGTGTTTTCTCCACAGCTATTGTTGTCTGCTTCGCGAGCGACTCATTCTCTTCCTCACTGATTAGCCGACTAGCTGAGCAAGCATCCTTATGTCTCATTTTCCAAAATGGACCTGCCAGTATCTTCCTGATGCTGGTGTTTGCAAGCATGTAAATGCATGTATGAGAAGTGCATCCAATGAAGCTATTCATGGAGCGTAGCTTGAACGATTAGATTGCCAAAAATGTACTTTACCAAACCATATTTTACCTTTAACATGTGTTCCTTGTTTAAGTTGTTTTACTCTTATTTAGATTTGTTTTTAAATTTAAAAATTGTACACATTTTACAATATCGCACAGTTCAAAAAAGGAGCAGTTCAGGATACATTTCACCATTTCACGGTGTGTTGTACTTGGATAACTATGCATGTGACAAATAAAAAAATCTTAAATCTTGAATCCTAATGGCCCCCCCGCCACCCCCCCCCCATATCTTTTGTACCAGCTTACTTCCACAAGCAATGCTTGTCAATGCACTTGCTGAGGTGAAATTATATTAGACTGAGAAAAGCGAATGTTGTGACAATAACGTTTGTTCAAATAAGCCTTTATACATTTTTTGGGGCAGCTGGTGGCCTAGTGGTTAGGGAGTTCGCCCTGAGATCAAGAGGTTGTGGGTTTGAATCTCTGTGCTGCTAGTGACACCTGGGTGTCCCTTGTTGGTTTCAGGCTCCAAAATCTAGGCGTGTATGGATAGCATAATGCAATGATACAAAGGACCCAAGCAAGTCTTTTTGCAATCTCAAGACCTTGACATGTTTTGAGACAAGTGTGCGATGGTGTAGGTATGCAATTTTATGCTAATTGGTGAGGTATAAGCGTTCAGTGCTTTTAGCTACATTTGCCCCATATTAACTTCAATACAAGACTAAAGAAGCAGGCTGACTTTGAGTAAAAAAATGCATACAGTAACCCGTCACTTACATGCGGATCAGCAGTCGCGGCTTCAGTCTCTCGCAGATTTTTTTCGGAGAACTGAACTAATAATTGATCTAATAATTGCAGATATGCTCCACATTGTTTTTGCTTTTCTGACGTCCGGGCCTCGTCCATCATGCCCCCTCGTCCTCGTGCTGGTTGTTCATGTTTGAGGGCAGCGGTTAGCAAGGCAATCAGACACCTGAACGGAATGAGCATCCACTGCTCAGCACCACCCCAAACAGAAACAACCAGCACGAGGACGAGGGGCAGTACAGTCAGCTGTACTCAGGGAGGTTTGAAAGTAGCAAACCCGAGAACATTATTTGTTTCTCCTTGCTGCTGATTGG
>JBBPCX010000141.1:4982716-5006620 GCA_037974365.1 Hydrocynus forskahlii
TACAGTATAATGTATATGTTTTACAATACAGATGTCCATATTTTATATTTCAAGATTGTAAATTGTACATTTTATACTGTACTGTTGTTATATTATTTTATTTGATTCTATTGTTTTTTTTTTATTCTTGCTGCTCTTACCTTTTGTTCTGTCCACTTTCTGCCATGACAAAGCAAATTCCCCACTTGTGGTTGGTTTATCTTATCTTAAAAACTTCTTAGAAAACAAATGTTTGATGAGTTATTCATGGCCTAACTTCTCCAAGATCTCACAGACTGATCAAAGCCCTGGTCCAGTTATACCACTGTCTTGCAGTCCCCCTCGGACTAAGCCCTGCAATAAGCCCGCTCTCAATTTCCAGGCCACTGGTAGACCTCAACATCACAGAAGCCATTTTCCAATTTAGTAAGTTCATTGTTGCCATTTTTATTGGAGGTTAGGGAGTTGCCCCTGCAATCGGAAGGTTGTGGGTTCGAATCCCAGGACTGCAGATGGCATCACTGAGCTCCCCTTGAGCAAGGTACCATCCTCACACATTACTAGCTGGACACTGTATCACAGGCTGCCCACTAGTGATGCAAAAGCATCGGCAAAAAAAAAAAAAGCAAAAGCAAAAGCATTGGCTCTCTGATCGGCAGCATGGCGGCCTTGTGGCCAATCACATGTAAGATAATACCATTATGTGAAAACAGAGAGGGCGCCCGACAGGCAGGTGGGGCGTCTGTCCGTCCCCTCAGTCAGTGAGTGCGACCGTAGACTGCGCTAAGGAGTGCGTCGCAATAACACATAAATATGACTGACTCCCGTAAACGAAGCAGCATCTGGCTGCTGTTTAAAGATCTTGGGAATAGCAGAGTGCCTTCACTGTAAAATGAAAATAACAGTAAGTGCAGGTTCCACCACAAACCTGCACAGACACATTAGAACTGTCCATCCCACAGTACAGCTGGACACACTGTTCGGTTACTGAGTTTGGTTCCGTTCTGTGGATTTGTTTGCGGTGTTAAATTAAAATTAAAAGTTTGATTCAAATATTAAACTAAAGTAAGAATGCCTGCTTTTGTAACAGAACAAATACACAAAATTAGGCAATTATGTCTCATAAAAAACACTAAATGCAAACTGGTTTATCAACACACAAAGCATTCATATTCACCAAGTTAGGCTAAAATATGATGCTACAGATGATAATAGACTAAGAGCCGTTTGGGAGCCGTGCCACAAGAGCCGGCTCTCTGAAAAGAGCCGAACTTCCCATCACTACTGCCCACTGCTTCACTTGTTGAATGGGTTAAATGCAGAGAAAGAATTTAACATTGTTCACACATGTGCTGTGTTCATGCGTGACTATGAGGGGCTACTTTACTTTATTGGTGGTACAGTGGAGGTCTGTCTGATCCTTTCAAGGAACAGGTTATTGCACACATTGGCTATATCGGCTTTGAGAAGGGACAATCACTCTAGTTCCCTGAGTTTAGTGGACACAGCAGCCCTGGACGTGGACCTGAATAAAGACAAGATGTATGGTAATCTCCAGTCAAGTATCTGACACCATTGCAGAAGTCCTTAGCCCAGACAGACAGTGGGTCTGTTTTTTCAGCAGGACAATGGAATCTCCTGAGACACTGAATGTAATGCCTTTTGGTTTTTTCCATACCAGTCGGCAATTCCTACATAGCTGAAGTGTTCAGTCACATGGATAATGCTTGGTGAGACAAAACAGACTTTCAGTGTCAGTGCTGGAGTTTCAGCACAAGGTCGGATTGAACTTGAAGATGTCATGCACTGTGTTCAAGTCATTCACTGAAGAACAGAGAGCTCTGAGAGCTGCAGCGAAGAGAAATGGTAAAATTAAGTAAGATAAAACCTGCAATTCCTCTAAGCTAAGGGTAATTTTGGTCTTGGACTGAGGCATACTATACATCTGTTCATCTAGGCAACTGGTGGCCTAGTGGTTAGGGTGTTTGCCCTGCGATCAGGAAGTTGTGGGTTCAATTCCCAAGACTGCTAAGCACCTCTGAGATACCCTTGAGCAAGGTACTGTCCCCAGGCGCTGTTTCCTGGCTGCCTGCTGCTTTACTTGGTGAATGTGTAAAATACAGAGGAAGAATTTTGTGCTCACACCGTGTGCTGTGGTGTGTTCACGTATGACAGAATGGTCATTTCACTTTCATTACCTGAGCTGCTTATCCTAATTACTGGAGCCTATTCCAGCACTCATAGGGCAAAAATCAGAGAAGCACGCTCATCAGTCCATCACAGGGCAGACACACACACAGTCACACCTAAGAGCAATTTAGCATCCCGAAAGAATCCCACACAGGCACGGGGCAAACATGCAAACTCCAGAAAAGACCGTCAGTTGCCCCAAGCTGGGAATCAACCCCAGGACCTTCTTTGAGGCATACTAAATTTAAAAAAAAATGAATTGTGCTGTAAGTGGCTAGAGATTAGGTCTAAGTATTGTGAATGCAACTCTGTTACCCACCCTACTTTTTTCTTCCACATAAGGACCGCAGTTATTATGAAATTAATAATACTGCAGCATGTTGTTTTAGTATTTGTATGTAGTATTTTTTGCAAGGGTAATTCTGTTACGTGGGTCTAAGAGGTGTGTTTTCTTGCTTGTGGGCCAGTTGTCATCTGTGTGATTGTGTTCCAGTTTTTTTGGCAGACATGCAGTAGCTGGCAGGCCTACTTTCCAGGCCCTCCTCGAGCCACAAACTAATACGCTAGACCCATGCTAATATGTTACCTAAGGATCAGCCATGCGTTAACATGCCAGTCACGATATAAACACGCAGTCACTTTCTTTTTTCCCTGGTTCCATTGACTGATAGAGAAGGATGATGTGCAGTTAAGTGGACACTGTAACCACAAGGTAGCACACTAGCTCCAAGCTAATGTGTTTCCCTTGACGTAACATGCTAACCGTGATTTAAGTGCTTGCCATGAGCATTTTAGCCACGATATGATACAGTATTTTACTTGTATTTGCCTTTTACACTGGGAGAAGGTTGATTTTGTGCAGAGGAGTGGGCATTTTATTGCAAACACTTGCTAATAAGCTATCATGGTTGCCTCAAGCTTTTTTTTTTTGTTGCTTTTGTGACGTCTGGGCCTCAACCAACGCAATCAGACACCGGAACGGAATGAAGCTCCGCTGCTCAGCGTCACCCGAAACATAAACAACCAGCACAGGGATGAGGGGCCGTGGTGGACGAGGCCTGGACGCCACAGCTTTTTTCGTGGCAATATATAATTTTTCATTTATTTTAATGCTAATTTCGTAACAAAAATATTAACATAAATTCAGCTACATTCCCATACAAAATGTAACTATCGTTTTTTTGGTACTGTCCAGAGAACACAAAGAAAGTGCGTCTTGGGACGGTGAAATACTGCGGTACTCAGATGCGGGAGGTTTGAATGCAGCCAATCCGAGAATGCTATTTATTTCTCCTTGCTGCTGATTGGCTGCTGCTCTTTGATGCAGCTGCAGTCCAGAATTTCCCCTGTGGAGCGTCTTGAGTATTCTCATGTTTTTCATTTTGATCTTCTTAAAGCCCTGTATTTTTATTACTGTAAATTAAATGAATTTATTGAATTTACTGTATTTACTGTGCTTATACCAAAGAAAACGACATGGGTAACATCAGTATTTACATTGTAGCACTGCAGGAGTTTGGTATAAACTGTACAGTGCAAATACGGGTTTACCTTTACATTTTCTTTAAGGCTAATGAGTTTAAAATTAAATTAAAGTGTTTTGGGAGCATATTTGGGGCATATTTAGGGTTTATACTAAAAAATAAGCATTTTAACACATCACAACATCACAGTTTTTCACTATATACTGATGCTCTTGGATCGTAACCCCCCATGATTATCGGGGATTTACTGTATGTTTTATTTTCACTCTCAGTAATATGAAAAAAACAACCAAGCAACCAAACTATCCATCCATCCATCCATCACTATGAAACCAAATACCTTAATTTTTCCCCTTAAAATTACCTTAATTTTGACTTTAATTTCCCATACAGTCAGATTAAGGCTAATTTAAGGGTAAAACTACTGAATTTTCCTCTTACTTTTTCAAATTTAAATCTAATAGTAACACAAAATTAAGGGGTCAGTTTCACAAATTAACGGCCACTTAATTCAAATGAAGGGGTTTGGTGCATTTTTAGGGGTAAATTAAGCACATTAAGTATGTTGTGTTTCGTAGTACATCCATCTATCTATATATGTAATCAATCGATCAATCAAACATTGAATCAATCAACCAACCAACCAACCAACCAAACTATCCATCCATCCATCCACCCAAGATATAATGATTTATTTTACATGTTTGACAGATTCTTCCCTGAAATTCCTCATCAGACAGTGTCTTCCCTTCACACGCACTTACAAAACAGGATTTTCTGTGTTTACCCCCTGACTTAAACCTTATTTAATTATTTAATATTTCTTCAGTTAGTGCTCCTGTAAAGCACGAGTGCAGGGAATCAGTCAGCATATCCTGTTATTATCTGAATCTGCTCTGCATCTAAAGCAGCTTCACTAGCTCATCAGTCATCTTTTCCTGTCCATCACTCTAGAACAGTAGCTAAAACACCTCTTCCCATTAAGGCCATTTAACTGATGAAGCTCTTCATTTTCAGAATAAGCCCCTACAGTACTACATTACCGATGTGAAATTGAGCGGACAAAACAGCTGAGTTCTCATTTTGATCCCTGTTTTATACTGAGGCTATTAAATCCTCAAACCCTGCTTTTGGAGACGGGATGGCTGCTGCTTGGATCTGTGTGTTTATGGGGCTGAAACTGGAGGAGTGATGCAGCAGAGCTTTTCTTATGCATGGCTAGTCTGTGATGAAAGATATACCCTTCCACTCTGTGCTCTCTGGGCTATCTACCCAACCTGCTGGCTGCTTCTTGCAACTTACAAGAGTGTTAATCATGCAAACAGGGGTCACACCGAGTGCAGTGCCATATAGTCTGCCTGCTGAGTGAAGATTTATTAGTCTGTGACCTCGCTACTTGAATTGTTTTACTAGGGCAGCACATACTGTGGATAAGGGGTCATCACAACCAGGGAACACACAGCGATCCACTGTGCTTTCAGCATTGTGGATGTGCTTTCTGCGATCAGAAGGCTGTAGGTTCGAATCCCAGGACTGCTACACTACGAAACACAATGTACTTAAAATGTGCTTTACCCTACCTTAATTTACCCCTGAAAATACACCAAACCCCTTCATTTGAATTAAGTGGCCATTTTACCTCATGTTACCTTAAAATTAGATAGAAGGCATGAGTGTGAAACCCCTTAATCTTACATTTGAAGCGTTAATTCAGGAGGGACAAATTTGGAAAAGTAAGGGGAAAATTCAGTAGTTTTAAAAATGTAAGGGGTTTGGTTTCATGCCACTGAGGTACCCTTGAGGTACAATTCACACACACTGCTCCCCAGATTGCCCCTACAATCAGAAAGTTATGGGTTCAAATCCCAACTCTGCTAGTGGCACCACTGAGGTACCCGTGAAGGTACCGTCCCCAGACACTGCTCTCCGGACTCCCCTATGGGTGGAATCCCCCTGCTTCACTTGGCGAGTGGGTTACATACAGAGAAATGATTTCACTCTGTTCACACTGTGTGCTGTGTTCACGAATGACTATAAGGGGCTACTGAATTTTCAAACGGTGGTCTTTGGTCTGAGACCATGTGCATCTGAAATTGTGCTTGAAAAAGGAGCAGGGTGACTCAAGACTACCATCTACAGTTTAAAACATTTTTCTCTCTTTTAACAAGGTTTGTTCAGAAAACAGGCTCTTAAAGAGAAAGTCCCATGTTAGCTGACTATCTCGACAGTGAAAGAAGTGGCACAATAATGTTTTATAGTAAAGATATGCTATATGTGGAATCCCTCCTAAATGTGAGATGCGTATATACCTTTACATATGTATGTACATTCATGTATAATCTACGTTTTAGTGCTAGTTTTAGTGCAACTCTAATGTTGGCACATACTTTTTTCTTCCACAAAAGACCTGCAGTTATTAGGAAGCTTGCAGAATATGCAGTATGTTGCAGTAGAGTGCAGTTATTATGCAATTAACTTAAAATATGCTGCAGCATGTTGTAGTATAATGCAGTTTCAGTTACACACATGCCGTAATACAGCAGGTTCAGTTGTGAAGTTTACACTTTAATGACACTGCATTCAAATACCTAGACTTTAATATGGAGTTGGTCCCCCTTTGCAGCTCTAACAGCTTCCACTGTTCTTGGCAGGCTTTCCACAAGATTTTGGAGTTTCAGTGGGAATTTGTGTCCATTTGTTCCGTAGAGCATTTATGAGGTCAGGCACTGATGTTGGATGAGAAGGTCTGGTTTGTAAACTCCTTTCCAGTTCATCCCAAAGGTGCTGGATGTGGTTGAGGTCAGGGCTCTGTGCGGACCAGTCGAGTTCTTCCACACTGAACTCATCCAGCCATGTCTTTATGGAGCACTGGGTCACAGTCATGCTGGAATAGAAAAAGGTTCTTCCCCAAACTGTGTCCACAAAGTTGGAAGAATGGCATTGTCCAAAATGTCTTGGTCTGCTAAAGCATTAAAATTGAATGTAATTGCACTCCCTTCCTTTAAGGGGCGGTGTGGCCATCTCCCAGCCTGCTCAGGTTCCACTGAGGAAACGGAGGAACGTTTAGTGGACTTGTTTACCTTTTTTGTCACTAGTTCCACATATTTCGGTCTGAAAATAGAAAAAAATGAATTTAATTCCAATTTAGTCCTTGTTGACATTATAGCAGAGTCATGTCGTTTCTGGAAAACTAAACGAATGTGTTTGTTAGCCTTTATTTAGCTATAGCTGGTTAAATATGCTGGCTAATCAGGAAGAAACTATTTAACAGGGATAAGTATTGTAAACAAGGTTGGTTTAGGTTTCATATTTGTTTTCATTTGCTCAAAACAGTATGTAAGCATCACTTGACTCTCTTTGCAGTCTGTTGTTTAAAAGTACCTTGGTTCGGAGATAGCTAGTTTCCTAGTCGCTGTAATGTTTTTTTCACTAAACTGTCTCTCCTAAAGTTTGGTGGTTTATATTCCTAGTAGATTCAAATGCTAAAATACACACATTTACAGCAGAGGCGAGTTTAATCTACTCATTTCTGCTTTTTAGGTTTAACTCAATAAAAATGGAATCAAGTGGAAAGCCCTCCACAGCCCAGATTGTGCTTCTGGCCACCAGCTCAGCCCTCACTGCTATCCTTTACTCCATCTACAAGAAGAAAGCAGGCCATGTTGCTAGATTAAAAGTAAGTGAACAACTCTTCCTGTGAGATTTCCCTAAAACAAATGAAATCTAAGAACTCAACAAGCGGATCAGTAAAGCGGGCTCAGTGGTGGTTGACGAACTGGACGACGTGGAAACAGACAGCTCCTCTCTCTGTCACACACCCACCCATCAGACTATAACTTCTCTCTCTGTCAGTCACCCACCATCAGACTCTATAACTCTTCTCTTTGTCACACATCCACACAATAATCTGCAATAGCTTGTTGCTTCTTGTTGTGTAGTTTCTTACCAGGTTTAAATAACTATCATTTTGCGTATGACTGTGCATTGTTTTGCTATGATGTGCAACAGTCTACCATGAGTAATGTCCTTATCAGGTCTTAAACACCATGATGTGCAATATCTTATGTACAGTTGTCTCACTGCAGTATCATATGAAGTTTTCTAAATGGGTGCTGAATCACTTCATTATGTGCAATAGTCTTACATGTGCAATATTACTTACACAAAACACTGAATTCAATAACATACTTCTAACTAGAGGTCGACTGATACGGGTTTTTCTAAAGCCGATGCCGATATTTAGAAGTCAGGGTCAGTCGATGGCTGATATATGCTGCCGATATTTTTTTGGCCAATAATTAGACATGTTCCCTCTGTTTGTGTAGTTAAATATCACACTAATAATAACAAATACGTTTTAACATTTAACATTTATTTAACACTGACTAAACAAATATAAACAAATAAAACTGTAAATGTCTAAAAAAAATATATATAACATTTGAACTTGACTAATAATTTGTACAAACTATTCCTGAGGGAAGATAAAATTGTAAACAAAATACAAAAAGGAGAGTGCATATAATCTTTAGTTTTAATCTCTTAATCCAGTCCCTGAGTCCACCCATCCCTCACTGAAAGTTCTTAGTATTCCCAGTTTAAGAGCTGCAGGTTGTGATGCAGGAAATACAAATGTTTGTAATATGAACGTAAATTCAGCTACATTTCCATATAAAATATGACTGTATAAATATAGAAAGCGCGTCTTGAGATGATAAAATACCGCTGTACTTAGAGGTGGGAGGTTTGAAAGTAGCCAATCCAAGAATTTTATTTATTTCTCGTGGCTGCTGATTGGCTGCTGCCGTTTGACTCATCCCACGCTCACTGTACTTAGAGGCGGGAGGTTTGAAAGTAGCCAATCCGAGAACATTATGTAGTGCGCAGGCGCGAGCCCGCTGCAGCAAATTGTGACTGCTCTGTGTCTTGTCTTCGTATTTTAGTGTTTTAAACTTTTTTTCCCCCAATTTTCAATGTTTATGGCATTTAGTGGACGCTTCTATCCAAAGCGACTTCCATTTCGTAACCACTAGGCCGCCACCACCACCCATATAACTGAGTTATCTCAGTTTATTTAGCATTAGTAAGCTGTGCCCTGTCTAAACATGTGGGTAGAGAGAGAGTTATTTCAACGTTTCTTATGTGCATAAGTCTTTGTTTTGGCTCACCGCACGCTGCTAATGCTAACGTGGGTTTTTAAGCAATTTCCTCTGGGATCAATAAAGTTTTCTGATTCTGATTATTTCTCCTTGCTGCTTCCGTTTGCAGTGTCTGTGGCAGCTGCAGACCAGAATCTCCCCAGTGCAGCGTCTCAGTGTTTTCTCATTTTTCGTTTTGTCCTTCTTAAAGCCCAGTATTTTTAGTACTGTAAATTACGTTAAAAGAGGCGAATACGGGTTTACCTTTACATTTTCTTTAAGGGTAATGCATTAAACTGAGTTTTAAATTAAATGAAAGTGTTTTGGGAGCATATTTGGGGGCATATTTAGGGTTTACACTATAAAAATATGCATTTGTGTGCATACATATATACACACACACACACACATATATATATGTATGTATATATATATGTGTGTGTGGGTGTATTTGTGTGTATATATATATATATATATATATATATATATATATATGTATATGTATATATGTCTTTGAAATATCAGAATTTAACACACCCTTTTTCACAACTCCCAAAACTGTAGTAGGATCACGTGTACCGCAGCAAAAATGGGCTGTCCGCAGAGATGCCTGAATATCGACGTACTAAACTCGGAAATTAGCCGATGCCGATATCGTAAAAATGCTAAATATCGGCCCGATATACAGGCTGACCGATATATCGGTCTACCTCTACTTCTAACTACCATCTGTGTCACTAGATTTCACTAAGTTACTTATCTATACCCAGCATTTCTATATAGAGCATAGTGTATTTTCATATTTAATTTTTTTTCTACAGATTTTTATTTAGATTTATTAAGATTTTATAATGTTCTTGTCTCTGTCTGTCGTCACAGTCATAACAAGCAATTTCCTCCTGGATCAATAAAGTTTTCTGATTAAAAATACTCTGATTTACAGGAAGCAAAGAAAATGTCACTAGATCAAGATCTAAAGAGCATCCTGGCTGAAGCTCCAGGAAAGTGCATTCCGTATGCTGTTGTTGAAGGTATGATATGAAGGTTTGTGTTGTTTAGCGTGTTTGCCATGCCATAAACAGTGTTTATGTTAACTGAGAATGATCAAATCATTTTTGCCTTTGAATATTTGGCGGTTTGTTTACACTGAGTGCTCTGTCTTTAGGAGTCGTGCGATCTGTGAAAGAAACTCTGAACAGCCAGTTTGTGGACAACTGCAAAGGAGTCATTGGAAGACTCACACTGAAGGAAAAGAAGATGGTCTGGAATCGAACAACTCATCTCTGGTAATTATTTGAGGAGAATAAAAAAAGTATTGTAAAATCATGGTTTTATATGTGATGATGCAATAAATGTGCTACAGATTACATCTTGACCTGAATTTAACCCTAAATTACATTCAAATTTCCTCAGGAACGACTATGAAAAGGTAATCCACCAGCGCACCAACACTGTGCCCTTTGACTTGGCTTCCCATGATGACAGCATCACAACGACCGTGCGGGTGGTTCGTCCTCTTGACGCCACTGAGCTGGATCTGGAGACGACCTACGAGAATTTCCACCCGACTGTTCAGTCCCTGAGCAACGTCATCGGTCACTTCATAAGCGGCGAGCGGCCGCAGGGTATTCAGGAGACCGAGGAGATGCTGCGACTCGGGGCCAGCGTGACGGGCGTGGGCGAGCTGGTGCTGGACAACAGCCTGGTGCGGCTGCAGCCTCCCAAACAGGTAGGGGCATTCTCAAACACAAAAATATTATTATAGTGGGTGTGAGGTAAATATTTATTTCCCCAGTGTATTTCCAACTTGAAAATGAGGGCCTGTTTTTTTCTTGTTCTCAGAATTTTAGCTGGGAGGTTTACTGTAGTGTAAAATCATAGTCATTCTGAATTGTGTGCTATTTACAATTTATTTATTTGTGTGCACATTATTATTTTTTTCCACTTTTTGATTACATATTCAGTTTTCTTGTATAATTGATTAGTCTATCAGTTGGTTAACTGACTAATGACTACATTATTCCAAGAAACAATTTATATTACACGGCATTCAGACAGTGTTAAATGCAAGATGTGTCATGTGTTGCGCTTAAACAGAAGTAGGACACGCTTGTTAGGGTTTGCGTCAAGAAAACGCAAAACAAAAGCAATTTGAGAGAAGTGAAACACTGAGACAAGCGATAACCATTTCCAACTGACACAAAATTATCTATCTTTCTGTGTGTGTGTGTCTCTCTCTCTCTCTCTCTCTCTCTCTCTCTGTGTCTCTCTCTGTCTCTCTCTGTCTCTCAGCTGTGATGATTTATGGCCCTTTTTATGGCTCTTTTTCAGCTTAAAACTGTAGAACTCAAAGCACACTGCATCGCTGATCAGTCTCAGTACACCTGTGTGACCAACCCTGAAAAAAAGTACATTTAAGTTAAAAAAGTATTGTAATGATAAAATGTCAAGTTTTGGTCGGTAAGTAGACAGGAGCCATTTACTCAGTGAACACATTCGCTTCCAGCACCTTGTACTCAATTCTGGCTGAAGCCCTGCCCCACTTTTCGTTTGTATACAGATACAAATATTTTTGTCTAATACAAACATCTCTGATCGCACAGGGCTTGCGGTACTTCCTGAGCCGACTGGACTATGAAACTCTGTTGGGGAGGCAGGAGAGCAGCCTGCGGCTGTGGAAGGCCCTCACGCTGCTGCTGGGGCTGGCCGCCTGCGCCACGCTGCTCTACATGCTGTGGAGGCACCACGCCTGGCGGAGGGAGCGGAAGAAGGAGCGCAACATGCTGGAAGAGTTTAAGGAGAAGCTAAAGAGGCGCATGGAGGAGCTGCACATGGAGGAGACGGCCTTGTCCCCAAACGCCTGCAACGTCTGCCTCAGCCGCGAGAGGTCTTGCGTCTTCCTCGAGTGCGGACATGTTTGTTCTTGCGTTGAGTGCTACCATGCGCTGCCCAGTCCAAAGAAGTGCCCCATGTGCAGAGCTAACATAGACAGGATTGTGCCTCTCTACAACAGCTAATAGCCTCTCAATCTTATTGGATTTAGGAGCACTTACTAGGGCAGCACAAAATATCGCTTATCAGTCATTATCGTAATATTGGCCCTTGCAGTACTGATGCCACAGAAGGCCAAAATATGCTAATTAAATAACAAATTGCGATTCTCTGTGGGTGGTTTGACGACTTGAGGCTTTCACATTTTTACAACAACCATAAGTAATTTTGGGCCAAATCATTTTTATTGATGCTTATAATGCACAATTTTAAAAATCTGCATTTTGCGTATTGCTGCCCTCTGTATCAGTACTGCAAAGACCAAAAATAATCCTAATTAAATACAACACACGATTATGTAGTCCTAGCATTTACTTGGGAAACTGAAGGACAGCACTCAGTATGGATTTCTGGGCTTAAGGCCAGAGATCACTGACCAAACATTCTGCAACAAACACAAATTCTCCTGCGCTATCTTTAGAAAGTTCAGAAAAAAATGATTATTGGCTAAACAAACCAGGACAAAGGACAAAATGGCATTCTAAAGCAGCTTTAATGGAGTGAGGACATTCTCGATTGTCATTGGTTGGTGTGCTCTTTTAAGCCAAAGGGGCAGTTAACAAAGCAGGATTTCTAAGTTGAATAACTTAAGCCTGAACTTCAGGATTGTCCAATACATAATGCCTGCCGTTATTTATTGGACAGACTTGCCTTAGGTCAAAGTTATCTTGCTGAGAGAGCTGGCTGTGTGGACCCTGCCCTCTTTTAAATGAAGAAAGGTTGTTGGAGCAGGAAGAACACCAGGAATTAACAAACACTGGACAGGACCAGGAAAGGGGCGGCTGGTGGCCTAGTGGTTAGGGCGCTCGCCCTGTGATCAGAAAGTCGTGGGTTTGAATCCCAGGCCCGCTAGTGGCACCACTGATGTTCCCTTAAGTAAGGTATCGCCCCCACACACTGCTCCCCGGATACTGTGTTCCTGGCTGCTTCTCTAAATACAGAGAAAGAATTTGACCCTGTGCACACTGTGTGCTGTGGTGTGTTCACCTATAACAGAATGGTTACTTTACACTTTTACACACACTTAATGAGGAGCACCATTGAAGGTGGTTCATCATATCTTTTGTGTATCTTTGTGCATTAATGTAGGCTGTTCTGCTGAATCAGGCACTCAACAATGCAAATGCAAAAAAATTCACATTTAGCCTCTTAAGCAGGGACAATAAATATTTGTGTATGTGTGGCTGATGCCTTCATCAGTTGTGCCTACCCAAACGGAATTTACTGCAGTGCTTGCGTGTATGGGATGATTTACCTTTCGGGCATTTATTTAGTCCCCTAATATTTGTTTATGACGACATTTGTGGCGTTCCAGTTCTAGATCATTAATGAATGTATCCACTGGTGGAGGATATAAAAGCAGGCTTATTATGTATGCACAATATACAGTTATATTTATCTCCTTAAGATGTTTATAAGTGATGCTTGTAAGCAAATGTTCACTGATTTTTTTTCAAGGGACGTTTCAATAAAGGTTTTTTTGGTTCCTCATGATATACTGTGTGGAGCCGATCTGTGACATCACTTGGATATTATGGGCTGCGGTGCAAAAAATGATGAATAGGTCCATCCAGATCAATATTACTTTGAAGCAGTAAAAAAATGACAGTGTAATTTGCTTATTTTCTTGCTATTATGTCTCAAATACGTTGAGGCCACATCCTGTCCTAAGGGTTCACATGAGACTGCTTAACTGCTTCGTAATAATTATGCGTCATATTTAGCTGTGTGACACACCACTGGCCAATTAAGGATTTCCGAGAACTCTTGTTGTGCATCATAAACGTTTGAGTCTATCACTTGAACTTGCTTTTATGGTAATGTCATTACACATGTATCATTCTGATGGATATATTTGATACATTACATTTACAGTTATGTATGCAGCATGAATAGATGTCAGGTTAAACTGTATATTCCTGTTAATCATGGGGGGACAATTGTGTCCAAATATATATGATGGGCCTACTGAATATTTAAGGGGGGGCCTTGCTGTTGATCCCCCTGCTGTATGGGCCCTGGTGTGATCACCCTACCCAGCTAACATAGAAAGGAGTACTGTTTTCTAAACCCAGTAGATGAAGTAATGTCCTGGGTGTGTATTTTTAAACAAAAATTAACAAATGAAAATATTAATCAAGCCTTTTGGAAAAGCACATCCTGAACATGACTAATCAATTGATGATATTGCATTCAAATACATAGCCCTTTACTGCTGTAACAGCTTCCACTCTTCTTGAAGGCTTTTCACAAGATTGTGGAGATTCTGTGGGAGTTTGTGCCCATTCATACTGTAGAGCATTTATGAGGTCAGACGCTGATGTTGGACAAGAAGGTCTGGATCACAATCTCCGTTCCAGTTCATCCCAAAGGTGTTGGATGGGGTTGAGGTCAGGGTTCTGTGCAGGTTAGTCAAGTTCTTCCACACTGAACTCATCCAGCCATGTCTTTATGGAGTACTGGGACACAGTCATGCTGGAATAGAAAAGGTTCTTCCGCAAACTGTCCACAAAGTTGGAATAATGGTGTTGTTCAAAATGTTTTGGTCTGCTGAAGCATTAAGATTAACCTTCACTGGAAGTAAGGGACCAACTGAATTCAACGATTAAGAGCTGTGTCCCAATACTTTTGTCCATATGGCGTATGTTGCGTTCATCAGGCTTGGAGGAGTACTAACAGAGAACAGAAGAGGGAGCTCTCCACCTACATATGATCTGTTTATTATGCTCAGTTGTGTTACTCAATATGTACATCAGTCCTAAGTCTTTCAAATGAAACAAGTCACATGTGCACAAAAATGCTTTTGAATAAGAACAACCATGCCTCAGTTCCAACAATCTGCAGTACAACAGCATTACCTGAGGTATTCTCACCTGAATTCTTTCCAGTCCCTTTGTGGAAAATACAGGAGATGAACATATATATGCTCTGGAGGCTTTTTCTACACTTAGGTTTTAAATGCATGTTTGGTCATTTAAAGACTACACCTTTATTATGAAGCATGTTCAAAATTTGCATTCCATGCAGATTCACTGAGAGCATAGATCAGGTTTCAGTAATAAAAGGCAAATGCAATGCCTGATTTTTATATTTATGACCCCTCTTGTGTTTCAGGTCTTTATTGTGTAAGATGACTTTGTTTTGAACAAGCACTTACACTATATTGGCAAAATTATTGGGACACCTCTTAACTATTGAATTCAGGTGGCCCCTTACTTCCAGTGAAGGTTAATCTTAATGCTTCAGCAGACCAAGACATTTTGAACAACACCATGGTTCAAACTTTGTGGACACAGTTTTAGGGGAAGAACCTTTTCTGTTCCAGCTTGACTGTGTCCCAGTGCACAAAGTGAGCTCCATAAAGACACGGCTGGATGAGTTCAGTGTGGAAGAACTTGACTGGCCCACTCAGAGCCCTGACCTCAACCCCATCCAGCACCTTTGGGATGAACTGGAACAGAGATTGCGAGCCAGGCCTTCTCATCCAACATCAGTGTCTGACCGAATAAAGGCTCTATGGAATGAATGGGCACAAATTCCCACAGAAACTCCAAAATCTTTTGGAAAGCCTTCCAAGAAGAGTGGAAGCTGTTCTAGCAGCAACCCCATATTAAAGTCTATGCAACTGAATGCAATGTCATTAAAGTGTCTGTTGGTGGGATGGTCAGGCGTCCCAATACTTTTGTCCACGTTGTGTGTTGAACGTGGGTCGGGCAGGGTCTGCAGGCAGGCTGAGGCTGCAGCTCTGGCTGAGTGAGTGACGTATTTGGGCTTTTTATCGCTCTCCCTCTCCTCTCCCGGGCTTCTTCCCTTCCTTCTGGCTTTTTTGTGATTTTTTAAAATCACACTCGTAACTTTCCAATCTCCCGAACCGAGGAGAAACACTCCAGGACCCGGGTGGAAGTGTCCTCGTCCAGAAGGGGCTTCATTGTATTAGGGCGGCTCTCAGGCTCAGGGGAGCTCTTGCGCTTGTTTGTTTGTTTGTTTATTTCGTCCCCTCCCCCCTCCACCTTGTTTACTGACCTATTGTTGACAAGAAGGAGACAAAAAAGGAGGAGAAATAACATGTCCGAAGTGCTACCTTACGAAGAAAACCTCACTCATTATGGGACCGATGGAGACGAGGAGCAGCTCTCCCTCACCTGTCGCCTCCAGAACACCAACAACTTCTTCAGCAACGGACAGAACAAGAGACCCCCCAAACTCGGGCAGATCGGAAGGAGCAAGAGAGGTGAGACCACCTTCTGCCCTTTTTCGACCACTCTGAGTTCTTAATAACCCCCTTTTCTCGTTTAAACCCTTTCTCGCCCCGATTCTCCGTTCCACCTTAACTGGCTGCAGCAGCCAAGCCCTGCTAGAGCCGTTTAAGGTGGAACTCCAGCAAGCACTCGACTTCAGTTTTTCTGCGTTAAATGGTTGCCTACTGAAAAAATACACTTCACTTATGAATAATTGTGGGTTTTTTTATGTAAATGAGTCCCTACTGGCAAAAAATACCCTCAACTTGTGAATAATTGTGTTTTTTAAATTGTAAATAGATAATTATTCACAAGTGAAACGTGTTTTTTAAATATAAACACTCCCCTACTGGCAAAAATTGCACTTGTGAATAATAATGTTTTATGAAATGTAAACGATTCACTGCTGGAAAAAACAAACTAAACTTGTGAATAATTGTGGGTTTCTTGTGTAAACAGTCACCTATTGGAAAAAATATACACAACTTGTGAATAATAATGAATAATGATGGTTTTTTAATGTAAATCGTTTCTTATTGGCAAAAAATAACCGTATGAATAATTTTGTGAATAAACTTGTGTATAACTGTGGGTTTTTTTTTTTAATGTAAATGGTTCCCTACTGGTAAAAAAAATACACAACTTGTAAATAATTGTGGGTTTTTAATGTAAACTTTTCCCTACTGGGAAAAAATGTACTAAACTTGTGAATAATGATGTTTTTTATGTAATCAGTTTCCTACTGGCAAAAAAATACACTTCACTGATGAATAATTGTGGGGCACTAAGCTGTGAGGCACTTTTATTGTTATTATTCTCGTCATCATTATTATCATTTTTTTCCCAGTGTTTGATTTTTCATCCATCGGTCGAGTCGTTGACTCTGGTCACGTGATCACGCGTTATTCCCCATAATTATTCACGTTAGGTCACGTGTTTACAGTGTGTCGTGTTTGGACACACATGATCACATGTGACTTGGAGTTGACCTTTCTGTAGTGGTCCATCCCTGGTGTTTACCTGTGGAAAAATAACACATTCAGGACAGTGTCTTGTTTGATTTGCTCCATGTTAGTTGCCACACACACACACACACACACACACACACACACACACACACACACACCGATTGTGTGCTGTCTGGTCTGATGAATTGCATAACACAGGCGCACATGCATCTCCAAGTGGTACCAGTGATGATGGTGGGTTCACAATGGGAGTAAGTGTGAGTGTGTCAGTCTACAGGCCGTGTGTGTGTGTGTGTGTGTGTGTGTGTGTGTGTGTGTGTGTGAGAAGCCAGCTGTGTCCTTCATAGCCCCTCAATGGTTCATCTCCAGTCCGTCACATTTGTCATCGCACCTGGCTGACCTTGTCAGGTTCGGTTCAGAGGTTCGTCTCACAGTATTTGATCCGTGTCCCTCCCTCCCCTGTTTTTTTTTCTTTCAGTTGTCATAGAGGATGACAGGATTGATGAGGTGCTCCAAAACACAGCAGAAAAGACGCCGCCGGAGGCGTGAAAGCCACAGGAACGTTTTTATTAGGGCTGCTGGAAGTGTTGGAATACACAGATGTGCATAAAAAAGCACTTGGCGGTGCCTCTCGATGGGGGTTGAGTTTCACAGGAAAGCACATGGAGGAGAGCACTGGCGCTGGCTTCCAAAATGGGGAGAGCTTTCGGGTCTGATCTGGTTTTTTTCTTCTTTTTTTTTTTCTTTCGAGGGCATGTTTTGATATCGTCTTTAGTTTCCTTCACAAGCTGAGATCAGTCCAATATTGTTCAATACTTGTGGGTTTGATCTTTAGTAGTAAAGGTACCATTGTATTGTGAGAGGAATGTATTGATATATAAAAGCACAAATCACAGTCTACTGGTGACCATTACGTTTCTTCACTTATTTGTTTATTTATTCATTTTCATTCTTTCTTGCTCAGACAGGGCACTTTGTTTTTCTGTATCTTGCAACACTATGATGACTTTCGTGCACAATGGAACTGTGAACTTCAGTAATGTGTTTTTGTTTAGTTCTTTTTTTTTTCTTTCTCACTTATCATGAAATCTAATCTTTTTTGGAAGGCGGTGCAAATGTTTTTATAGACTGATAACTGAAAGCCTAACCTTTTTTAAAAAATCACACACTCTCTTTTTTTTTTGGATGCTGCTTATTGTATTTATTATTATTATTATTTTTTGATGTTGCTACAAACTGCCTGCTCAGCCTGATAGCAGTGAAATAGCTTATTTTTGTATGAGGGAGCAGTTTTCCCGAAGCTGTTTCGGTCGTAGTTGTAGTCTTAGCACTTTCAAGCGTGGCTGTCACTCTCCGCTGTACAGGAAATGATCACATTTGTGCCAAATATCGCAAAAGTGTGCCAGTCAAGCTGTGTCCTCGTGCTCTGTGTACTGTGAAATTCTGCGAGCCTGGCTGTCCTGTCCATTTTCAGGGCTTTTTTTCTAACTGCTTTTGCATGAGACAGGCTGAAGTGCCTCCCTGTGTGGCAAATGGAACTGGTGTACTTTACAGTAATCTTTTGTTGTTTGCAACTTCTGGAATGACAGACCTCAAACTATCTTGAATATTACATATACTGTATGTTGCACTTCCTTTCACTGTTGAACAGGGCTATATTGATAATGGAAAGTATGACCATTAAAATGTGAATATACATGAAAACGGATTTAGCATCACTCCTTTCATGACTGTTGTGTGAGAATGTCGCAGTTCACTTTTACTTGATATCTCCACACCATCTCTTGCTGTCGGCTCTTGACCTCCAGTACTCACATGGTACAGACCGAATTACCACAGTTTTTCAGAACCATATTTCATTACCTAAGAATTCTTAATAGCATCAGTGCTTCTGGATAGGTCTAGGTGTAGTAATATGCTTTCAACGCGTCACACTTCTGTTTTAAGTCACTCATGTTAAATAACAAAGCGTTAAATAAGAAAGCATTATTCAGAAGTCACTATAGATAATCTAACTTTTTCAGATCATTGCCAGTTTCCACACAGTAGCAACTTCTCCAGTCTCAAAGAGCTACCAAGCTGTCTAGTTTGTGCTTCTTCGGAGAGATGAAAAGCACCACCACCTCGTTTCGAACTGCTGCTAATGTGACGTCATTGGATGACTCGGCACGCTTGGAGGAGAACACTAATCCTGCTATATCACCTAACAGCTGCCTGCTCTGGCTGGCATCATGTTGAATGATGTTAAAGCTAGAGGCGCCATCCTGCTCACACAGAGATGTTCTCTTGGACTCCCGGCTATGGATGGCTGTGGCATCACTGGGGATCGAACTCTATATTTCGTGCTAATGCAGTTCCAACACTCAGGAGTCCCGGCAGTGCCCAGCCATGACCTTTTGAAAACAAGCGGCACAAGGATCCATGCCAGAAACACAAGAAATGAGAAAGAATTTCACACTGTTCACACTGTGTGCTGTGGTGTGTTCACAGATGACGAATGGTCACTTTACAATTTACACTATGTTACACAGAACCAAGGTATTGTAATTTTTAAATCATGTGTAATAATAATAACTGCTACTGGGGTTTAAAAAAAAATCACACAAATGCAAATGAACAAAAATGGCCAAATTTCTTTTATTTTAGGTCTTAGAAACAAACATAAAAACACAAGATCTTTGAACTTTCAGGATAGTCTCCGCCCACGAGTGGGTGGGGAAAACCCGCAGAGGGAGGGGCTCTGTAGAGCGGCCGAGAGAAAGAGCAGAAAATGGCGAGCGTGTAGGAGAACAAACACCGGTTTTGGACTGTTTTACACCGTTTATATTTGTTGAAATCAGATTTTACGAATACAGTCTGAGTTCTAAGGGTTAGCCACTTAAACAGTGAATGATTTGTCTTTACTTTGCACCTCAGTGTCAAATGGCGCCCTAAGCCCTGCAAAGTCCACACTTTGATGACATCTGCAACATACAGACCTGAAGACCAAGAATCCTCAACGGTGTTTGGCTTCAACTTGTGCATTTGAGACACACTTGTGTGAAAAGCAGGATGTTCATGGGCTGTGTGTATCCGTCGACCTGCTAATGGGCTTATCTCTTATAGGTTCATTCACCTTACAAGCTCACTGCAGATCAGTTAGAAGGAATAAATACATGCATTTTTACTCACATCAGAATATCTTCCACGTTGGACAGACAGCTGTAAAGTGACAAGTTTGGTTCACCAAATGAAAAGGTTCAGGGTTGGTTTTCGAAACCATGAGAATGAAAAAAGAAAGATTCTGAAGGTCACTAGAACATCCTAGTTTGTTTAAGACTGAAGGACAGCTCATCTAAAGATAGCACTGTTCCATAAACAATGAAACCATGCTCACTTACTCCCTTATTCATCTGCTTTCCTGACTCAGCTCATGACGAGCTCGATCATTATCTGACAAAAACATACACTGTGTGGTGATGGGATTGGGAACCATTCGTAATGTCAAGGCTGCTGTCACTGCCACTCATTTCTGGCAGCTGTTTTCATGAGTTGTGTTGATCTTTTCCAAAAAGCTGCCTTAAAGGCTTAGTAAATTAAGGTTGAGTTAAGTTTAGCGGCTCCTAAGCAGTTAAAAAAGTAACTGAATTAACTTAAACTGAACAATTTATGAAGCCCATGAACCCGAGGCATGGCTTTCACAGTAGCTTGAGCTTCTCTAGATGAAGAGATGTGACTGATGCAGTAACAGTAAAGAGGAAAGTGTAGACACTCATCATCGTTTGAGCAATTCCAGTCTAGGTTCCTTTATTGTCTGCATGAGTGTGTTACTCAACAAAACTGTACCTACTACAATCTGCCTCACCCACACATCTGCCTCATTCAGCTATATTTTCTATTAATCATCAGTGTACCAAAAATGAGTTGTCAGTTTTGATGATGTGGGTGTTGCAGGAACCACTGCTGAACTACTGAGATACTCTGGAATCTTCACATGGACTGATTTAAAAAAAAAATTACATCCACAGTTTAAAATGTTATTATGATAGGCCCAAAATCAGTAACCACGGTCCATGGCAGCACCCCTCTAAGTTATCAGTGTAATTCTGTATTTTTTATATACTGCTCTTGACAAAACATCGTCCCGAGAAATGTACAGAAATGGGTCCAGGCCCTTAGTGAGTCAAGTCCAAGACCTATAAAACCACTTCGGGGGATGTGCCAGAACCGTATAGCACTTTTCAAAATCATTAGTTTCGTCCCCCCAACTTTTTCTCTCCCAGACAACAGCCCTCCCAGCTCCCGCAAATAAAAATGCTTCCGCCACCCATGGTTCTGGTCATGGGCGCTGGAACCATTACAGCAGGGGAGGACACTCCTCGAAATCATTCGTTTGCCCCCCCACACACACACACACTTTTTGTTTCCCAGACAAAGGCCAGACTGCATGCAGGCTCTGTTTCTGGGAAAAACTCACAAAATGTTCTTCACAGTCTCTTAATCATCTGAAACACTGACATGGCATTGGAAATAACTCAATAATGGATGAGGCTGCATATCATATCGGCATATCTTTCAACTTCAGCATAAACCGCGAGTCCAGACATTTTGCACAATAATTATCTCGAAGGATCAGAAAAAAGAAATGTGTGCTTGTGGAAGTTCACCTTGTCCTCGCTTGACTTTATGCTGTGTGGTTTAGTGTGAGCCTGCGTTCTGCTCTGATCAATATTTTAATGGTAACACTTATTTACAGTACAGAAGCTTTTTATCCAAAGCGTCTTCCACTCCCTAACTACAGGGGACTTGAGCCACCCCTCATTTCTTTATAAATGTTTTACTGCAACAGGCTGCAAAGTGCCTAAAGATACAAGGAGCCTGGATAAAGGAGTTCCAACCACTCAGCATTCAGCACCACCAGTATACTGATCACCGCCTGATCATCTGGAATCATCTGCTCCTGGTTCTTCACTGGACTTAAGTTAGATGTGCTTTGTTATGCTTGAATGATTCATACGCAGGTCACTGTGTGGCTTAACAAACAAAAATCCTTCTGAAACTGGTCAGGTTCAGGGACTGGACTGAAAACGAGAGTCTTTGAAAGTCCCTCAGGAAGCCTGGAGAACCGTTCCTCAGGACTACATTAAAAATACAAGAAAGTCTGAGTCTTTGGAAACAAAATATGAAGAAATGAGGGATTGCTCAAGACTTTTGCACAGAATTGTACGACTTTTAAATGTGTTGTTCTTCCAAACATTTTCACATCCAGATACGCAGAGTTGTTTTTGAGGACCATCTTGCCGCTCCTAACCATCCAGTTTTGTAGCCAGTTTATGAGCAAATTATGCAAAATCTATGCTAATATTAGTGCAGTGTATTGACCAATAAAATCGGGATGTTAATTACAACTGAAAACAACAGTAATGTAAATTAGCAGACCCCAGTATTGGCTGGGATTACACTGCACAGCGCCAGAACTTTGCCAAGCAAACTTTTTTTTTAGAATATTATAACCCATAAAATTTACATTTATGGCCGTGCAACTCGCGGCAAAAAATGTTTGTGTGTTTGGAGTTTATAGCACAAGAGTGTTGTACAACCTGGAATGTGCTTTACATCCAGTGCAGCTTTCCTTCTCTATGGCTCATGCTACAAATCATGGAATTTGGAAAGGTATGGGCAAAAATACAACAATACTTCACAAAATTTCCACGATACACAACATTTTTTACAATTGCATAAACAGAGTGAAAAGAACCAGTGGTGCCACATATAAAGTACACTGAATACATTTAGTTTGAATCAACATTTCAAACACTGCACAAAATCCAGTAGAGCAAAACTGATTTTGCTTTCTAATGAAACATGGCGCCAGTGTGTTCCTTCCGCACGGATGGTCTCATGATATGCTCAAATTTTCTAACTACAATAATTCAGCCCAAAAACGATGTGGCTGAAAGATTTGAAGGCCTTAAAGAGTGACATTCTAGCTACAAAACAAGCCAGACCAAGAAACGAACCTTAGATATCCGTTCATGTTTCTCTGTGAGCTTCATTTGCTTAGTTCTAGCTTATGAAATCACCATTAGCCGTGGAGACTTTTGCACAACTAGTTTCTACAAGTTCTGTCCTAAGTTTCTAGATGTGGGTCAGGTGCGTAACCACTTGCATGGAACAGAATCCTCCACCCACACCGGCTCTTTCTGGATCGTGACTCGCCCCTGCTGGAACTTTGAGTTGCTGAACGCGTGCCTGTCTTGGGTGAGAGTTTTGGAGGGACGGCGTGGGATTGAAGGGAGGGGGTGGACTCTTTCAGTGGCTGAACCTGGAGGAAGTCAGCGAGATCTACTAATGTAGAAGAACCTATCTAGGAACGTCTAAGAACACAGTTTCTAACCTGAACCTTACCCTTAAAATCTGACCAAACACCTAAACCCGAGTAGTTTCACATGCTAGCAAAGCCGACAGCAAACTGATGTTCACATGCAAGCAAAACAGTAGCGAACGGATGTTCTGCAAATGCGTATTCACAGATCTAAGCATTTGCACCACCCACAATTTGAACAAAAAAAACAAAAGAAATCGTGTAGTAAACAGCATATTGTGCTGGGATCTGTCGGCCAGAGGAACAGATGATGGTAAGCTGCTTGCATAGATGTTGCGGTAATGTTTGTGTGTGTGAGAGAACGTCTGTGTGTGTGTGTGTGTGTGTGTGTGTGAGAGAGAGAGAGACAGAGAGAGAGTTTTTTGAGTTTTAAAAAATAAACTTTATTACGTCAATCAGGGATCACAACAGGGTACAAAGCATCAAACAAAAGTAGCAGATCAGCTTCCTGGACAGGGAAAGACCAGTTCGCCTCCCACCACAGAGCAAAAG
>JBBPCX010000141.1:5009956-5026626 GCA_037974365.1 Hydrocynus forskahlii
CAAACAGTGTGTCCTCAGTGCAGACTGACATTCAGAAAAATCCAGTGCCTCAGCTTGGATGGGCTGATGTGGTTTCTCTCAGTATCTGCCCTGTTTTTGAGAAGACTCTCTCCTCACATGTGACTGGCCACAAGTTCTGCCGTGAGCAAAGCTGAGCCGCTGAGAGAGCTGAGCAGCGGGAGGATAAAAAGTGGGGAGCGGCTCTCACTTGATGGGAGTCGGCTCTTCTGATTCACCCGATTCTTTTGTGCATGACACTATTCTGTGGCTCGCGGTTCACTCGTTTTTACGTTATACGGTCCCCTGTGCGCATAGAAATTATTTTGAAAGGCAGGGCTCCACGATCGACTCACGTTGCCTTTGCGATCGACCGGTAGATCGCGATCAACGTATTGGGCACCCCTGCTCTAAATGATGTGTGTAGTTGTGGCTGGTACTAATACTACACTAAGCAAGGAACTGGCTTAAACATTCCAGTTTTCTTGGCAATAAAAGGTCAAATGTTGAAAAATTGCTTCCATTTACATGTGCTATGCTAAAGCCCTGAATTTATATGTCTGGATCCCATGCATTTAGGGTTGTCATTGGTACAGATTCGAATGAGCATGTCTTGTATTTGATCACTCAGACCAACTTTGAAGGTGATCAGGGATGCATGTGACCACACACTATTGCAGTGTCAAGGCTAAAGCATGAAAATGTGTGCCCGACAGAAATGAAGCACCACCTTAACAAACCTGCAGCACCACAACTGAGAAGTTACTGTAGCAGCTGCGTAGCTTTTGTCATTTTGTTTCCTGTTCAAGTTGCATTAGCAAAACTGGTCTAAACATTTGAACAACCTTTAGATTTACACTGAAAGGACTTGCAGCACATTTTGGTGGTCCAAGAAATGCAACAAGAGATTGACTGAATGTCCAGAGCACCCTTTCTCTAGTTGTGAAGTCGTCAATGGTCATTTGAGACGTGAGTCGTTTGATGATCTGGACCATACACTTTTACCATGGTGTGCAACTCGGTTTTATAAGTGGTTGGCCAGATAAGATCCCGCATCCAGATAACAGAATGTGGCGTGAATATGAACTGCTTTCAGAAGATAAGTCCCCAGAATCAGCCAAATTTGGTCCCTTAAGTTAATTCAGGGTCTTGAGTTTTGTTTCGCACCTTCTGCCATAAGATTTGAAGCGACGCTCAGCGGACGCACCGTGAGATTGTATACCAGCAAAGTCAATTCGTGGCAAACAGATGTTTGGACTATGGACATCTTTGTCTTCTACTCGCAGCACCACAGACTGGCAGCTTTGATTGATCTTGTGTAGCCACTTTCAGAGCTTCAGGATCATAAATGGTCTACAGTACCTGAGATGCTGTCACAAGTGCTTCAGACTAGCACCCTTGATTCTGTTTGGCTGATTGTTATCCAGTTGCTTGAGATCTTCTTGACACTGCCCTTCAAACACTTGTTTACATTGTCAAAGACAAGAGGTTCTAAATTAATCTTGCCTCAAGGCCCGTATTTGTCCTTTATCATGAAGTCACAATTCAGAAGCAATATAACTTTGTAACCCTTATAATTAATTTCACAAAGAAACCCAAGCTTAGAGGTCATCAAACTTTTGCTCTTTTCACATCTTTGTCACATAAATCCCACTGTGGCCCCTCTCATCTGTCCCAGGTGTAAGAAAAAACACTTATTTGAGAACCACCAGCAGTTATGAACCTCTGACCAAGACTGTGACAGACCTTTGGCTTCTCTGTTTATGGCCTCCATCAAGACTGGATGGCGCACTCCTAGCAGTTAGATGAGATCCTTCCAGTTGGGTTTCTATCTGTGGTGTTCAGAGAACTGTTCAGTTCAAGTCAAGTCAAGTCATATATATATATACTGCTCAGAAAGTTAAAGGGAAGCAGTCATGCTGTTTTTTAAGTGTTCCCTTTAATTTTTGAGCAGTATATATATATATATATATATATATATAGCCACTGTTAAAAAAATATAGCCACACTGCAGTGTTGTATACAATATTCCATGGTGAAATTAGCAGTGCAAACTAGCAAACATTCTCAGCGATTAATTCCCCGCCACACCAGCAAGCAGCCTCTGTCTTGACCCTTCTTTCCATTCATGCAACCACGGCAATCAGTCCTGGGGACTTGACTTATCTTCTAGATCAGTGGTTCTCAACCGTGGTTCTGAAGTACCCTTAGCCTAACACACGCACTTCAAATCAATTCTCTCTTTTAAATAAGTTGATTAGTTGAATCAGGAGTGCTGAAGTAAGAAGAACTGTAAAATATGCAAGAACTTGGGTACTCCAGCACCTACGTGCTGTAGATTAAGACCACACCTGACTGACCTCCATTCTCTGGGACAGTACACAAATGAAAAACCAGGACCAACTGCAATGCGTTTCTCAGAACAACACTTGTATTACATTGAGTGTTGGCATTTTACGTGTTCAACTTAATTTACTGTATTCAAGTTGTTCAACTTAATTTAACGTATTCAGCTCTATTTACTGTCTCTCGAGCTAAAGAGGTAGAGGAAGCATTACATCACATTCAGGACTACCGCTCATCTCTGCAACGATCCTTCTGTCACATATGTTCTGCAAGTGAGAAGGAGAAAGCGAATCAATATCTGCGCACTTAAGAGGCACAGGCTATTCAAAGAACTGGAACGTGAGATGGTTGCCTAGAAACACAATCAAAATTTCAGTGCCGCATTCATATACAGTACAGAAACATAACTTTTCTGGCACACTTGAATGGGCTACTTTCAGCGAAGAAAGAGTCCTTTCCTCAGAACAATCCGGGCAAGCTGATCGCATTATACACCTTTTCCTAGGACAGAGGGGGCTGGGAAGCGACGAACTTTAAGCGAAGTTCAGGCTCTCCATCGCTGGATGAAGTGCGAGTAACTGCGAAACTTCCTTCGGCATGCATGCTAAAGACCTCTGAGGAACTCACCCGCGACCACTGTTATTAGGAGCGGGTTGTCAGGCGTGACAGGAGAGGTTTCCTCTGCCTTAATTGCAGCCAAGGTGTGGGCATGATGCTGCCGTTGCTATAGTGACCTCTCCTCTTAGCCAATCCCGGAGGATCCCCCAGGTTCCGATTGAACTGAAGGCCCAATTACACATGGCTGTCACCGCCAGGTGTGGGGGAGGGACGCGTTCCTGCGAGGTTACGCATGTAATTAGACCTCTCTCTGCTTATGCTAATGAGGCTACGCAAGGTCATTCTTGTTCACTGGGCCTCTCCAAGGCTCGCTCGAGCCTGGTGGTGCTCCAAATGGCTGTGTAATAAAATAAATACTGGCGCACTACTCACGGCCATGTGTATCAGTGCCAGGACCTGGTGGTGGGGGGTTTGGTGTGTTGACCCCTCCAGCGCTCTTGACTCTCGATAATTATTTCCAAGGGTCTACGTCAGAGGTGCCAGTGCCCAGTCCTGCAGGGCCACATGAATGTTTTGCCCACTCCAACATACCTAAAGTGACTCATCGGCTAATAATTGAGCCGTCCGTAAGATGAATAAGGAGTAAGCGGGAGAAACTGCATTACGTTGGCCCTCAAGGACTGCAGTTTGATACCCTCGGCCTGTGCTGCTGTTTACCATGTGTCAATTACTCAGCCATTACAGGTCCGGACAGTGAGACAGATAGTTGACTCCCTCAGCGAATACGGACACACCAGGCATCATTATGACTCTGCCCAGCTCCCCTGGGCAGGACTGCAGTGTCTCAGTGCCGAGAATAATGGCCATTATAGGACACCTAAAATTCTCACATCGCCAATAATGAATGGCAGCTAAAAGAAGCCGGTTGCCATTGCACAAATTAGACCCTACTAATTGGGCTCCCTACTAATTGGTCTCCACTATTTTTTTTTACTCACTGCACAGTGTGTTAAAAAAAATCTTCAGATTTAATGTGGAGGACTGACGTTTTAATATGAAAACTGATAATAACAAACCACACATGCCTGAATGATACTGTATGCACAGTTGTTTAGTGGAACACTTTCAGTTTCTGCCATTAATGACCAAGCTTGAATAAAAGTAGACCTGTATTTGCTTGAGTAAGTGTTTGATCATACAGGTCAGGCCCCTATATTAAAGGATGGTTGAAAATTCAATTCCCAGCCATGACGGGGAGATCCAGACTGACGGCCACTCTCTGCCACGGTTGCTTAAAGGCAATTGGTTATAGCTCACAGTCAAACCAGGCTTGAAGGAGACTCGCTCGGAGCTTAAAGCAGAATTCTTTACGATCTTTTCTGCAGTCAGTTATTACCCCAGAAACAAATGTTTAAAAGCTGTGAAGACGTTCTTTCTTTTTGTGAGTTTTTTTTGTCTTTTTTGGTGCATGGTGGCTTCAGTTGTTCTCTCCTGCCTCCCTGACACGCAGTTTGCGAGGAGTTCTTCACCACACTGCCAGTTCCCATAGAAACAAAAGTTGTTACATGACTAACCAGAGCACCTTGCCCTTTTATTTTGTTAACATAAGGCAAATTATCTCTCTTTTGTAATAGCTGGTTTAAACTGTGGTGCTAAAATAGATGAGAAGTTCTAAGCTTAGTTTTACTTCTCATTAGATCCTGTCAAGCCATACCCACACATCTTTCAGTGAAACATCTCGTTACTTGTTGCACAACCTGAAGTATTTCCAGAAACACAGGCTTACATAACATTGAGCCATATTTATGGTGTGGAAAATGACGAGGTTATGTATTCGTGTTTTCGTAATTCAGTATTTAATCCAGACTGTTTGATCTTACCTGAGGGCAAAAGGAAGAAAACAAGGACAATGCACAAACTATTCAAGACGAACATATATTAGTAATTTTACACTAGATTTTTCCACGGTTTACCAATTTTACCATTGATTTTATGAATGTGCTTGTAGAAACGCTAATTGAATTTAATGTGCTCTTGGGATTGGACAATTTCAACATCATAAATGTAACCCTCGCCACATCTTTGTACCTGTCTTCCCTCATGGTAGAAATAAGACTGGATGTACTACAGCAGCTAATTGCTTTTATCTCATGTGCTTTTGAGTATCAGGGTCAGATCTTAAAAATACACTTCAAGAGGTGGTAGGTGACACATTGTAGCCCCAAATATGAATGCATGTGTTTCCACAATCCACACTTGACCTCTCGATGTTGTGACGGAATCTGTGCTACATGGCAAACCATGACAATTAAATCTGGGCCTTCAATTTGGGCCATAAAAAAACACTACTAGCACCCCTATTGAATCATAGTTGTACTATTACTATCAAAATTACAGTTATAGTCATTGTAAGTTGGCACCACACATCAGCATGTTTTGGCTAGATTAAGCACAGACATCTGAAGCTTGTGAACGACGTTCCATATTTCATCTGATTTTTAAAATCAATCCGTCTCTATAGACGACTGCTAGCAGTAGAATAGCTTGTACAGAAGAGCTCAGTGTTACCTAGGAGCAATGGGTGTGGCTGAAACACCTGAACTCAATGATTAGGACAGGTGTCCACTTCTGTCCAGATGTATAGTTTACCCTGCATGTCTTTTATTAGAAGGTCTGGGCAGAGAGCTGCCCTATTCTCTAAAGGCCTCGAAGGTCCTGCTGTGTATACAGATGAATGCACTGCTAATGGTGGTGTGGTATTAAGCATAATATGATGTGGTTTGAGGGCCATCTGTAACTAAGTTCTGGTGGGTGAAGCTTCCAATAATCTCAGATCTCCACTGAAACCAAACAAATCCTGTAAATGGTGGCTATTAGCTTCCATTACTTGATAGCTATGATACCCTCATAGCTTCAGTTCAAAGTAAAGGAGGCACCTTTGATGCCAGATATGTCTATTACATTACATCACATTCCATTCACTTGGCAGACACATTTATCCAAAGTGACTTACAATGTGAGGAAACGCTCAAGTTTCAGGACAGAGAGAGCGACATGCAAGATCTTTAAGCAGGAAGTAGTGGAAGAAGATGCAGGTGTGATTTACGATAGAGGAGGTCCTCATTCAGTGGTTCTTGAAGATAGAGATGTTCGATTGACACCATTTGGCTCAAGGGAATATTGTGCACCTTTAATTTTCCATCAAACTGTTTCTTTGAGGAGCTCACGGAGGTGTGCTTTGGTTAACCATCGCCAAGTCAGATCTGGAGGACCGACATTCAGAGCAGCTCTTGCAGCTTCTTTTGGTTTCTGCAAGAGCCAGGTCATGGCCGCCTTCATGAAGATCATCTCTGTTTTAATGAGGATTGATTAGCTGCCTCCAGACACTCTCTCACTCTCTCTTTCTCCCTCTTTGCACTTTATCATGCTTTAGTGCTGATAACATCATCAAAGCCTTGTTATCCCGAGCAGCTCTTTGATTCTCACTTTATGCCCAAGGCCAGGTCCCCTCCACTGCGGTAATTGGTATTAAATACATTGACGTGCTTGCTGCGCAGCACGCCAGGTCAGGGTGACCTATTGTGAAATGAGATGCTGCACGGAGAGATGAGAAGGTTTAGGACTTTTCTCCTAAGCCCTTGGTGGTAAAATGTGCATGGCTAACAGAACACTTATGGGCCATAAAGGCTTAGTTATGACTCGTGTACCTCCCAGTCATGACATTATTACCAGGCATTGTGCAGACAGCCTCCTCTCCAGAGGACAGAGTACTATAAGCCCAGCTATCCTGCAGTCCCCTAATGGAGAATCTAATCTGCCCTGACAAAAACCATTCTCCCTGCTCTCCTGGTTTCCAAAGTGTGGTGCAGCATCTGCTGGTTACAAAAAGTATTGCTTTTGGCAACCATTTTAGCACTGAGACGGGCAGTAGGTGAGGCTGTCTGACATAAAACACAGTAAAAGAAGTGTTGTCTTCTATTTGGCTCAAATAGCTGTAAAGAAACAGTAACTTTGTCGGAGGAGGAAAGGATTTGCTTCACATCTATTACAAACGCCCTTATCGGTTTTTAGCTTTCTATAAATGAGTTAAAATCATCATTGTATTGTAGTAATTCCTTTTTTTCAAATGTTATTGGTCTATTCATTCATCATTAAATACTGAATCGTGAATTCAGACAACGCAAGAGAGGGGCTGGGGAGCGTTGTCGAGTGGTATAATCCTGGTCAATGTTTAAAACGTTTAAAAAGTCAGACTTTATGGAGACTTTCTCCTGTTAATGAGAAAGTTTCACAGTTATGAGACAGAATCTTATGGTTTAGTTTTTCAGTTATGGTTTAGTAATTTACCTCATCTTTGTGACATCACAACTATGAGCTACTATGTTATAATAACGTGTGAGATACTAACAAATAATGACTCGGATATCAAATGATGACTTACTATTTCTTTTGATTGTTTTAATATGTCATAAGTATGATACTGTGCATCATATTCAGTACTTGTTTCAGTGTACACCTTCTGGTGCTACCTGGAAACGTCTTCGGTGATGAACCTGGAGGTCACAGAGTGTTTAACCACCAGACACCTTCACCCAGGCGACCCCGCTCACTCTACTGAGTTTGAAATGGAAGATAATCCATAGTAGCTTCAGACAGTAGTTGTTGCAAAAGACTGCGGGTGCCGGGGGTGTGGTGGTGGTGGTGGTGGGGTGTTCGAATTCTTAGTAAACTTCAACATTCGCGGCTGGAGGAAATTCTGCAAAGTCAATGAATGGAAGCAGGACTGATGGGTTAATAATACTGCATTCAGTTCCTCTGTTTCTATGGTGGCAGAAAGTGATGGTCAGTAAAATGTACGCAAACACTCTCGCCCATCAGTTGCAGCAAGACTTTATTACATGCAGTTACACACTCCATCATTGCACTAGCAGCACTACGGCGAATCAACGAGAGCCTGACAGCCACTTTAGGAACACAAATTGACCTCAAAAACGGAGTCCACTTTTCACGCAAAAGAGTCAACAGCCACGTTCACAAGCATGTATTTTACACCTCGATGGTCACTCCTTCACCCCGTCGCCCTCAAGCAGGACGGACCTGGAGATGAAATAGGCTTCTCTGTCCCTTTCTCATACATCCCGACTGATACTATGTAATCATGCTCGCCAGAGGAACCCAAGCTACACAGGAGCGATACCTGAGTGATAGAAAACAGTGACAATCTTGTACAGAAACAAAACAAAACAGCCATTCTTGTGGATAACAGAGAAGAGCTTAGCGGGAAAAAACTATTCTTTTCACTTACGATTTGCCACATTATGTTTTGTATGGAAACCCGTTACCACCATGTGGGGTTAAAGTTAAGCCATTTAGTAAGTCCTAATAAAGAGGCAGGATCACCATAACTACGGATTACTATCTTGTAATGGAATACTATCTGTCTCTGTCTCGTTTATTACTTATTTACTCATAAACTCAAATGAGATTTGTGATAATTATGGCTTGATACAATGATAGTATCTCGTAATTTACATTACATCTTCGGTTAATGAGAATGTTTTACAATTATGAGATACTGTCAAAATCATGGCCTACTGTCTCAATTATGATTTTGTGATCTACCTCATCAACCATAAGATACTATGTCATAATTATAATTTGTCTAGTGAGATACTGTAAAATGATTATGACTCATTTATTTCTCAGTAGTGTGTTTGATATTATACTGTATATCATAATAAGGACTTCATTCTCATGTACACCAACTGGTGCTACATGGACACCTCTTCAGTGATGAACCTGGGGTCATGGGGTGTATAATCATCAGACACCCTCACTCAGGAGACGCACCCGAGGGTCATCGGCCCCCGACTTGTGTCCAAAGGCTCTTTTCCATAGGCTTACAGGAACCGTGCTGTACCGAAACTGTACTGCGACGGCAGGGAACGTGCATCATGCTTTGATTTTTCAGTGTATCTCAGTCCAGTAACAGAGTTTCTGATGCGTCAGCAGCGCAATTCTCTCCCCACAGTTTATGCCCGGTCATCATTCCAAAACCGCGTCCATGGAGTCGAACCAGTGGGAAGTTTACCTGTCAGAGCTGCTTTTGTTATAGTGCTTTGTTATTAAATATGTTGTGACAAATACCTAACCCAGCTAACTTGTTAGTAATTTTCTTTGTGTTTCTCACAGCACTAAAGATGATAGTGTCATAGAAAACTCCCCCTGAAATCTTCAGCTCAAAGAGACAGTCGTGCTTGTACATTGTCGATTTCCCAGTTGTTAAGTTTGTGTCTCCATTGTGTTTTTTGCCCAGACAGTCAAAAAAACAAACAAACAAGGGCTTCTTTCCATGTTGTGATGACATTTCGACCAGTCAGAAAGCAGTGACACAGTCAGCTCAGCCACGGCCCGCTTTTGGCCCTGCCATTGATCGGGCCGTGGCAGCACAAGTGCAGCTCGGGTCCAGGCTGCTTTATTTGTAATGGAAAAACATTTGTTTGTGGTATGGCACAGTTCCTCGTGCCAGCAGAGAAGTGCCACAAGTGGAGCACTGCACCATGGATACCCCCCTCTGGTCACCGAGGCCTTTTCAGCTTTCATCTCCAGGGTGTTTCTGTGGCTCTCCATATATTGTACTCCAAGGACTTTAGGAGATTGTTCCAGCTCCTGTTACTCACACACCACAGTTTGAATAATGTGACATTGTCAATGCCTGGGTGACCCGGCTGGGGATGCTCAGCCCAGACCTTGTGTTCAAGTGATGCTGGGCTCCATGATTTCCCATCCAGATCCACAGCCAACGCATGGCCTTTCCTGCAACCTCCAGTATGTCTCATGGCTCTTTTATGCTCCAGTTCTGTAATAAATGGCCTGCAAAAACCCAACACCCAACTTCAGGCCCTCCAGCCATTTCTCCAGCACTCTGTTACACAATCTTTTGTTGGCACCTTCAGTCTGGTCTTCTCAGGGGATCGTGAGATCCAGCAGGATAACTTGTTTTATAGAAACCAATGTTAACATCATATCTAGGTGGAACAAAGTGGTTTGCGATGTTCTCTGGAAACTTGAGCTCCCCTCCTAGGTCGACTCGGTGGGTGGAAGCCCTCCCAAGGAGCTAGAATGATGTTGGTCTTCTCCTCAGCTCTGATGAAGGTGATGGACCACAAGCCCCATCCTAAAGAATCTGTTTTAAAATACAATCTCAATTATGAGACATGTACTATTTAGAGTGGCAGGTATGACAAAACTATTATTATGACTTACTAAATGGCTTCGTTTTTTCAAGCTGTGGAAACTGAATAAAACAACGAGGAAGTTGTTCAAACCATCGATTCACTGATACCATAAACATGCAATGAAACAACAAATGAGAGCTAAACCTCAAGTGGCATCAAAAGAATGATTGGAGAAGTTCGGCTGGGTCAGGCACTTAAGACTGGAGAGCACTTTGACCAACAGAAAGTGCCGTCTCAGCAATAATTTGACATCTTTTTCAATCCCCAAAGACATTTAAATACATTACATGGTAAACACATTTATGTCAACGCCACCGCCTTTGACAATGACATATGGATGAAATCTTCCAGGGCCTCAGCGAGAAGAAAGGCAAATAGTCAAGAAATGCCACAGCTCCACTGAAAGTGGATGACCGTCAACAGTCTCATTTGCAGCAGATGGGATTCACTTCTACTCGTCATGGCAAGCAGCAATCACAAGAGTTCACAAGAGAAGTATTTACATAATTACCTCTGAGACAAACACAGACATATTGACATTTGTTCCAGCCTGCTTCGCTCCACAACGCAGGAGGACATTAACACACATTCACATGCTTCAGTATCACCGTGGACGTCATCCAGTGGATGTGCCGTCAGAAAAAAATGCAGATTGGTTGTTTTTTGTTTTTTTTTTCACGTCCGACACTGTAGCTGTCACGGTCATTGACTTGTTTGCATATAACCTTCGCTATGAATAATTTACCATCAAATTATAACCAGCTTTCTGTGTTCTAGTGTGTCAGGGTAAACCTGAAGTACAATTAGTGCCAAGTGACAGCACTTAATGAGTCTCGAAATGGGGTAGATTGCCTTTCATAGTAGATATCGCTACACTGTAGTGTTTCAGGAATAATTCCTAATAATAATTGCACAGGGATGTGAAGTCAAAGTGTGTTTTTTTTTGTTCCCTATAGAAAAGAAAAAGAGGAGTGCAGGATGACAGAATGAGCTGAGCTCTTTTCTTAGCAATGAAGCCACTGTACCTCAAACTTGCATTTTCTCTTTAAAGGGCCTAAATCTTTGATTTTTCTTGTATTTTTTTAGGTCCACTTATTAGATTGTAGCAGCTTTAGGTACCAAAAACAGTTTTAAGTCATTTGTACATGAACATTTTTCAACATGAGAATTAAACAGGCTGTTTAATTCCTGTGATTTTAAGACTAAATAAGTTATGACTGGCCAGCCTGTAATCAAAAAACAGTCCAGACCAAAACCCCTTTAAATGTGAACGTGTGAATGGTTGGGGCTAAACTGCGGTACGCTGAAAAGGTCGAGATAGACAAATGTATTGATTTTTTTGACCTCACAAAAAGAGCGAATGAGTTCTGACTGTTTTTGTGAATTAATAAAACTCTTGTTTTACCAAAAAGTGAGAATGGGCCTTTTAAGAACCTAAGCAGAACAGATACATTTGCCTCAAGGTTTAGTACCCATCAGATCAAAACAAACATGTCTACATTTTGAAGCTTAGAACCCCCTCCCCCCTGCCCCACCCCCAAAAAACACAACAATACCTGCGTGAAAGGATACGTCATCCATTAGCATAGTTAACACATTGATAATATATATCTCTCATCAGACACTATTGGGGTTGTAGCACAGCATGTTGAGCTGCAGGTTCTCGTCCCAGTGTCTGAGGATGATGAAGAGCTGGTTGGCGGCGGCCTTCACCGCCGCTAGGTCTCGGCCCTCAGGGATGGTCTGCCGGTCCATCCACAGGCTGGCTTTGGCTGCGATTAGCTCCCATTCGATGAAGTAGCTGGCCGAGTTGTTCTCCAGCCAGGCCAAAGCCACGGCCGTGGCCCACACCATGCTCTCCGGCTCCTGGGCCACCATCCGCAGAACTCCGGGCGAGACGGGCTGGGGCGTGTCCACATTCTCCGACTCGGAGCCACGCCCACTATCAGCCTGGGAGTTATTGGGTGAAAGAGGTGGGTCGGTCGATAAGGAGGAGGAGGGTCCGCCCAGAAGCGAAGAGCTGCTTTCGGTCCGAGGGCTGCGGGCCAGGTTGGGCGAGTTCGGGCTACGAGGCGCCACCTCCTCGGATTCAGAGCTGAGGTCAGGGTCCCTGGGAGGGGGAGAGCAGCTGTGGTGGACCTCCAGGCTTTCGGTTCTCTTGCTGCCGCCGGAGTGCTGGGATGGGTGGGTGACGCTGACCCTGTGGCTGGTGAAAGGGGACGTCCACTTCAGCTTGTCCATGGGCACGTTGATGGCCTCACACAGGGCCCCGTCCAGCATGAACGCACCGCACGACAGCTGCAAAGACACCTGGAAAACACCCAAAAGCAGCGGCTTGTTTTTGATTCCAGTCCCAGAAAAAGCTGGGAACTCATTCTTTTCAGAAGTAAAAAGCCTTTGAGGCACCGCTGAGAAACTGGTATCTCTGTGGGGTTTTTTTCATGTCCGAACATAACTGTGGTACTCTATAACTGTAAAAACTCATTTTGAAGCCGAGGCCTGACTGATACTTTTGAGAAAACGTCTTTGGGAGTTTTGTTTTTAATTTATCACTTCTGTCTAGAAGCATGGCTGTAGGACCAGCTTGTCCTATTTGTATGCTGATTCAATTCATGCATGCTAACACAGTAATAAAAATGCTTGAATTCCAACAGGACTGAAAAAACAGTACATTTTTCTTTTGGAAATTATACATTCAAGTGCTGATCTTGGATCAGAATAGTGTACATGTGTGCTTAGATGGATGGATGGATGGATGGATGGATAGATAGATAGAATACTAAAAATAAATATAATAATGCATATTATAATAAAATAACAATAAAAAGTAGGATAATAAAAAAGGTCTCAAAGGCCTTATTCAATTTACCATGAGTATACAGTGATTTGGTAGCAGCACAGCTATGCAAGGTGCAGTTAATTACGTCAGTCGCACCAGCGCTCTGAATATAGCAGATGTGTGAAGTGTCAGGTAACTTGCTGATTTCCATGACCTTTTCATGCACATCAGTCATATTGATTTTGTTATGCTTTGCTATCAATTACAGAAGAGGATATCCTCAAATGAACAGCACTAAACTGATCCTGCAATCGATTCATTCCGTGGTAAATACTCAAAGGATATCTCCCATTAGTTAGGTTTATGGCATGTAAGATGTCAAATATAGCTTGTTTAATGACACAAGACCTGTTCTTTCCTAACTGGGCAATAAGGCCAGGTCTGCCATTGAAGGATAGCTGGCTATTTATAAGTGACCAAATAAGAGGTCCTTACAGGTTCAACTGTGCATACAAGCTCATTGTGAAATATGTCAATAGAACATATTGGATCTAATTTTGCCTGAACAGAGAAATCAATTTTTGCCGGTTCATGCAGACTATGGACCATGTCTGTCAAACTTCTGAGGGTAAGAATGCTGATCAAGGTAAATGATAAATGTTTGCTGTTTATGCTATTAAGACATTATGGCACTTTTCCACTGGCACCAGGAACTGTGCCGTACTGCGAACAAATGTTTTTCCATTACAAATAAAGTGACCCCTACTGTGCTGTCATGGCCCTGATCGACGGCAGGGCCGAAAGCAGGCCGCAGTGGAGCTGACTGTGTCACTCCTTTTTAACTGGTTGAAATGTTATCACAACGTGGAAAGAGGCCATTGTTTTTTTATTGTCCGTGCGAAAGAAAAAACAACAATGGAGATACAAACTAACAACTGGGAAGTCGGCGAAGTACAAGCGCTACTATCTTGTTGGGCTGAAGATAAATTTAAGTGGGAGTTTTCTATGTTGATAACAAATTTATCTTTAACACTGTGTAACAGGTGTATCAGGACACCCCTAACAAGTTATCTGGGTTAGGTTTTCATCACATGGCGAAGGAACGCAGAGAACAAAACTCAAAAAAGACTACAAGTAATAAAAGACCACAATAACAAAAGCAGCTCAGACAGAAAATCCTTCCGCTAGTTCGACTCTGTGAATGCGGTTTTGGTCCACCCAGCCATAAACTGTGGGGAGAGACTTGCACTGCTGACATGTCAGAAACCCAGTTACTGGACTGAGATCAAAGTGTGCTGCAAGTCCCATGCCATCAAAGTACAGTTTAGGTACGGCATCGTTCATGAATACCTGTGGAAAAGTGCCTTTAGAATGTTTTTCATTACGTGAACCTGTAGGACCTCATGCCAGAACACTGTTCACTCTTATTGACCTAAAACATACTCATGCCAAAGGGATCCCACTAATGGAGATATGTAATAAGATACACCTTTATTAGTCCCACAAGTGGGAAATTTGCTTTGTCACGGCAGAAAGTGGACTGTACAAAGGTACGAGCAGCAAAAATTGAGAAAACAATAGGACAGAATAAAATACTATACCAACAGTACAGAATAAAATGTATACAATCAAGAAATATAAATATGGACATCTGTACTGTAAAATATTTACAAATATGTATATGTAAACTAAGTGTAGACTTAGGCAAGTAGTTTGCATGTACACAATGACGGTATGTATGTATATACAGAGTGGATATATAAGTAAATATAAGAACACAGTAGATACACAGACAAACACACACACATACAGGTACAATTAAAATATTGAAATTAAAATAATGTTACAATGACTTTACATGGAAGTAAATGGTACAAACCAGAGGGATGTAGTCTTTGTTGTCGTTGTCGCTCTCTCCCACAGAGTCGCTGGCTTTGTTCTGAGCTCGGCACATGAACCCGATAGCTGCCTTGGTCAAGAGACGTGTTCTGGTGAGGCTCAACCTGGGAGAAGAGATCGACATGATGGAGTTAAACAACATCAGTACCTCGCCTGATCAACACAGCATGGTCCACCAGCGCATGAGAATGTTCTTACTGTTCTTACTGCTCTTACCAAGTCTTGACTGACTTACTTTTAGATGGTATTTACTTCAAAATGAAGGTTTTCTTAATAATCCTCAAATATTACTTCATTATTTTGTGGGGAAGTTGGGAGTTTCATCTATTTGTGCCAATGGTGCATCAGCTAGCCTGAATCAAACCTATGCTGAGGGATGTGCTGGACAAACTAGTCTCATCCATGGAGACTGGAAGGATCTGCAGTTAACGTGTTGGTGCCAGATACCACAGAACCATCTTCAGAAGTATTATGGAGTCCAGGCCTTAACAGGTCAGAGGTGTCTTGACAGCACAAACACTACATTTGATGCAGCTGTTTACTGAAATGGGAATCGTTCATCAATCAGACTAACAGTGCTTTAAGCACGGATGCGGCAAGACCCTCAGACAAAAAACAGCAGGGATTCTCAAGAAGAGTGGTGCCTCGCAGCAATGACACCGTGCGTCCTTATGCTCCAAAGAAAATTAAAGAAACAAAGCATACAATGCACTTCATGATTACTTTTATCTTTAGTGCCTCTTCACTAGAAATATCACTGCTCGGACCGAGACAGAACTCATAGGCTGAAGGCGAAATGCCATCACGGAACCAATCGAAAATTCATCACCGTAGGACAGGGACCCTTTTACTATTCATTAGAAGCCCCCTCTGTAATCAGCCTGAGTCCACATGACTGCTTCAACCTCCAATCAATAAGACTGCTTATAGAGACTTTATTCAAAGATCTCAGGCGGCTACACATGACGTTAAAGGTGAGGACAATCAATAAACACTTAAAATCATCTGATCTGAGGGCCTTCTGTGTGAAAATGCCCCCCACCTCATCTAAATACTGTGAAATACTCAAACCTTTCAAAAAACCTTTCATTTCACTCTGATGAGCATCTAAACATTTCTAAAACATCTGTTTTTCGTATGGTTTTTATATGTAATTCAATCTGATGCACTTCTTTTTTTCATTAAGGGTTGCATTTTGCTTATTCTGCCATATTCATATTGTCCAAATAATATAATAATAATCATGTTCTCAGTGTTGCAGAGGGAGCCTTTGAAAGTGTCCCTGATGCTTCTCAAGCATATTGTATGCATATCAGTCCTATATCTGCATGCAGAGTCAACTAAATGGCTTTCATATGTTCCTTAATGAATTAAATATGTGCCTCCTGTCACCATATCGGCCTCATTTCATGTAAACAACAGATTGACAAAAGCAATCAAAATGCAAATGGAACTAATAAAAAAACTGTAGGACTGATCTGGCTTAAGTGTGTGGCAGTGAGTGTCTGGAATCAGATACCGACGTGTTTTCGGTTGCATACTTTTTGCTTAAAGTAAAAGTGATGCAACTAAAAGGAAGCCAATCAATCACATGGCCTTTAGCCGTCTGAATGCAGTTTGTAGCTGAAGAATGTAAAAAAATAAAAGTAAAAAGAAAGAAGAATGTAGTTTCTGCTTCTTGAGTGGTTTTCCGCACCTACGCCTCTTTAGTCTTTACAAAGTGAGGCTCTTACGACTGAGTGGAGTGGAGGAGATGATAAGAGCCAGGACTGATCGTCTCTCTCTCTCTCTCTCTCTCTCTCTCTCTCTCTCTCTCTCTCTCTCTCTGTGTCTCTCTCTCTCTCTGTCTCTCT
>JBBPCX010000141.1:5026726-5043838 GCA_037974365.1 Hydrocynus forskahlii
ATGTTATTTTGTTGGGAAGCATGGGGCCCAAAAAGATTTTCTTTCAGGGGGCCCAAAATTGCTAGCTACGCCCCTGATAAGGGGCCACTTTACTCAGGGCTGCCAACGCTCACGCACTGAGCGTGAGACACACGCGTCTGACTGTCATCTCACGCCGCACCTCCGATTTCTCGCGCTGAAAATGATGCCTAACGCACGGCTGAACAGGCAGAGAGGTGTTCCCTCCTGTGCACACTCCTGTACGGTAGGTGTCGCACGTAATAATGCTGCAGTCGTCGACAGCTGAAGAAGCACCCCCCCACACCCCACTCCTTTTTTCGGAAAAGTTGTCAACCCTGCCTTACTTTAAAATCTGTCATCATGGCAACGTGGCCACTCTTCATTCGGGTCAAGACGAGGAGATTTCATTTGTAGTTCATAAAAATTCTAACTGAGAAACTGAAATGAATTACTAAACCAAGCCCGCTTACATGAGAAAACCTTCTACTTTACACCTCCTCTGTACGAAGGTACTGGACTCACAGTCCGTCTGCTCCTTTCTCAAGGATGAATATTGGATAACACTTCGTTTTTTTTTTCACATATCATCGATTCTGCCACCATTCAGACATAAGCAATCTAACGTAACCTTGCATCTGAGAGCAAGAATACGAGAAGTAAAAAATAAAACACTCCGACTCCTGTTGTAATTCAATCCGACAGCGAGAAGATCTGTGAATGGCCAAATACCTTCCGATTAAGAGATGTAAAACACAGTTAACTGCACAGCAGCAAGCAGCATCTTACTTAGGTCAGTCTGACATGAAATAGAGGCAGACAGACTGAAAGACCAAACTTAAGCAAATGACACATTGTTTTCCATGTTAAATTCATCAAATCCAAGAGAATTGTGCATAAAAATGCAGAAATCTGTCTAAGTTTAAGGTTCATTTCTTTTCACCCAGACAATTAATAAAGTGTATAATTAGCAATGAGTATAATTTGACCAGGTGTGCGTAAGACGTTCCTATACAACTGTACATCCCATCTGGACACAAGCTGTGTGTGTTGTGAATTGAGTTTCAGGCTCATGGTTCAAAGTTATTATTTTAGTTTAAAAGGAGCTGTTACAAACACATCTGTCAGTTCAAGCAGTATTTAACACATTTTTTTACATTTTGTTCTTACCAATATAGGTCAACTTTTATATAATGGTTATGTCCTGCTACTGTTCTCTTATACTCAGTAGCTCTGAAAAAAATCCCTTATTACTAAATAATATCTCTTATGGGACAGCTGGAGGCCTGGTGGTCTGGGAGTTGCCCCTGCAGTCAGAAGGTCATGGGGTCAAATCTCAGGACTGCTAGTGGCACCACTGAGGTACCCTTGAGAAAGGTACCGTCCCCACACACTGCTCCCTGGGCGCCCCTCTTTGGTGGCAGCCTTAACCTGTGCACTTTTTTCTCTTAATGTTTCTTAATTTCCTGTATGAGAGAGTAAGATCAAATGAAGAGGTAAACTAGAGACGTTTGGTGTCGTAGTGATTTACAAACAGAAATTTCATACCTGGTGAAGCGGGCGTGACTTCGGACGAGTTCGATGACCTTCCCTGTGTTGCTGACCGCTCCGTCCGTCAGGAGGAAGAGCAGACGAGGATGACCACGCTGCACAGGTTGCCTCAGGATCCAGTTCAGAGGGGCCAGGAGGTTGGTGCCGCCCATGTCGGCCCGGATCTTCCTCATATATTCACAAGCGGCAGCTAAGCTGTCCTGTGAAGGACAGTGAAGACAGCTCACATTTACATAACGACTCATACTGGCCTTGCTATTCATTCATTAGTAACGTCTTTAGCATTAGGGTAAGTTAGACGTGGGGTTAAACCCATCAATTCAGGACCAGTTCAGAGCATAATGGGAGTTCATGGGGTTAAATTAGTTACTTAAATCATTTTGTGGGTCAAGCGCGTCGGGTTGGCTCTCATAGTGGGTACATAAAAAAAAACTGACCCTTGCATCACTACTGTTTAAGGGACAGATTTAAGGGACATTCTGGCCTAAAACCAAACTAAAATAATAAAATGTTAATATTTGTGGAGTGCAGGATTCTGTAGTGTAGCATCATATCCTTCAGACTGATACATTTGCTAAAATTCACATATAAAATTTATAACCAAGGCTAATAAATACAACCGAGGCAGCATTATACCACCTTGAACAGATTCATAAGGAAAACTGCAATTATTTCTAAATTCAACACAAAATAGACAAAACTGTTAACATTTTATGACCAGAAAAAGAAGCCAAACTGAGGAAAGGCACCAAGATAGTCTAGCTAGCAACCTTGTAACTTTTAGCTCATCTGATGGAGTTATCTATTCTCTTCGCTATGATGATGTCCTATCAGTAATGTTAAGTCTCCAGACTTATTTTCTGATCACCAGCTAATAAAAACAAATACATTTCAAACAGTTTGCCCCCAAACACCCAGCTGCCATTTTCTAAAAGTATCTCCTATCGTCAGGATATTTCCTCAGAAGGAATTTTTTCTTGATCTTTCAACCTGAAACCCTCACTTTGCAGACCACTGTCACTATGAAACACAATGTACTTAAAATGTGCTTAACTCTACCTTAATGTACCCCTGAAAATACACCAAACCCCTTCATTTGAATTAAGTGGCCGTTAATTTGTGAAGCCCATCCCTTAATTTTACCTTAAAATTAGACTTAAGGCATGAGTGTGAAACCCCTTAATCTTAAATTTAAGGCGTTAATTCAGGAGGTTCTATTATTTAAGGGGCAAATTTAAAAAAGTAAGAGGAAAATTCAGTAGTTTTACCCCTTAATCAGCCTTAATCTGTGCACTTTTCCCTTAATTTTCCTTCATTAAGGTCAAAATGATTAATTAAAATTAATTAATTATTTTGTAGTGAGTGGCCACACTGCTGTAGGATGTAAAGAGATGTAGGGATGGCTACGATGTTTTGGGTACAAAAAGTGTCTCTTTAACAATTCTATGCAGTTTGAGGGAAGTTTATGATGAGTTGTGCATGCAGTTTACACAGTATAACCAGTCTAATATATTTTCGCTACATTATCTTTGACAGAAGCACTAAAGGAGCGAACATTAGGCCAGGCGTATCATGGCTGACTTTTGAGAGTAAGGGGGAATTTTTGTAAGTTTGATATTCACCCAAACTATCAGAGATCTACTCAGGAACACAGTAGTGCTTGTCAGTAATTAACTTATTATAATTTGATCTGAATGAACAACAGCGACCTTAACCTTGATGAAAGTGGAGATTTGTGAAGCCTCTCGGTCTTGTTCTCTGCGACAGATGAAAACACTTCTACTAATGACAGCGGAGCGGTTCTTATTCAGCTCGAGTGTATGGCCTGAGTCATTTCGCCAAGTGGAATGGCCAAATAATGGGTTCCAGTGTGAAATGTTATAGAAAACCACATTATAGTGACTTAAGCAGCTCATTTTACAGCTAATTTAAGCTCTCTCGCTAAATTCAATCTACCCTATAGGAATACTTCATCAAAATGGCAATAGTGTTATAAATGAATTACAGGGAGATACTAACATAAAATAATTTGCATGAGGCTATGGTGATAAGCACTTCCGACTGACATAAAATAATATCATATCATATCGTATAAAATCATATCATATCATATCATATACTATAACATAATATAATATACTGCTCAAAAAATCAAAGGGAACACTTAAACAGTCATGCTGTTGTTTAAGTGTTCCCTTTAATTTTTTGAGCAGTATATAATATAACATAATATAAAATACTATTATTTAATATAATATAACATATTATACAATATAATATAACATAATATAATATAATATAACATAATATAACATGATATAATATAATGTATGTTCCACACATACGCCTATATAGGCCCTTATATACTTACACAGACACAGACACACATATAAATACATACTTGTAAACAAAAACACAGAGTGATGTACAAATTCACTGCCAAACACCATTAGATGGACAAAAATGAGAGCAGGGCAGGTTGGGGTGAATTGACCGCGCTGTTGTGGCTCCTGGTGGGCGCTGTACCTCATCATAGCTCTGGCTGGTGGCAAAAAGTGTTTTGAACGTCGAGCCAAAGCCGATAATATTGAACAAGCAGGCGGGGAAGAGGCTTTTCAGAATCACCACCATGGCATCCTGGCAACACAGCAAAGAAATATGAGAGAATGAGGAAAAAGGAGCGAGAGGAATAAGTAAAAACTGAATGGTGAGGGTACAAAGGGAGACCAGAGGAGGACAGAGCAGAAGAGGACAGAGGAGGGCCTGAGAAAAGGTCAGGCAAAAGACCCTCTTTATACTGTGATACAAAGGAAATACATTCACCCTTCCTTTTATTGAACCTTCTTCTTTCATCCGCTGGCCATTTTATTGGGAACACCTACCTCACAGGGAACCTGTGAATCAAAACTGGGCTACAAGGAGCAGGGGGGGGGGCTTCTATTAGAGCTGGCCAAATAATTATATTAGACGACTAATATAATCAGTGGTAGCACGACTAATCTAATGCGGTACCGGTGAATCTGTATCACAATATGTTCAAAATCTGGAATATATCTTCAGCATGTTCTATTCTAATGTTGGATGGGCTTCCCAAAAAATAGAGCACAGTAGGGTATCCTAAAGGGGTTTTAAACGCTGGCTGATTTCAGTATTTATTAGAGCTGAGCAAGTTAACGTGTTAACACATTATTTATTTAACGCCGACAAGTATTTTATCAGGCATTAACAGTTTTTTTATTACTTTTCTTTTGAAAGTTTGTTGCTTTTTTGTGCCCCCTCACTCTAACAGGGACTCTCTACTGAACACAGACTGTTTCTGCTGGTCCCTGATAAAAGAAAAATGTTTCTGCTGGTACCTGTTCAGAAAAAAAGAAACAGATTTATAAATGTGAACCTGCTGTTGCACAGAAAGAGCCTGTTATAATGTTAAGATCGGGGCTGCGGACTCTGAGGGGAACTTGTTTTTCTATGACAAACTAGATTAAATGTGAATGCCCTGCAGTGGCAAATAGCTTTGGTTTTATTTGGATTGATTACATTAATGTTTAAGTTGAGATTTACAGAAATATTTGAACTGTAACTGTGTAATTGTGTTAAAGGGAACACTGCTGTTAAAAAGCTCCTTATTTGCTTAAAGTGGTTGCAAACCAAATGTTCTTGCACTTTTGTTGAATTTTGCATATAACAATGCAAGTAATCATGATTAATCACAGAAAATCATGCGATTAATCGTGATTATATTTTGTAATCGTTGCCCAGCATTAGTATTTATATAGTTATGAAGGATTGCATTGCTTCGTAAAAATCTTTTATCTTTAAAAAATTAAGTTATCAAGTTTATATGATTTTTTTTCAAAAAGTTATAAAATAAGGTCTCTGTAGTTTGCGAATCTAAGTGACCTTTCCTTTTCCAAACATTAAAAAAAGAAATCTGCAGAAGTACTAAAAGTCCATCTGCCTCAAAGTGATCCTGCCTCAAACCTCCTCCGTCCTCGAGCCCATCCAGGGGGATAAAACCTGGGACGGCTGACATTTCTTTGGGGATGAAGTTATCTCCCAGGTCAGGCGTGTTTGTGTGTGGGGGGGTGTCATTATCATTAGGCTGACCTGCTCCTTTAAGGTGGGCTGCTGTGGTGGCAGTGCAGGAGCCCCCTCAATCAAACCCCGGATGAGTCATCGCTGCCTCGTGCGTCACGCGCCTGGCTTCAGCAAGCAGCACACACTCTCACACACCCAGCGCAAACATTCGCTCCCACACACGCACACACCCAGCACCTCAACCCAAATCACTCATGCAGCATGCAGACCCCAGCCGCACCTCATGTTTCAGTAATTGTATGCTGGACACTCTCTCTCTCTCTCTCTCTCTCTCTCTCTCTCTCGGTGTAGCCAAGCAACAGGCCAATCATTTTTTATTATCTTTTGAGACGTTGTGAGATGGTTCCACATTCCTGATGATGTTCTGGAGATGCAGGAAAATGCATAGGAATCGTTCAGTGAGTCTAATGTGCACAATTTTACTCGTATTGACTGGCCAAGATGTCTGGAGGAAAGTTCAGGGCTTCAGGATGGCCACTACTAGAGCCTGTCTGAGCCTGGCCACTTTCCTATCCTCTGTATTGTATGACAAACAGTAGAGGGTGCCCATGAGCAAGTCCTGTTGAATGGGGGTCAATGGGGCTAAACAGCCACAAATTTTAATAAAGTATGTCTAGTTTACTTACGAGTTTATTTAACAACTCATTTCGAGGCAAGTGTGTGATGTTTTAGCCAGTTTACATGATTGTAATTGCTATGCATAAGCTTCCATAACTTGTTAGCTATGTTAGCCTCATAAGTTCACTGCAAAACTAAAGGCACAAAATTTAGACACCAAACATATCTTTGCGGATCGGACGCGTTTGCGTAAAGGGGAACACTGTGTAACTTACAAACTATTCACATTTGCACACATCTCTTACATCTTGGTATCATGTGTAAGAAAGTATCTGAATGTGCTCTCAGTGGAATTTATTAGGGGTAGGTATATCGAAACCGAAATATCGATATTTCCAATCATTGCCTTTCTTTTTGAGAACCGGTGCTGACGTGAAAGCACTAACACTTCAAGCAGTAAACTGAATATGCTTTTTTTATTAAACTGGTGGTAGAATGATTCTTGGAATAATATGCAAGTTAAACAATTACACACAGAAGTTGAGAGAATAAGTGGCAATCAGCGGGTCCAGCAGTAACTAGCCGAAATAACAAGAGGAAAGATCTGGCCATTGCAACAATTGAATGAGGACCATTTGAAATGTTTTAGTGACATCGTATGGCTGATTTGTTTATTGGCTAAATAACATCTATATGCCATTATGAATGAACCAACTAAATTTCTTTAAGATTTACCCAGGCCTGTATCAGCGACTGAATTTTGCCTGGCTATTGGTGAGCATTTTGCTGAGCAAGCCAAATGCAAATGTAGGAGATGTGAGCAAATGTAGCCAAGGTTAACCCTGCCAAATGTCCAAATTTCAGCTCAGGTGGCTCTCGAGATATTAAAATGTGTCCATTGCAGCAACCCAATGTACCACATTTCAGCAACCAAAGAATGTGGCAGCGATGCAGGGTGTGCAATGTAGTGAAGTTTGAACCTTTATAAAATACTGGCTAGCACAGGCTTGTATTGGCTGCTGAATTCTGATTAGCCTAGATCTCCCTAAATCACACAATTCCGTTAAAATAATTGCTGGGATTTGAACTCACAGTCCTCCAGTGATGGGGAAAACCTTTAAACAGTGGCTGACCTTCAATTCCATCACTTTTCTAATGGTGGGCAATGTATTGGTTATACAAGTGTTAGTATAGAGCAACATTACAGAGTTTTATTTCCACCGCCAAATTATATTCTGTAAATTAGTGGCGATCCCTTGGCCTTTGATATTAGACGGCAGGTAGAATGTGTAGTTACAGTCATTAATTGTAATTAAAAACCTAAAAACCTATGTGGTGGGTGTACCTGATAAACACCTGAAATGCACAGTTTTTGCAAGTCCTTTACCTTAACCCGACTGATGTTGACCCCGCTCATGCTCCCACTGCGATCAATAAGGAAGATAAACTCTCCCTGGACTCTCCGCAGGTCCGAGGTCATGGACTGCAGGTCCGGGCAGAAGTTCAGCATGACCACGGGGTTGTGGAGGATGTCCTTGTGGAGCCTCTTATGGATAATATCCACCTACACAGGGCACAAGGTGACCAGTGAGAGAGATTCATTGATGACCCTTGCCTTCAATTACCTGGAGTCCCTCCCATGTAAATTCAGTTGTATTTATATTAAGCTTTTTTTTTTGGTCACAAAGCAGCTTTACAGAATCCAGGTCTGAGCCTCTGGTGAAAGGGAAAAACTCCTTAAGGCTGGAGGAAGAAACCTCGGGAGGGACCAACACTCAAAAGAGGAATCCATCCTCATCTGGTCGACCAGGAGAGAACGAGAATTTCTACAGAGACTAATAGTGGTCAGAACACACCACAGCACAGCACACAGTGTGAAAGTCTTTCTCTGTATTTAACTCATTCACCAAGTGAAGCAGCGGGCAGCCTGGAACTGTGTGTGGGGACGGTACCTTTCTCAAGGGTACCTCAGTGGTGCCACGGGCAGTCCTGGGATTCAAGCCCCATGGCCTTCTGTTCACAGGCACAACTCCCTAATCTCCAGGCCACAGCAACAGGAACAAACAGCTCTGCTGGAACTTGGAACAGCAGTTGCCCTTTGACGAGGTATCTCTGAATCTTAAAACCGCCACCTAGCCTGAAGCCTTTCTGTATCTCAGTGTTGGACGAAATGTTCCAAATAGCGAAGAATCTTGAGTGCCAAAGAATACCAAAAGAATCTCATAAAAAAAGAGGCGTCCTATTGAATAATTCAATTCTTCCCAGCGAACAAAGCAGCAATTAGCCTTTTCAAGAGATTACGTTCTTTGTCAGTAAATTACATTTATGTGTTTATGTATTCTGGTGCGGCTGGAACCAGCCAAATGAAATCCAGCTAAATGAGTGTGCACGGGGTTCGCCTTATTCCATTATTAATGGATCTCATATCCCGGGCAAATTAGCGCACAGTGCTGCTCTCGCAATGAGATCATTAAAAAAAATCTTTTGTGGTGATCCCTTTCGTTGTTTCATAGTTTTAATCGTTGGTGCAAACATGTCACGAGAACAAAAATAACTTTTAAAAAAAGGCACTCAAGCCCTCTTCTACCACCCTGTAGGTAGAAACACCAAGACCACTCCAGCAAAGACCTCAGGTGGTTTCCATAGAAACCCCTTTTCATTGCCAGTCATGTTTGCAGCCGAATGTTCTCGGCCTCCTGTTGAGGAATAACGGTCACTTAAGGATCTAATTGCAATCTTTGTGCGAGGCTGGTGAGGAGAATACATCTGCCCCTACGTCATGAAACACATCCTGCATTTTGGACAAAGTAGCAGAAAGTGCACCTTAAAGGAGTAGCAGTTTGGTGAAACATCTCTGTCTGTTCATTCCAAATGTAGCCAATCAGCCCAAACCTATTTGGTTCCCAAATGTTACTTCTTTGGTTTAGAACCGCAGCTGCAAGGCTAACGTTGCTAACAAACAACAGAATAGCCCAAATCATCTCTGTATAAGAAAGATCACCAAAGCTTTCTCTCAACCTGCTCAAACCGCATCCAGATCTTCATTTAGACAGACTGGACTGGCGGATGTGGTTTAGGACAGAGCATGGCTGACTGCGAGCTATAAAACTGAACTAAACCTCACGGCTGTGGACATTTCAGACCATACCGGGGCTGGAGTTCACAAAACTCTCGTAAATGAAAGTGCATCGGCAAACCCGCACCACCTTAATGAAGACCTGGATGTAGATAGAGTGGGATGAGAGAGGTTCTAGTGATATATGTACACATGCCTTAGCTGCTCAGTGAATTGTGAGGTAAGTAGAACATTGTGTTAATTAGATTTTTATGTTCCTGTACAACTGCTCCTTCAACTCAAAAAGTGCATGAAAGAACAATGCACTTGAAAGAAGAACAGCGGCTTGTGGCCTGGAGGTTAGGGATCTGCCCCTGTGATCAGAAGGTCGTGGGTTTGCATCCCAGGACTGCTAGCAGCACCACTGAAGTACTTTTGAGCAAGATACCGTCCCTACACACTGCTCCCCGGATGCCGATGTCGGCTGCTTGGGTTAAATACAGCGGACAGGTTTCACACTGTTCACACTCCACACTGTGGTGTGTTCATGCATGACAAATGGCTCTCTTCAAGGACATTTGAAAGCTTTTGTTGACAAAAGAAAAACAAAGGTCCCCTTCCAGTCCTTAGCCGAGGAAGAGAATAAACTTGGTATGGTGGGTGCAGTGGGCAAGACAGTCGTGGGTTTGTTTCCCAGACGGGGTAAACAGGGTACTTTGAACGCGTAGTGTAAATGTTCGTCCTTTTTCTTCGTAGAGCTCTGGTTTCCTCCCACAGTCTAAAGACATAAATGTTTGGAGATGCTAAACTGCCCCCAGATGCAAATGTGTTTGACTTTGTGTCTGCCCTGTGATGTACTTGCAAACTGTCCAGGGTTTCTCTCCAGCTTTCGTCCTGTGGCTGGAACAGCGACTCAGATAATGAATGAATGAATTTCTTTAAGCGAAACAAAGTGAAAAAATAAATAAATAAAGCCACAATATCTTTTTAGTTACTGCAACTATAAAGATGCTGTGATTTGCATTTTCTTAGCACATAAAATAACAGCTGTTCTCTTTTTAATCACATCCTGCCTTTATTACACATCTGTCTCTATTTCCAGATGCGGCATTTCAAAGCAAGCCGCGGAAAGTGGGCTCTAATTGGCAAACTGTTTGAAGGACTGCTTTGCTTAGATTCTTTTCCTTTCAGAATCAAGCTCCTGTTGATTCATTATTCAACGCTCTTGAGGAACGGACGCATCAGATAAGCTAATAATTATCAGCCCGTTATCGGCGTACTACATCAAATAATCATCAGCTCATTATGGCCCTCAGGTTTGGTGCTTCTTTCTCGGCTGTAAGTCATTTGTCAGCTTCATGAATTCAGACTACATCTCTAAGGCCCAAAGTCCTATCCTGACCACCTGTGTCTCCATAAATCATTATTCCAGTTGCTGGACATGAATGAATCGACTGTCTTATTCTCTCCCAGATAGCAAAAGATATTAATTCAACATTGAATTACGGTCATAAATGTTGGTATATTGTGGAGGTATAAACTTCAACTTTAAATCAACATTTTTACAGCAACCATCATTTATATGTTGAAAAAGAGCCATTGAATCAATGTCGTCTAAGGGTCGTGTTTTCAACTTTTGAAAAAAAAACAATTTAACGAGTTGCCCGAGCAATAATTGGGTGACATCATTTTTCGGGGGCCTCAAATATTCTAAATTATGCATCATATGCGTTGGACAATGAATAATGATTTTTTTTTTTTTATTACGGGCAAATATTGCTGAAGGGTATGTGTAATATGCAATGATAAAAAGATTTAAAAGTCACATTTGGACAAAGATTGTAAGGACGGAGGAGAGCGGGGCCCCTTTAAGAAATGTTCCATATAACGAGCGTCTGGACGACTGCCGGCGCCAACGCCAGTTTGCGCTTGCAGCTCTTGATGGAAAGTTATTTTAATTACTCTTAAACTAAGCTGATTCTGTGACAGCACTTGCTTCACTGATGTTCGTTTTTGCAGAGTGGGATGTCTTGAGCGTTATGGACAAAACTGCTCGAGTATCCCTCCTGTAGACGCTGCGGTTGTTAAGGACATGCTTCTCTCTGTTAAGGATATGCCTTGTCTGAATAAATGCCCATTTCTCAGACCTCAGATCTAGATTAGTCTGACACTAAAAATGTATATTTTCTTGGTAGATAATTTTGTATTACAGCAATTCTTTTAAGGGGCGTTGCAGTATTCTAATTTAAAGCCTAATTCTTTTACATTTTCACCCATAAAAAATAAATTAAATTTACAAGATGGAAGATGAGGTGGTGCTATGGTCAGTTGTTCAGTTCCCAAAAGGTGGCACAACAGTAGTTCTTCAGAGCTGGTTGAAGGCAAAAGAGAAGACATTGTTATGGCCCCCCCAAAATATGAAATTGTCAAAGGCTCTTCAAGAGAGAATGGAACCAGATGATAATTGGATCTTGTATGAGAATGTCTGCCTCCTAATTACCTGTCGTGAGTATACAGAGCAACACACACATAATTATATGTATTACTGTAGTAATACATTCAGTAATAGGTTTTATTTTCCCTCTGCTTTCTCCCAGAGACCTTTGAAGAAGCCAAAAGACGAGAGAGCAAGTACAACTCCACAATGTGTGCAACCTCTAATGTAGAATCTGAAGACGAAGGATAAATTTGTGAAAAAAGAAAATCTGTTTATTAATTCTTTAGGTCAAATCCCTGGTTTGTTCAGTCAGACTCGGTGGCGTTAAAAGTAAGAAAAGGCTTGCCAAACCACCTAATGTTGGTTTTCCAGGTATATAGTGGTATCGCAACACATTTTATTTATAGAGTTTTATCAGTTTAATAGACAGTGGTCCCCACAGCATGCAAGGAATGGTACGTAATGTAAGCAAACACATTTGCAAATTAAATTAGGTTTACAAATTGAATGGAATTAACATTATTGATTTTTATAGTAAAAAAACTGATTAGGTTAATTGATATATTAGGTGATAGATTAGTTGCTATAAAGATAGTTGTTAGTGGCAGCCCTAATTCGTCACACAACTTGCAAGCTGATCGGTGCAATTGACTAGTGCAGTAATGTGTCGTAAACAGCTTATTTTGCCAACTGCTGACGAGTGCCATATACGAAACCTACCTTTTAAAACAAGAAAAAAAAAATACATTGTCAAAAAAATTTTTTTAAAAGGATTCGGGCAGGTATTACAAAATATCTCCTTACAGGTGCCACACAGGCAACCAAGAAACACTCGCAGTGTACTTGAAATGCAAATAAAATCAGCTTGATTTGCAGAGTTTGCAGTCTTCGATTCTTACCCCCGCTGCTCTTCCTATTTTAGGCTCATTTAATAGCAGCTATCTGGATGACTTGCAGTCTTCGGACCCAAGAAAGAGCAGTAAGTCAACTCATGGGTGTTTCCCTGAATGTTTGTTTGAGGTCCTACTTGCCCTTGTGCTTGCAACAGAGGACAAGTTAAATTAAATTAAATTAAATTAGAATGTGTATACATTTCAGATGCATCACCAAGATCCATCGAAGGCCACCGCGACACTATAACACTCTCACAACACACAAGGAATGGTATGTCACAAGTACCAGCCTTTATAGTAGTAAGGCATAATTTCATATAGAGAGAAAGCTGTATTTATGATTGTTTATTTATTGCCACTTTTTAGATCTGTTTGGCACCAACGAGCAACTAACTAAGTTCTGGTATGACACTGTACATCTTTTTGCTCAGAACTCCAAGATGTGCTCTGTTTGGAGCATGTTTGACATTTTGGCCAGAAGTTCATACAGCAAAGGTGGAATACACACCAATTCAGACACAAGTCATCATCAGTAACTCCCAAATTAAGTTTTCATTTTATAATCTAGCAGGCTACTGAGATACACCCCTCTTTCTCCCTCACAACAAGCAGGAAACAGTATGCGATTTTACTCCTCTTTGATTTATTTAAAATAAAATGCATACCCAATAAATGCTATGTGTACGAGATACAGCATTCTAGAGAACACTCTGTACCTCTAGACTTCTTTGGAGGGACGTTTGATCATCTCCAGTATGATCATACACCATCAGTGCCTGATAAAAGCAGCAATGGTAAGTGAACAAAACCATCATATTCACATTAATGAACCAATGTGACGAGGCCATATTTTTTGTCGTTCTGTTTTATTTGTTTAAATCTTATTTGTTTCAGCTGCTGCTCGACAGTTTGACCAGAAGCTTTTCCATCTGGCCTTCAGCAACACCGTTAAAAGATGGCTGTGTCATGCTCCAGAGAGAGAGGGTGGCATTAAAAGGACACTCAAGCAAATTTAATGACTGGCCGTTTTGATCCATGTTTGGATAAATATTTGTTGTATTTAAACTTGTTTTGTTTCAATATGCAGTGTACATTGTATTTTCATTGCCTATATTGAAACATTTGCAAGTTAATCATTTAATTTTTAACAAGCTTTAATTTTTGTTCTAACATTGTTTAGGTGGCAGTGTGTTTTACCAGTTTGGAGAGTTGCTTTCCTAGTTTACAATTTGTAGTGTGTTTAGATCTATTTCAGCACAAAGCTTACCAGTGACACTTGCTTTACGAATATTATTAAAATATTAATTTTTTGGAATTGACTTGCCTTATTTTGCACAAAATATTTCAGTATAAAATCGGAAGACTGACTTTGGATGACTGTTGAATTAATATTGATTACTAACATAGTTTCAACAGTAAATCACTTAAAACGTAGCTGAAGACTGGCTTTAGATGATGGCTGAATCAACATTGATAATGTTTTCTCAATGTAAAATCAACTACAAAATAGGTCTGGATTGACCTTTTAGATTATGGTTAAACTGATGTTGATTTATTGTCGATTACATTTTAAAATCTGCTGTTGATTCCATGTAAAACATAACAAGCACTTTCAATTTGGTTTCAACGTAAATTCAAGATTTCTTCCTGACAACTGTTCAGTGTTGTGTCAATCTGATTTTGCTGTCTGGGCTCATCCTTTCTTTTTCTATCATCCTGTCTTTACTTCTCCCTCTCACTTACTTTCTTTTCGTTGCTGGTGTCCTTCTTGGTGGCCTTTATGTAGTCACTCCGTCCCTTCAGATGTTCGTCATACTCTTCCAGAGTCATGTCCCCGTCCTCGATTAGCACATGGGGCAGATACGGCTCTAGAGACAGCAAATTGAATATTTATGTGCGGGATTATAACGAAGAACGGGCCAATAATCTAACAAACATGATCCCCTTATTAATGATATACATGTCTGATGACTTGATGTTTGCTTCTTTAGTTTTGCACTAGCGCTACAAGGCCAATAGTTTTGCACTGGAGCTACAAGGCCAATAGATTTACACTCAAGCTACAAAGTGGTGGAAGCTATATTTTGTAGGGGTGTTTGAACTGGTGATTATACTCCACCCAAAATGTGTGCTTTCATCCTCACACTGGGAATACATATGTGTGCTTTCATCCTCACACTGGAGATTTGAATTTTGCTTCTTTATTTTTGCACTTTAGCTACAAAGCTAATGCACTGTAGGCTACAAATAATGAAAGCTAATAACTACCAGTTAGCACTTCACACCAGGTTGTGTAGTGGTGTTTGAATTGGTGATTATACTGGGCCTTCTTAATGAACTCCACCCGAAATGTGTGCTTCCACACACATTGATTGATTTGATGTTTGCTTCTTTAGTTATGCACTTTAGCTACAAAGCTAATGCACTGTAGGCAGAAGCTTATGGCTACCAGTTAGAACTAATGCAAGATGCATCACCAGGTGGTGTAGTGGTGTTTTAACTGATGTTTTCTTGAGGACCTCCACCTAAAATGTGTGCTTCCATCCACACATCGTGAACATAGGTTGTTTCACTATATATTCTACAACTAAAAGATCTATATGTGTGCTATAGGTCTATAAAATGTCTATATAAACTTAGTATACACTACGAAACACAATATACTTAAAATGTGTTTAACCCTGCCTTAATTTACCCCTGAAAATACACCAAACCCCTTCATTTGAATTAAGTGGCTGTTAATTTGTGAAATCGACCCCTTAATTTTACCTTAAAATTCAATTTAATGAATGAGTGTGAAACCCCTTCATCTTAAATTTAAGGCATCAATGCAGGAGGTTCTACTATTTAAGGGGCAAATTTGAAAAAGTATGAGGAAATTTCAGTAGTTTTACCCCTTAATCAGCCTTAATCTGTGCACTTTTCCCTTAATTTCCCTTCTTTTCCAGTATGGGAAATTAAGGACAAAATTATAGTCATTTTAAGGGGTAAAATCAAGGCATTTGGTTTTATAGAGTAATAGAGTATGTTAAAAGCCACAGAAATGAAGCTCAGCATGGACACGGTCAAGTCATGAGACTTGCCTTAGCTGCATTAGCTCTGCAGTAATCTACTTGTACCTGAGTTTTTTGCACTGAAATAATCGCACAAATGTAGCTGTAATAAATCATCTGCTTAGCGCTCACTGAGACTCGTTCTAGAATGTAGTAGTCTCTTTGGAGCCATGGTCATCATTTCTTTGATCTGTTGTTGCTGCTGGTGCTCCGTCTCAGTCAATCAACCCCACTGATACAGGTCACAGTGATAAGCGAAAGAACTGTAATGTGTTGGAAAAGAGTGTAAAGGGTAAGCTAGCATGTCATTATGTGACTAGTGGTTCCATTAATAGCACTGCGCACCCATGCTGGGGTGACATGGGGAACAGAGAACAGATTGCTTGTAGCTGTCCATCTGTGGTCCAAACGAGTTCATTACATAGCAAAGGATATAAAGCATTTTTCAGGGTTTTTCTTGGAAAGTTTAACTGAGATGCCGAAAAAGCCTCCAGGTTTCTTTCACATGAACAGTGACATTTTAAAAGGTTTGGCAGAAAGAACATAATGACAGAGATGTCGTCTTGTGTTGTGATTAACCTGCCAATTCTTTATCAAGACCAAAGTCCATAACACAATGAACCCTTTCACTTTTATAATGGCCATTTACTCATGTTATTACAGTGGTCATATGTGAATTTGAAGGTGGTACATATTCTAATCAAACCAGTTTCAGTCTGAGAGTTTGATGTACTGAGCCTTTTATGCCAGTTTTGGCCACCAATCAGATGCATTCTGTCTGTGTTTCGGACAAAACTGGCACATGAGCCTGAACCTGATGTTTATGGGCCATGTGCTTAGGTAAAATGCAACGTGTATTTTGTTCCTTATTTATTATATGTGGGTGTGATATAAACCCTTGTAGAATGTTTTGGCGCTTCATTAATGAACATCTCTTCATCACTGAACTTTTTCATTTTCTGTTTTGTCTTGACAAACCTGTTATTTCAATGTGCCCTTTAAACTATGAGCCTCTCATGAGCCATTAGCAAGCTGAGCTACAGAGAGGTTTGCATGATAAAATCAAACCTTAAATTCTGGTGCACTTTGAACACATTTTGCCAACTTCTTAAAGGTTAGGTGGTCTACCAGAATGTTAGTAGTCCCATGTTGTATCTCATTCCATGTTAATTTACTTTAACTGCCCCCTTCCTTCCTTACATAAGTGGATTATACTCAATTTAATCTCCTCAGAAATCTCCCCTTTAGTTAGACTAGATGTACACTACCGGTCAAAAGTTTTAGAACACCCCAGTTTTTCTGTTTTTTTTGTACTGAAATTCAAGCTGTTTAATGTCTCATTGTTCATTCTGCAGAAAGTTCTTCCCAGCTCTGCTGCAGAAGTTCCCATAAGTTGCGGCACTTATAGGTTGCTTTGCTTTCACTCTTCTGTCCAGTTCATCCTAAAGCAGCTCGGTGGGGTTTAAGTCT
>JBBPCX010000141.1:5064808-5084492 GCA_037974365.1 Hydrocynus forskahlii
TAAAGAGGATGATGTGGACAAAATACTCATTTGCCTAATAATTCTGCACTCCCTGTATTATATTAAATTATACATTATATATTATATTATACATTATATATTATTTTATATTATATTATATTATATCATATCATATTATATTAAATTATACATTATATATTATATTATACATTATATATTATATTATGTTATATTATATTATATTATATTATATTATATTATATTATATAAAATGTAGGGCTGGGCAGGTTAACACATTATTTACTTAACGCCGATAATTATTTTATCGGGCATTAACTCTGAGGGAAATCATAAACTAGATAAAAAGTGAATGTCCTGCAGTGGCCAAAAGCTTTGCTTTTATATTTGATTTGATTAAATTCATGTTTAAGTCATTAACAGAAATATTTGAACTGCAGCTGTGTAACTGTGTTGAAGGGAACACTGCTGTTAAAAAGCTCCTTATTTGTTTAAAGTGTTTACAAACCAAATGTTATTGCACTTTTGTTCATCTAGCAGTACTTTAAAAATAAAAGCGCGCAATACACTACTTTAATTCATTATTTAATTTTGTGTTATAACAGTGTGATTAATCACGAATAAACATTTTAATCATTGCCCAGCATTAATAGTGTTAATTAGAAAGCTAAATCAAGTGTTGTCTCCTAAAGCGTCGTGATTTCTGTGTTTTCGTCAGGATGAAGAGCTGGGGAGCTTCTTGTCCGGCCTGCTGAAGAAAGGGCTTCCGTCAGGACTGTGATTGTAGTCTGAATGCTTTTCTCTACTGCTGTTGTTGCAAATACATTAAATAAACCTTTTGTAGACAAAATGATTCCTGTCTAAGGTGCATACATGTCAAGCAGTAGAATATAGGGAGTCTTCAGATTTTAATACTGCAATTACAGGAACAGTAACTATCCAGTACAGCTGAAACCGCCACAGTACTTTAGTACTCTGTACTTTATTCTTGTGTTTCTGCTCTTTGGCCTCTTTTTTGAGCTCCACTGATCTTGTAGGTGTAAAGTAAGTACACAGCCTCTACAGAAACAAGATTAAATCTGAGATTTCTATTTTTAGATTTATCACAAGTTCAGTAAAATGTCAAAAAGTGTTTACTGCTGCCTTTAGTCTATAGGAAAATGATTAAACTTTCCAACTACAATGAGTAACTCTTGCACAAATGCCAGACATTTTCACAAACCATGTTTTTTTTTTTTGTTCCTTCCTTAATGTTACATTCAGCAAATTAACAGTAATTGCATTAAGAAGTGTAGAAGTGTAAAGGATGTGTACTTATTTTTACGCAAACTATGACATTTGACCTGAGGCACCAAAACTTTTGCATTTGATTGTATATGCAATGCATGAAAAGTCTCTTTTGCTACCATTGGCAAGTTCTTTATAGTGCTACAGCAAGGTAGGACTAAACTGTAATCACACAAAGATGGTAGCACTTGTTCGCCATGCTCTCTGCTCACGGCTCTTAAGTGGCTTGGCATTTATTTTCATGTTTCATGATGAAGCCTGGAAGTGTTAGGTATCAAAATGAGATGCTTGTTTTTTTTTCATTAATACTTAAAAAAACAGTCAGAATTTGTACATGCCATGCAATCTTTGTTTCATAAAATATACATTTTATTTGCGTGTGAACACCTGTGGTCAAATGACATTTTCTGTTGATGTAGAAGCGAAAAGAAGTCTCACTTTGAAAGTGGCACAGGAAACGTTGCGAGCATCGAGGGAGAAAAGAGACAAATCCTGGAAAGTACTGTCCCACAATCAGTGAAGAAACCGACTGAATGAAAAGGTAGAGATCGAATATGAATACATCAAAATCGACCCTGAACTACTTTAAGAAACAAAGTATCAAGAATTTGAAAAGGCTTTTTTGTCGTGCCTGAAACATTGTTATTGAATGTCTGCAACTAGATCTTCAGCATGTTCTGTGTGTTGGATGAAATATTTCTGAACTCGAAGCATTCTGTGAATGGAAAAAAAAATGTCTAGATTAAAAAGAGAAAGACGCTCAGCTGGCGGCAAGTAATTTGTGGAGAGTGCGATTTCAGCCAAAGGGGGTCTTACTAAGCAGGATTTTTATTATCCGTACCCGCCTGCCCGCCGGACGCACAAAAACATGTTAATCAATGACTCAAACCCAACCTGACCCACAATGTTTCTGTAAGTTATTTATGACTTTGTCAATATAATATAACACCAAGGCATTTTCAGTTACGATTATGCAAAAGGTCCTCAATCAAAACAGTTGAGTTGCAGTTCAGCCGCTAATCAGACTTCTGCATGTAAAGTGTGTGGTGCTGGAAACCCAAGGTCAAGTGTTGCTGTGTGGGGTGAGATGTGTGACCACCTCTAAATGACTCAATCCCACATTCTGACTAACGGAGCCACTGAGCTGAAAATGCCACTTCCGCTGTGAATTTTCCCCAAATCTAAAAGTGTTTACCCTATTCTACAGTGAGAGACAACTAGAGTTTCTTTACGCTGTGGTCTGAAAAACACACTGTTTAACGCAACTACCCGGAACACAGACGACAAAATTGAACTAAAGCAACTAAAGCTTCAAGATGTCTGGAACTACTGTTTTTTAAAAAAATCACTCTACTGTGGTCCATTTATAAATAACATTATGTAGCACGAAAACATTATGTAGCATCAGAAACCTCACAGCCAGCTCTGTTTGAGGAGAATCAACACCACAACACAGTTCAGGGTGTGTGTGTAGACATGCGGGCTGCACAGTGTTAATTGGTGGGTATAATTCTAATAGCAGTAGTAATAGTGTTTCAAAATGATTAATGGAACATATGAAAATAATAAATAATCTTAAACACGGGCTGCTTCGGTCCATTAGATCTTAAACGTTCTGTGTGTTAGAATGTTTAATATTTCTGAGCGTTCTGCGAATGGAAAAAAATGTCTAAATTAAAAAGAGAATGACTGTTAGCTGGCAACAAGTGATATTTCGGGGCTGCGATTTCAGCCAAAGGGGCTCTTACTAAGCACCGGTGACGCGGGGGTCAGGATTTTTATGACTCGTACCCGCCTGCCCTCCGGACCCACAAAAACATGATCACCAGTGACTCAAAACCAACCTGACCTACAATGTTTCTGTAAGTTATTAATGACCTTTCGACCCTTCCCACCCACACCCGCAAAATTTACCAATAAGTTGACGTGAACCCGCCTGACCTGCAACCCCTGCCTCACTATTACGCTCCTTAACTTACGCCCAGCTTAGTTTTTGTCGTTATCTTTTCCAGTATTTTAAATTCAAGAAAATACATCATATTTGCACACTAAATATGTCCTGTTTCAGCTCCACACAGAAGGAGTGTTAATCTAATCTGTTCACTTATAAAATCGGTGTACTTACTTGGGTGTGCCCAAACTTTTGCATACAACTGCATAGAGATATTATGTAATTTGTTGGTGTTTAATGATATTCAGCACTAATAGAGGAAAATCTTTTCTTTTTATTATTTCTCAAAATCTTACAGTACAGAAATCATTATGTAGCACGACGTATCACTTTAAACACCATCTTACAGTGGGCTTTAAAAGTCCGAGACCACCAGTGACATTCCTGTTCTAATTTAATGCAGTGAAGTTTTCCAATCATCAGCATAGTTTGATCATAATTAGAGTGAAAAGTGGAATCTTTGAGACAGTAACTTGAATTTCTGAACTAATAGTACTTGCTGTCATCCTGTAGCTTTCATGACATGGTGAACGGATTCTGTGGAAAAACATCTGTTGAGTTGATGATGCTCACCTTGGTGCAACAAAAAAGGATAAAAAATCTGACCTTTTTGTACAGAGGTCCTAACGTGGTCACTGCCACACATTTGCTTAAACTTTAGAAATTTGCTTAAACATTAGAAATACATGGTTTGCTTATCATCATTTTTCTTTTTTTGGACATTCTAAAACTTTTTTCAAGTCTAAATGGGAAAAAATTTCAAGTCTAAATGGGAAAAAAAGTCTCAGACTTTTGGACCCCACGTTACACTATATAACACAGCATAACCCCCACCAGGCGTCCCCTCACTTTGCAAAGACAAGCTGTTCATAAAAGCCCTGATGTTCATAAAAGCCCTCAGATTGACGTTTTTTGACAAGGATGAAAGCTTTTTCACTATTGCTGCCTCTTTTTCTCTGTGTATGACAGTTGAGGCGAGACAGTCAGTTTGCTCATTTATTCCACTCTCAAAAGTTCTCAAAAGAGGGCGTAGATGCTTCTGCTCCAGCCTTCTGAAGTTCCACTTGCATTGAGCATGGGGTCCCTCGCCAGGTCCTGGAGCCCTTCGGCCACAGGCCAGTCATGAATGACTTATAAAGCAGTTCTTAAATGACTGGAGTTTTTGATGGTGAAAAGTTCTTCTTTTTGTTTCCTGACCCTCTTCTTTTTTATTTGTGGTGGAACACATGTTCGTCTCTACCAGTGGTCCTGCAGGTGGTCAGAGATGGTGTAGACACCCCTCCTTCCGCTTAGCTTCAGCCATTTGAAGTTCAGTTTGAAGTTCCACTTGCAGCGGCCCGTGGCGAAGTAGTAGAGCACGGGATCCAGCACGCTGTTCATGCTCACCAGGGCCATGGTGACTCGACGTACCTTGTAGATGACATCTGCCGCCAGGCAGTTGCGGATGACTCTCGTGCGCCACAGGAGGTGCAGCAAGTGAACCACATGGTAGGGCAAGAAGCAGAGGACAGTGATGGCCAGGATGGCATAGATGACCCGCAGGGCTCCACGGGCCGTGGCTGTCTTGATTTGCGAGATCCGCCGCGCCACCAGCGGGTAGCAGACCAGGATGACCAGGGAGGGCAGCAGGGCACCGAAGAACAAGCTGAACGCGCTGTATGGCACCAGGCTGTTCCACCACTCGTTCTGCGAGAAGTTCTCGAAACAGCTCTTGCGCGTTTGCCCATCGTTCTGGATTGCGTTAATGCCCTTGCACATTATCATGAAGGTCAAGGCCACCGCTCCAGTAATCACCCAGACCCCAGCCGTCACCATCTGGACCCACCGAGTGTTCCTCAGTTGCAGGTACGTGTGAGGGTGGATGGTGGCTACGTAGCGGTCGAGGCAGATGCAGGTCATGAAGGCGATGCTGATGTAGATGTTGGCATAGAACACCGTCCCTGTGATCTGGCACATGACGTACCCAAACACCCAGTCATTGTTGTTCAGGTGGTAGTGGACCCGGAACGGCAAAACACACAGGAACGCGGTGTCGGCCACGGCCAGGCTGATGATGTAGATGCTGGAAGGAGACTTCTGCTCCATTTTGAAGATGAAGATGTAGAGGGCCCCCAGGTTGCCCAGTAACCCGAAGACCATCACCAGGCCGTAGGTTATCGGGAGGAGGTAGAACTGGAAGTCTGCCGTCGACTCGCCGCACTCTGTGGCGTTGGAGGTGTTCATCTTTGCAGAGTTCAGCAGCTTTCTGTTGTTATCTCCTGCCATGAAGTGAGAACAGTTGCGGTCAACTTTGAGAGTGTCTATGACACTACATGGCTCTCAATAAGAAAAAGCTTAAGTTAGTAAATCATCACTAACAACACATTTGAGAATGAACCCTTTGTCACACGTGAACACACCACAGCACACAGTGTGAACAGTGTCAGATTTGTCCTCTGCATTTAACCCATTCACTAAGTGCGGCGGCCGGCAGCTGGGGATGGTGCCCCAGAGCCGTGTGTGGGGACGGTACCTTGCTCAAAGGTACTTCCACGTTGATTAAGATGTTTGTGCTCTTGGCTTTAACTTACAGAGGGGTTCAATAGAATTCGCTTCTAATTTTCTTACATTATACAAAATGTAAAAAAGTCACATGTATCATTTATGCTCTAATACTTGTTTCCTTTCCTTGCCTTATTAGCATCCGTCTTCTCAGTTAAGATTGTAGAAGTACTGCTGTCCTCGTTTACCCATTCTTCCTCTAACTTTGAACCTTATTTCCAAGCAGAACACAACACTAACACTACATGATCAATGCTGTTATTAAGACGAGGGGGGTGGAACCAATTATTAGAAAATAAAGTATGCCTGGGACTGTTTTTTTTTTTTTTTTGTCTGATCAGTTCATGTTCCTTTTTCACTTTGACAGAGTCGTCTGGACATTGGACCTGTTTGTGCAAAGACCTTAACATAGTCAATGTCAAAAAAGTGCTTAAATTTAAAAAACAGTATCTGGTGGTCTGATGACGACTTAGCAATGTTAGGGTTAAGCTTAATTTTAAGAATAGACTGAGGATTTGGGTTGAAATTGAGGTTAGGTTTAGGTTTAGACTGAACAGAATGTATGCGCAACCTAAAGTTCAGTTTCATATTATCTAATGATTAATTAGTGTCTACAGTGGACTATTAAATTAGAATAATAACAAAATTATAAACATATCCTTACTGGACTTTTTATAGCTTTTCTTGGTTTAAAATCTTTAAAAAACTGCACACTTAAGTGAACAAATCCAGATTTTCAGTGTGGCCTTAGACTGTGTTCAAGTATAGAGCTTCCAAATTCCTTTCAACTTTTCCATAAGCCGCAAACTCAGCCTTAACCAAAACCCTTAAACCGGAGCCTAACTCTGGTCCTAATCCCAACCTGATCAACCGTGTTGCCTCAGGTCGCTTGTGTCTTGCTTCGAGCGCTTGTAGATCAGTGTTAGGAAGTTCACCTGGTCAGATAAGTTCAAATCTGTGAGAACAGACCGCTTCCACTTTCTTCAGATTTGTCGAAGAGATAAACAAAGGAAAACAAAACTTGGATATAAAAAACCCCAAAATATAATAAAGGTTTACTTACAATGGTCCTTGGAGAAAGGAGAAAACATCTCAGCGTGAAGGTTGCTTATCAGATGCCTTGTTCTAACCGTCTCGTCAACTGCCTCGTGCCGAGACTGGTGGAAAACATTTCTGTGGTTCCACTGAGCATGAGAATATGAGCACAGGAAATAATGAGAGGCACCTTCTCCCCCGCCACCACTGCTCTGAGAGCAGATCGAGGAAGTCCAATGTGTTGCAACGGGTGACTCTCAGAAGCCCCTCACCCACATTAGCTCTGCTTGCCATTTTTAGGCCAGAGGCCGAATAAGATAGCCACAAGAGTCCGGTGGCACCAAAACTGTGGTCAAAGACGGAGCAGTTGTTGTAGAGCTGTCTGTGTTGCAGTCCGTAGTGAGGTCTCTTACCACAGAGGTCTAGCTACGTGATGGAGCAAGATTAGGTTGCTGTGAAGAGTGATGTAGATCACTCCAGATTGAGATAGTAACACGTTTCGGGTGGTCTTGAACTTTCTTCATCCAGGCTTGAGCCACTATACTCTCACTGGCCTTTTTACTAGCTCTACTGGATGTACTGTCAGAGACTGTGAGCTCATCTTTGCCTGTGTACTGTTTAGGTTAGTCATCTTCTAACACTTTTCCACAGTTGGCTGGATATTTTTGGTAGACGGACCACAGTCAACCCAGCAGTCTCGTCTGAAGGTGTGTAAAAACCCCTGTCTGATACACTCACACCAGTACAACACGCTGCTGCCCACCAACCAAATGGCCCACCACCCAACTAATATGCAGCTGTGGTCTTGTGGAGGTTCTTTTCCAGTGACAGCTCAGTCACTGTAAAGGCACAGAGGTCACCTATATCATAGGTTCTTCTGATCAAATGCCCAGTGAGTGTGGGTACAACATAAGTGTAACTAATAAACTGGCAACTTATGGCAAGACCTTCAGCAATGACCAGGGAACACCATAGTTTTCTGTTTTCATTCTTCTTTGGAGAACTTTTTTCTATCTGCTGGTGCTTTTACACAACCTGACACCAGATGGAGCCTTTGGTTTAGGTTCTTTCAGCTGCAGTGCCATTGGGTTCAAGCAGTATGGTAAGATTTACTGAAGGGCTGTTGTAAGACTATGACACCAACATAATCCCTTCATAACCACTGACATAAAACTGCATAAACATGTATAAAGGCTTATCCCAAGGAGCATCAACTGTTATAAAGCCTGTTTTTGCCCATTTTCCACAGTTACCTCAATATTTCTCCATATTTTTGCAAATTTTAGACCAGTGGGACTAAAAAAGGGTTACCTTACCTTACCTTACCTTACCTTACCTTACCTTACCTGATCTGATCTGATCTGATCTGATCTTGTTTTGGTATCAGTTTCCCTAAACCTTGCTTACTCCACCAAGTGTCAATGTTACAAGTGATTCTTGATAGAATAAGCCTTTATGATGTTTACAAGGATTTATGTCAGGCGTCATGAAAGGCATATGTAGGCGTTATGTAGCCTCATGAATGCTGCCCTACAGTAAAGTGTCACTGGTAGTGTTGGTTCTTTACCAACAGGCGTTTAATGTCACATTTCCACAGTGTTGTGCATGAAGGATCCCTCTCACTTCAAACATCTTTTTCACTGAGGACACTGGGAACACTGGGAACACTGGGATCATGACTCCAATGCTTTTTGTCCTTTTTGTCATGGCCCATTTCATGCCCACCGTTTTTTTAAATGGTGTACCGCAAAGTTGCCAAAAGTTATAATTTGTAAATTCTGCTCACAAGTTATTCAATGACGACTAGTACACTGTGATGATTTACATCCATGTCTGTCTTGATATTTGATCTCCACTTAATGTTGCAATTGTATTGGAGAGCTACCAGAAATATTCAATCAATTCAATAATATTTGAACAATATTAGAAAATACAAAAGGCACTCAAATAACTGATATGATTAACCCTTTGTATGAATCCATGCACTTTAGTTACTGGTTAGTAAGACTGTTCTTGACAGTATTATTAGTTTTCATTCCAGAGTACAAAGTTCAGCCCGAGAGTCTCAACCCAAGACCCAGCATTTTCATCTAATTGATGTTTACAATAAAATATTAATAAAAATGATATATTCACAGTGTGTGTCTATTAAAGGTCTACTGGTGGTAAATGGTATTTATAGTTGAAGTAGTTTGTTTGCTGAGTGAGGAGATCAGAAAACGAGTAGAATGAGTCGGGTTGTCGCTCCCTCAAAATTTACAGTTATGTGGTTGCTTCTTTATGTGAAGTGAATTCTGGGAAATCTGACCTACCAAACCCACACAAGTCCCCTCCTGATGTGTCCTTGATAAATCAAACCAATCAAGAACTTTTCCAGGTATCTGTTCTTGGCTAGATATCAACTTTAAATTGGAATCGTACTTGATTCCAATTGTGGCAACTGGTGGTCTGCTGGTCAGGGAGTTGCCCCTGTGATTGGAAGGCTGTGGGTTCAAATCCCAGGACTGCCAGTGGCACCACTGAGGTACCCTTGAGCAAAGACCCCCATACACTGCTCCCCAGGTCCGGTGTCGCTTGCTGCCTAATGCTTCACTTGGGTGGTGTGTTAATGCGTGACAAACCATTTATTTCTCTTTAACTGGTGACGTTTCCCAAGTCCATGAGAACCCAAGTACAGCGTCTGGACTCATAAGCAGAATTTGCAAGGTCCTAACTCCAAAGAACCCTGCTTGATGTACTCCAAATTAAGAAACACCCTAATTTGACAAGATCCTCAATTTTTAAGCCGCTTACGATGAAAATAACTGTTAATCAGATAGTTGCAGCCCAGCTTAATTCTCCATACTCTACTGCTTTCTGAGTCACTCCATTTGGACCTGTCTAGCGTTTCTTCATTTTTATTTACCTCAGCCTAATGTAATGCTTTCCACCCTGTAAGGCTGCCCAGGATGAGCTTAACGCTGTTGAACGGTAGTGTATGTCAGATCTCCTATTTAATCAAATGTTTATGGGATTTAAGGCGGTTTAATTCAGGTTCATAGGCTAAATGTGCCATTAGGAAATGCAAACAGACAACTGCTAATCCTTTGGCGGCAGGGCCGGGCCGGGATATTAGAGAGGATCTGAGCGAATAAAAACAATACCATTGACAAAACCGTACATGAAATGTAATTATCTCAGTAGATGTTTGGAGCAGAGATCATAAGGTCATAGGATGAAAGAGGCACTGTGCACTAAGGCCTTTAACTTAACAGTCATTGATTCACCGCTCCCCAGTGACCTTCCACACATCCTGTGTGGATGCAGTTGGCATTCGGCTTGGAAAATGATTCAGACGGTGTCCTTTCCTTAATCTGGGCTGTTCGAGCAAACGAGCATATTTCTTGTGTTTTACTCTTTTCTCTGAGGGCCACTTATGTGGTCTGATGCACCAAATAGTGAAATAATTCATTTCTACACAAGCATTTCCCAACCTCTCTATATCTATTGAAATTAACCAGGCTGCTTCTGTTACTGTGCCTTTAAGGCTGATATGTGTACATGACCTTAGTTCTGATTGGCTGTTGTGTATTGCGCCACATTCAGAAAGCATTCCAGACTGAAACACTACCCAAGACTTCACGGTGGATGGGCGGCGCTAAACTGCCGTAAGCGAAATAGGTAGATACATGTAAATATGTTCGTTTTTGTGACATCTCAAAAACAGTGAATTCAAAATGGGCTGTTTTCGAAGCCTCTGTGGACTGGGGACTCTTTAAAACTTTAATGCTGTTTATGTACCACATTAACATAATTTTTTCTAAGGAAAATTCGGTTTTGCATGATATGGGAGCTTTAAGACCTTTGTGGCTGGTTTGCCAATCAGCGAAAACTGTAGTCTAGGCAAATTCTCTCGCTGGTCATTTGAGGGACTTTTCACAACTTCTTGGTATCAGAAATGCACTCCAAATGTAGGCAATTTTGACAAAAACTGATTTTGCACAGTTTACAGTTTACACTTTCTGGAAAAAGATTGATTTGCCACAAAACCACTGTTGAAGTTCCAAAAGCAGGTCATACACGGAAAGCTGCAAAAACAGCCTATGTTAAATTGACTGTTTTTGTGATGTCACAAAAGTCATATTTGCATATAGCAATTTAGCTCCACCCATCCATGATGATTTTTAGCAAGTGTTTCAGTCGAGCCGTCTTTCTGAAAGCAGGGCAGCCAATCAGAATTAAGGACATTTACATACATCTGTCTCAAATGTACGGTAAGAGAAGCCGACTGTTTAAATATAATAGATATAGAGAGCTTGGAATATGTTTTTTATTTGAAATTTATTTGCAAATCTCATAAAAACTGCTTGTCCAATTTTGCAACAGAGCACCCCCTAGGAGAGAGCAGGGAGCGGCAGAGTTCAAACACGTACTGCAAAGTTAATCCTTGCTTCAAGTGAGTTCTGATGAAGTGAAGATGATGTTTTCGATTTCCCTTCATGAGTGGCATGCATTATTAACACTAGACTTTGGTGTTAAGTGCATGTACGCAAACTCACTCACACACGTGATATCTGACATGACAAGTTTGGAGGATAGAGAGGTGCATCAATATGGATGTGTGGGGATACAGATTGCTTTGACATTGCACTTTGGCCTGGGGGTAAAACACCCTGACCTTCCTCAGCAATTCAACCGTCGTATTCTAACTGTAATACAATTAGATGTTCATGTTCATGACCCAGTAAGGTGCCACGACTTGTCACAGCGGGAATCTCAGCGATGGACCAAAGCAGCACATTTTCATTTGCCTGGAACTGTTTGGAGCCCATGTTCCACCAATCACCTAATGGGGTATAAATCATTCATTTCATGGGGCGACCTGGTGGAATCAGGGAGTGACCTGTAGGAGCAGATGGTGTCTCCACCCCCACCACCTGCCAGAGTGTGACGGGAAATCTGCTCAGGGGGGGGATTTCTGAGAACGCATGGGGTCAAGTGGAGCTCGCTTGGCTTATGGAGATCCCACAAGGTGCTGAAGTTCGTCCTTACCAGGCCGTAACATCAGCATCAACCCTTTTAAAATCACAGCCACGACAATGAAGAGCCTTTAAGCCCTGTTTAAACTCCAAACTGATCTTCAGTTATTACATCTAAAACTTACCTTGCGAGATATTTTGGGAAGGAATATTATCTTAAATTGATCTACTGTTTAATGTCTATCTAATATTTGTAATAGTCTCTACTTCTTGAGATATAAGAATAAGATTATTAAGACTATATAAATGAAGATTATTAAACTTATTGCCAGACATTTGACATGAAATCACTTTTAGAATGACAATTTCAGAAATAATGCAGATTTTGCATATTCAGATATATTTGCTTCTTTTCTCCCAAAAATGAATGCAGACCATTTTTCTTTTTTCAAGAATTTCACTGGAATCGCTAAAATTCTTACAACAATCTTGAGAACGTTACACAGATTCACTAGATTAAGACCTAGTCAAGAAGTTTCACTTTATTTAGTATCTATTACACAGTTTTTGGTCATTTAATCAGTTGGAGTGAAAATTTGTACTACCGGCCCACATGAAGGTCCTTAGGGTTTAAAAGGGCAACAATGAATGGGTGGGGTTTATGTCCATGATTCTCAAAGCGGGGTCCGTGACATATAGCCGGTGGGTTCCTGACTTTGTTATTTAACATTTGAAAAAAGCCCTTTACTCCCACCTGAGTCAACAGTCTATAAACTATATAAACCCGGAACTCTGAGACAATGTCATGTACCCTTTAGCTACGTTCATCATTCAGCAACACATTGGGCAATAATATTAGACTTGGCAAAAAATACACTATTATGGTTTCATCAGTCCACACAAAATGTCTCATAATATTGAATTTTTCTGAGGTTTGCTAAGGTGGTACAGTCATGATTCAGGCGGCAAGATTGCCAGCTGCATGACAAACCTTTCTTTTTTATAGATGACTCAGCCCAGAACCAGAGTAAAACTGAATCACGAGTGTGACCTCTGCTGTCGAGAAATCAGAATTTCCAGAGGAACAGCTGAAATCTACTGTACACTGTAAGTATTGGGGCACACCTGTTTTTCAGGATTTGGGCTAGAGCCCTTACTTCCAGTCAAGGTTAATCTTAATGCTTCAGCAGACCAAGACATTTAGAACAATGCAATGCTTCCAACTTTGTGGACACAGTTTGGGGAAGAACCTTTTCTACTCCAGCATGACTGTGTCCCAGTACTCCATAAAGACACGGCTGGATGAGTTCAGTGTGGAAGAACTTGACTGACTCGCACAGAGCCCTGACCTCAACCGCATCCAGCACCTTTGGGATGAACTGGAACAGAGATTGCGAGACGGACCTTCTCGTCTAACATCAGTGTCTGACCTCGTAAATGCTCTGCAGAACGAATGGTAAAGAGCGGCTAACAAATGATGCAGAGAAACAGATGCACTACAGTCTGTAAGGTCAATGGAGCTGATAAAATGGACAATAAGTGCAAATCCAAGGTGGGCAGACCTAATATAGTGGTTTGTTTATTGGCTGAGTTAAGTGGAAAACATTAGTTAAGATAAGATATGCATGTCGTACTATGCATGATTGTGTATGTGACAAATGAAATTTGAATTTGAATAAGATAACCCTTCCTTAGTCCCACAGGTTGCACTGTTACGGCAGCAAGTGGACAGAACAAGAGAAGAAAGTAGAAGCAGCATAAACAATAGTCTATGTAAACAATAGTCTAACTTATATAAGTCTATGTATGTATATATATGTACATAGAGGATATATATATATATATATATATGTATGTATGAACACTGTGGATATATACAGGTATACTTTGCTTAGTAGCAGCAGACATTGATAAAAACTGTGTGGATTTTATCTTTTCTGCCAAACTTTAATGAATTCTTGTAGTATGACAGACTACATTTACTGAAACCAGAGCGGCCAGAATGTAAGTTCCTAATCTTAAATTCATTACAACCCTCTAAAACCCAGCTGTTAGTCTGTCAGATTCACCTTACTTTATCTGCACTGTTCCAGAGATATTTCTGAAATGCTTTTAAACCGCGCATGTGTGTGTGTGTGTGTGTGTGTGTGTGTGTGGCGGCAAGGAACTGAGACAAGCAGCTGAATAAGCCTGCAGCCTCTCCTGACCTACTTATTCCTTTAAAAAACTGTGCTCTGAACATGCACCTGAAGAGGCAAACCTTGCTCGTGCTCGTCCGTTTCTGCAGAGACTCTGGAAATCACTTACACAGTAGAGACATTGGAAATCACGTACACAGTAAAGTACTTTCGGCCGTGTGTTTGTTTACCGACAGCCTTCTGGATAATTGACTTAAGCTCATCTGTAGTGTGTTAGAGGATGCGAAGCCTGCATTATTCACTCGCTGCTGCATTTGCAGGGAGCCTCCGTGCGCCAAAGAATGTCCATGCAGACCAAAACTGTGTGCCATACCCAAGATATTAGTGACAAAAATGTAATATTCCCAGCGTGAATTTATTCTAGCTCTGGATCAATGAATGTCAAAGCACGCCCCACAACAGCCCAGATGATCACAGTCATGTGAACACAGGCCAAAACCAGGCATCTGCTCTCATGCTAACTCTAACCTTCTTGTAATGTAATTTCATAATTCTCATAATGTAATTTTTCCTCACTATAAAAAGAAACTGTATATCATTTTTGGTTCCTCTTTTCTGTGGATGGTTCTTAAAGCGTGTAATCAACCTTTACATTATGTGAAAGGTCTTGGTTCTGCATACACATAAGTCCCATCAAAATTGGGTTTTGGATGATACTTTGTTGGAGTATAGACCTCTGAGTGTCATTTTGCAGTCCCTGTCCTTATAAGGAACTCCGGGTCCCTGCTATTGATCTCTATGGGAATAAATGTATCTTTTTGAAAAACAGCCCTATAGTAAAAAATTTTCTGAATTTAATACGCCCATCCCCACAAACCAGCCCTGTATAGCACTTTTTTAAGAATTAAGGGATTGTTATGTTATCAAGAGATGCTACACTCATGCAAGCAAGCTGAAACTCCTGTACACTGAAACGATGGCGCATGAAAATAAGTCTGCTAGTGAACACTGCTGTATGACACAGGCTCCTCAAACTGTAGGTTAAATGACCTGATCAACTTTATCACCACTTTCGACAAAGCTGGCTGGGTTTACGAGAGGCCGTTTGTTGATGTTTCAGGCCTTATAATGTCATTTCAACGAGCAGCAGTGTTAGTTTGCTTGTGGCAACATTCATATTTTGGCAAATATATTAGTGCCCTCATAAAATACAGAGGATCCAGAGAACATTTGTGGATATTTAGACCAGACAAGAAAAATAAAGACCTTGCAACACTTTTGTTTACCACAGGGAGCGATAAATCCAGCCTAAATGTAGAGCTCTTGGTTCATTATGACTTGGAAAGACATCTCGTTCCATTAACTTATTTTGGATTTTGCTCTGACATTGACAATATGTCACTTTAGAATGATTTTAATGGACATAACAATCTCGAATAATGATGGATTCCAAAAGCATTGCACGTTGGGTCTTGTTCTTCTAGTCTGTACACAGAATTGCTTTCTGCCCTTCTGAAAGGACGATCTTGCTCCTTTATAATCTTTCCAACTATGCAGGCTCTGACCCTGACATCCTTTAGACTCTTGGCTTCAACAGTACTCCAACTTCATCTTCAGCTAAGTCTTCTGACATCGCTGTTTGGCCTTTGAAGGGCGCTTACAGTTTACACACTGCCCATTAAAGTCTGTAGGCTTTGTGTGGCGTTTCAAGGCTGCTTATGTGATTAGGTTTGCTCTAACATGATTAATGCAAGCATGGAGCCGAGGTCAAAATTTAATGGCGTGGCACACCAGAGGCATTAGCATGCATCGCTAGTCTACACTGGAATTGCAGAGGTCAATGTTTCACTGCACATGTTGAAGCAGTTCCTTACTGGCCTATTCTCATTATCTCATATGGGATCAGGATTTTAAAATTATGCTAATTTGCACTCATTAGCGTGCCCAAATAGGCGAGCTTTGATTGTATTAAGCTCTGATATGGTTCAGAGGTTTTAGCATGTTGGGTAGCCAACTTTGCATATGAGCTAAATCCGTGCATGACGATTGAACATGCATACAGCACATTAAACCAAACCCATATGCTATAATTAGTCCTGTTTTACAAGCTCATGGTGCAGAGATCGCTGCAAAAGACAGTTTTTGCAGTCGCTTTGACCGTCTAAAGTTCATTCAGTGTGGATTATACACAGTTAAAAGTCTCAAATCAGGCCTTTTTTGCCAACATTATGTTTCTGATAGCTGAACTACGTCAATTTCGACATATGTTTATATGCTATGTTTGTATGTAAACAGGATTTAGTATTAAACGTAATGCTACAATGGTGTCTATTTCACACGACTATCACTGTTTATAGGCTACCCTTCAGTTAGAAAGCTCTCAGTGGTCATGTGGGCTTACTGAATACTCCATTGCTTTGCAAGCGTTCAACTATTTCTCATTCTGTTATGAGCTACATGAGAAACACCCAATATTAATTAAGTAGTGGTTGTATTATTACAAAGGAAAAGAGGTTGTAACAAGCTTAAATGAGCACTTGCAGTGAGCTTAGAGAAGACTAGCCTTTATTACATAACTGTCCATTTTTAAAGGCTCCTCTACGGCTAGCTGGTTCTCACTGGTCTTGTACACTGTAAGCTGTAAACACTGAGCCATTAATACAAACAAGTTGAGTCTATGAACTGATAATAACTCAGATAAACCACTCATTGTTATGTAAAATGGTATGTCTATTCAAATTCAATAAAGTTAGCATGTGCTAGAAATTTTGCTGCCTGGTCTGAATAAAACTGTACAATATCTTTGCCTAAAATTTTGAAGTAAGATATGCTACAATCTTACTTCACATTTTTAGGCTAGTAGGTTATTGCTTTAATATATTTACTTTTGGCTACTTTAAAGTATTATAATTTTTGAGATCTGGGACTATTCAAGAAACACTCAGGGCTGTGTCCTCTGATGCCCAGGCTTTGTGACACCTCTACTATAGAGCATGTTTTAAGGAGGGAAAAAGCACCCTTTAGACTGTACATGGCTGTTAAGGCAGAAGATGATATGAGGAGTTGAGCTAAAACATTGACTAGGCTGGTAATGAGCATTTACAGGGCTGTTTAATATATCATACTGCTGCCATTAGCATGCTCACTAAGTGGTTGTGGCATGTGTAATCCCCTTTTAGGGGGCTGTAATAAATAGAAGCCACTTAAAATCAAGTTTCCTTGGGATGACAAGGTCACCATCTTGACAACTACTTTCTTAGCAAAGAGCAAATAAATGTCAGCGTCGGGTCGGGCCTAAGATCTGTCAGCGGCGGGTTCTTTTAAGCACTGTAAGATGTCATTCTTTTTTTATCTTCAAAGCCTGTTTTCAGTTCACTTTTGAGGTTGCGTTGAGGTTGGGTTTTTTTTGTAGACAAATGCATGATGAGGAACTCTGGGTCAAAGCCATTTAAGGTCATTCAGGATTCAAAACAGCAATATCCCTATTTTGGCTACTTTATATTGTAAGTCAGTTGTTATATATGGGTATACTGAGTGTGGGCAGCTGGTGGCCTGATGGTTAGAGAGCTGCCTCTGCGATCATAAGGTTGTAGGTTCGAATCCCAGGACTGCTAGTGGCACCACTGAGGTACCCTTGAGCAAGGTACCGTTCCCACAATCTGCTCCCCGGGCGCCCCTATTGGTGGCAGCCCCCTGCTTCACTTGGTGAATGGGTTAAACACAGAGAAAGAATTTGACACTGTTCACGCTGTGGTGTGTTCACACGTGACTATAAGGGGCCACTTCACTTTACATTCCTGAATGGCTGGGTCAAAACTGGACAGAGGTTTGGGGATCAGAAGGTTATTGATTCTCACTTGTAGTCGCCTTCAGTTATTCCTATAAATTAACATCCAGCCATCTTCTTCTCTCAGATTCTGAATTTTGGCAGTACGAGAGCATTGGATTAATAAATGGGATTTTCTGCTGTTCTTTCATGTCCCATGGGAGTGAATGTTTTAAACACTAAACTGAAGGCCATTCCGGACTTCTGACTGAGTAATCTTAGATCCAGAGCTTGTGGTGAACTACAGAATGACAACACATCCTCCGGGGCCTATTTGCACGCATGCTTTCATACTTAGGTTATGTGCATCTTATTGCAGCGATTAGAGAGAGCAATGGCTTTGGATTGCTGGTTTTAGCTCATAATGCTTCCAGTCCAGTCTCAGTAACAGGAGACAAAATGTAAAATTCATTCTGTCTTTTCACTGTAATGTACTTGGCAGGTAAAGCTGTCCTGATCCTTCACCCTGACCCTCTGGTGGGACTCGAAGTTTAAAACATCAGGCAAACTCGGCGCTGAACTTTTCCCCCGCTGCCGGGGCTGTTTCCCATTAATTTTTCACGTTCAGAAAATGGTGTGTATCCCCAGCGCTGGCCAAGAGGACAAGGTGATTTACGTTCTGGAAGCTTCGATATCACCACATAATCCACATTGTCTTCTTTGCTAAAGACAAATGCATTTAACGGTGCACTTATTTGGATATATACTTAATACACTTCCCATCTGGCCCTGGTGCTAATGGTCCCCCACTGCCTCAGATCTCTTCCCACCCTGTAACTCAGTCCTTCTGAACGCTTCTGAGAAGTTGTGGTGAAAGACTCTTGACCGTCTCTCTGGGTCACTCGCATGAGTCCGGTAATGAATCTGTAATCAGCAACCTCCTGAAGAGCCTTAGCGGCTGTTGATTTCCTGCCGAGAAATCTGTTAGTGACTGTGAGAGGATAATTGAGTCAGTGATGTCTGGGACATTCGGTGTCACTGTGGAGTGAACTGTAACACTTCATTTTGAGACTGTCACTACTTTGAGGCCTCTCTATGCAGGCCCTCTAGTGGCTGGTCCAGAAAATTTAAATCAGTTTAGAGATTGTGTATCTGTGTTCATATACATTCACACAAACTTCTATATTTATATTTATATAATATTTTGTATAGTGTACAGTTTTTTGTTATACTGTTTATACTGTTTGTATAGTTTTTATTCTATAGGTCATGCTGCTTCTGCTTTCTTCTTTGTGTGGCTGCTGGTGGTTAGGGAGTTGCCCCAGTGATCAGAAGGTCATAGGTTTGAATCCCAGGACTGCTAATGGCACCACTGAGGTTCTCTTGAGCAAGGTACCATTCCCACACACTGCTCCCTGGCGCTGTGTTCCTGGCTGCCTTCTGCTTCACTTGGTGAATGGGTTAAATACAGAGAAAGAATTTCGTGCTGTTCACACCATGTGCTGTGTTCACATATGTCAAATGGTCACTTTACACTTCTTTTGTTCTGTAACAATGCAAATTTCCCACCCGTGGGACTAATAAGGGGTTATCTTATCTTACCTTGCCTCACCTTGCTTCATATTTTATTTAATCAACTTGAATAAAGTGCTGTGCCCCTGCAGCTGTTATCAAGTTATCTAGGACATGGTTATCTTTGTGTGTTACATGCTGTGACTGTGTTGGGCTGCTAGTGAGCAATGAGGTCAGAAATTGCATTTTATTTGCAAAATATGGCGAAACTTGCCCCTCAGATGTAGCTGATTAGCCGAGACATGGTCAAGAAAATTTGTTTTGCGCTGGGGCTATGAGGCCAATGTAGCTTTACCAGTTTGGAAAAAAATAAGAGAGCACTGCAATTTATTTTTGAACCAGCATCTCTGTGAGTGTGAGAACCACTCCATACCAGTGTCTTGTTAAATTCCTACACAAGCACCTCATTCTGCTTTATGAGGTACTGATTAGTGATCACCTGAATCACATCTTATTT
>JBBPCX010000141.1:5093081-5103351 GCA_037974365.1 Hydrocynus forskahlii
GTGTGTGTGCGTGTGTGTGTGTGTGTGTGTGTGTGTGTTTGTGTGTGTGTGTGTGCGTGTGTGTGTGTATGTGTGTGTGTGTGTGTGTGTGTGTGTGTGTGTGTGCGTGTGTGTGTGAAACAGATACAGAGCGAGCTGGAGAGCGAATGGGCTGGCGTGAGAGTGTGTGAGAGCAGGCAACAGATAGGATCTCTGCTCCAAATCAAAGACTTCCAGACTTGCTAGCAGTACCTTAATGACTGCCATCTGGCCTTGTGTCCCAGTCCTGTACAGCGCTGAGTGAGAGGTATTTACAGAAACCTCCTCATGTTTATCTGTGAAAGAGCAGGAAGGTTCTTCATCAGACCTTAACCCATCTTTTGCTTTTGGTGCTGTTTTAACCAGGGATGGGTACTTTGTCTTACCCAAGATCAGCCCCTCTTCCACTGCTCAGTGCAGTGCTATCCAAATAGTTAGTGTTCTCCTCCAAGCATGTTGAGCCTTCGAGTGATGTAGCACTAGGCTCAGTTTGATAAGATGCACTACCTTCAGCTTGGTGGTAATATTTAATCGGGCAGTGCTAGCTGGACTAACATGAAGGTATCGGTAACGGGGTACGGAAAGATCAGCAGCTTTGGTTCATATACCTGTGTTATCCATGGAATCCTTTTTTTGTATTCATCATCGTGACCTTTGATGAATAGGTTGCGACTGTTCTGGCTTGAGGCCTGGAAAGAAGATCAAATGAGGTCAGTTGACAGCCTGATTTTTATGCGCAGAATTGTGTTATTTATTTAGTCTGGATGGTGAGTCAGTCTAGAGAAAGCCCATAACTTTCAGTTCATGAAGTTTCGTAACGCTGTTGAAAAGGATCCCAGACCAGAGCAGACCGGAGGAGCGGCTCGAGAGGAGCCTGGTGCATTAGTGGCTCCTTTGTGGAGGTAAAAGCAGCAGAACTGTTATGTAACATCCCAGGAGGTGGAAGAGCAAGAGGGAAAAATGGCCTATTATGGGACACGTTGAACCTTTTTCTCATTCCAGACACTAATCTTAATCCACTTCCTTCATGTGTCGCAGCATAGTGAGCTTGACCTCTGCGGGGGTTCTTTCATGTAATAACGTCGGTGTCATTCAAGCTTAAGCACTATTGAAACAATTCTCCATCAACGTCACCCAGGCCTGTTCGACTTTTGCCAGCTGCTGGCAAACCTGAAGGAACCGTTTCTTTTTGGGCAGCTTGGTTCTGAATGGTCAGTCCAGTGTCTGGTGCAGCTTCAGCTTCAGCTTTGTTTTGTTCTATAAACCAGGTTATGAGAGGGACTTACAAGCAGGGAGCAACTAAATGTGTTAGTCAACCTGTAAAACTGGGTGATATGAAGGTTTCAAAGGGTGACTGGTTCCATATTTATAGATGCAAAAATCAGAAAACTTTACTGATCCTGGAGTAAGTTGCTTATATTATGTCTGCACAGAAACACACAGACATGAAGAGAAGAACAATATAAAATATTGTATACATAAAAAAAATACTTTGAAAGTATTATGAAAATGCTTAGTACTACATACAATATGCGATAATATATAAAATGCCACGGTCAGTAAGAGAGGTGGATGCAATAGATAAATACATCAAAAAATATGATTATTTAAGGGCAACTTGACACTATTGGGAAAACACTAACCATTTCTATTACGTCAGCTAACAGTGGCGTACCTGGCTAACGTCATGCTGCGTGATGGGACAGGGCCACTCTACCCACCCAGAGAGCGTGAGGCTCTTTTGGACTCATGGATGGCTGTGGCATCTCCAGGGTTTGGCCTTGCGACCTTCTGACCTCCAGAGCAAAGGCTTAAGGGGTTGTTTCGTTCAGGAGCCTCAGACCTTCTACTTTTATTACCAGTTTCATCAATTATTCTTCTATATGATTAATCTATATATAAAAAAAAACCTTGATCATCTAGTAAGCAGTTTTGGAGTGAGTCCTCCATTCCAACTTGGTAGAAGAGCTACAGCGTGATCCTTTTTTGTACGTTTTATATGTTAATAACTTGTTTATACCAATAACTCTGAAATAAATCTATTTGGGGCCGCATGGGTGCCTCGTAGTTAGAGAGTTGCCCCTGTGATCGGATGGTTGTGGGTTTGAATCCCAGAACTACTAGTGGCACCACTGAGCAGGGTACCATCCCCACACACTGCTCCCGGGGGGCCTACCCACTGCTTGACTCGGTTGAATGTATTAAATACAGTGGTCTACTGGGATCAACATGGTATATGAAATAAAAAAAAAACTAAACATGGTCTCTTCCAAAAAATTAAGAAGTGCGTAAAGAAAAGGTGCTTACTCACAAATTCCACTCCACCTTGAAGGGTTAAAATCATTCTGACCTTCCACAAACCTTCTTAGAAGTAGTCTACTGTTCTTTCATGTTCCTGTTAAAAAAAAACCCAATGTTAGTCTACATCCCAGCGTATCCTATTGAGTGCAATAACTTGGCTGTATCCCCTCACATTCTCTGTCAGGTCGTAATTCCAGCGCTGAAAGATATAGCATGGAGCAGATTGGAGCCACCTGACCAAATATTATTCATGGTTTCTGTCTAAAGACTGCTGTGTCACCCTCTGGTTCAACCCCCGGTGTGACCTTGTGCAATCCATTCCCCTGACTGAAATAGGAAATTACAGTTTGATTACACTGAGAGACTGACTTTCACTCATTCGAACCCCACGAGATGCATTTATCTCCTTTAAAAAGTAACAAGCCCCGAGTCGTATTGCAGCCGTCTGAAATTGACTGGAACTAATAGGGGTCCCTGATATGGTGGTGATATCACTGTACAGGGCGCTTTTATAAGAGCTGCCTGTATTATAGCCTGTAAAGACTAAAGTATATGAACTTCATAAAGAGTATGAAGTATATGAACTTCATAACTCCATTATAAAAATAATGCTGATAAACATTAGAACATATTGTGAGGATTAGATATTGTATCTTTCTCTTAGGGACCAATCCTGTTGTAATGGAAGGCAGTTGCTTGGTGCAAACAACCCAGAGCAGCCAGTCCCTCGTACATGGTGTAGAAAAACACTGCCACGTGCACCAGGCTGCGGTTTCGCCCAGGCTATTTTCGAGCCATGTGACGATGCGCCTCAACTGTGGCTATATTTGCAGCTCCAGTGACACTCGAACCAATTCTCGCTGACAGCACACAGTTAGAGAGGCTGCTTGTGGTTGAAACTCAAATATGATCCTCCTATTATAGGTCTTATGAGTCTACAGATGTAAACTCCATCAAACCAGAAGGGAAACATCTACTGCTCCAACAGCTTTGATGCTCTATTTTTAGCTGATATTACAGCTGATGGATTTGTGCACTCACGAAAGCATCAGATTCATTGTAGAACAGTTCGATTAGAACTCTCGACGAAACGTATTAGTGGAATGTAGGCAATCAATCAGGGTTTTATGTTTGAAAATAAGAATTCAGTTCTTGCCACAAGACAGAAAATGATTGCACTACTTGTCCAGATACTGTCAGGAACACTTACCTAACAATAACGGTGAATTGTTACAGAGGTACTTTTACACCTCCAGAGCATCTAGAGAATATCTTCTCTGACTGAAGGTACTAATAGTTGGAGAAGCCTCGTGCCTCCATTGTCATTCTGTCTGACAGACATGCTTCAGCCCGCCAGACTCAGTGGAGTAGAGTAGACCCCCCGTCTGCAGCAGCTGCCGGATGTGTGGAGGCCTCCGTGCTCATTGACTCATGATCACAAAGTGCAGAAATGAAGGACGCGAGGGAATATAAAGGAAGGAGTCCTGTGAACCCAAGGCTCTTCGAGGAAGCTGGGCTCTCTCTGCTGACCCAGGGTCATCTGACTGGCAGCCATTCTGGGTTTAGCGCCTTGAGTAGCTCCCAGGCTCCTCACTGCTCCCTGGCTGATTCATGACTGACTTTATAGTCCAAGCCAGTCCTGGAGCAGCTTGAATTGCTGATGCATTACTGCATTATAAATACAAGGTGTCTTGCCTGTTAAATGGTGCTTCTGCACTGGAACCGTGCCGAACCGCAAACAAATGCTTTTCCTTTACAGATAAAGCGACATGTACCCGAGCTGCTCGATGGCAGGGCCAAAAGTGGGCCGCAGCTGAACTGACTGCGTCACTCATTTCTAATTAGTCAAAAAGTCAACACAACATGGAAAAAGGCCAAGTGCAAACATCAGTGAAGACACAAACTAACAACTGGGAGGTCAATGAAGTACAGCCATGTTTGTCTGTTTGGACTGAAGATACATTTCAGTGAGAGTTTTCTATGACTCTATCAAATTTATCTTTTACGCTGTGAGAAACGTGAAGATGATCCAGGACATCACTGACAAGTTAGCTGGGTTAGGTTTTCATCACATGGCTAAACAATGTAAAAACTCAAACGAGACTATAAATAATAAAAGACCAAAATATCAAAAGCAGCTCAGACAGAAAATCTTTCCGCTGGTTCGACTCTATGGACGCAGTTTTGGGACGATGACCGGTCAGAGAATTGGACTGCTGATGTGTCAGAACTGAGACTGCTGGACTGAGATACACTGGAAAATCAAAGCATACTGCAAGTTCTATACCATCGCAGTACAGTTTAGATACAGCATGGTCCCTGTATGCCTGTGGAAAAAGTGCCTAAAGACTCCACTGGTTCCTCTCCACTCCCACAGCTCATAACCACTTCTTCCACGCTTGCTTAAGTCTTAATTAATATTTTTTAAGCTTTTTATTTTGTTCCAAATATGCATAACCCGGTAGGCCAGAAGTCCAGTACATTGCATGCAAGTCAACAGATGAAATCTGATCCGAAAGGAGTCCTAGCCGAGGAGGTCGCATTGGATTCAGTGCTTTTCTTGAGATCCTCTGTCAAGATGGCCTGTTGCAGCTGTCGTAAGCTCGGAGCAGTTTTCCGGCGTGTTCTTGTTGCTTCTGCTCTATTTCATGCTGACCTCCTTCCATTCTGAATCTGTGTCAGCAGGCCTCCGTCTTTCCTCCTTGGCCTTTCCTCAGTCATATTTTGTACTGAGGGGGTCTCAGTCAGCCTCACCAGAACACACAGACTCTTCTCTGTGTGACTGTGGCCCCTGAAGCAGTGTGCACTTGTTATTCTCTCATAGCTGAGGGTGTAGAAGGCTGTGCTAATACTGGCAAAAAAATGTTAGACAGTAAGAGCTGCACGATATGGGCAACAGATATGGGCTGATATGATATGATATATGATATGATATGATATGATATGATGGGTATTAAGGTTTTACTGCTACATATTGTGTTTGCGATGCCTTTCACAATATTAAAGGGCCCATATCATCACATTCCTGGACATTAAAAGTCTTTAAATCTGTCTGTTTCAAATGCTATGTTTACCATTCATACAGTCCATTAATGGAAACTAAGCCTGTTTTCAAATGATGTCACAAAACCAAAACCAACACATTTAAGTTTATCTCCCTATTCTGGTTACAGCAGTTTAGCCCCGATAAAGATTAGAAAACGATAGATTGTGCAGCCCTAAAGACAATGTATATTTAACCCTTTAAGTCTAGTGCGCTCAAATATAATTACACAGTTGTGTCACTATACATATTTATATATATAAATAACAGTGAGTTATGGCATTTAAATGCATTTCCTCCCTTTTTCAATCGGTTTTAATGTGATGAAATGTGGTAAAAATGTAATAAATAGTTCTGAGTTACACAACTAGCTTTTCAACTGCTTTTCAGTTTGATCCTGCTACATGACATTGACATAATCATGTCATAAACGTGTAACAGATTACGTTCATAATATTATTGTGATACAACCACTGGCAAAGTTGTCATGACAGGCTACGAAGTTGTGTCACGGCTGTTTATGTCACATGCTAATGCTAATTAAAGTCATGGCCTCAAACAGCATAATAAGAATTACCGGTAATGTTAACGTAACTCTGTCATGTTAATGGATACAAACTTACCACAGCATATGACATCAGCCATGACATGTTATGTCCATGTTACATCCGAATTCAAATAAAATGATTAATAACATGTGTTATTATAAGTATTAAATAATCTCCACTGCCCAGTGAAGGAATCAACATCATCTCTTCAAAAAAACTGAGCAAAATAACGAATCAAGTTATTTTTGTCACTGTCAGTTACAATGACGTGTATGGGTTAAAGCACTACAGCATATGTAAAACACTGCTGCCTCTTTTGTCCTGTATGTGCAGCTGAATAGGAATGCGTTTATGTCCTTGGAGACGTCCTGCTCCTGCTCCGGTGTTAATGTGCTGATGTAATTCAGCGCCTTTGCCTGGTTGCTGAATAGGGGAACACTGGGAGCACGCCGCGAGAGAGAGGAAGACCTCCTTCCCCTCATCTCGTTAAGGGTGTCACTGAATTTGCCGGCTTTGCTGGACAAGCGCAGAAGGTGACAACAAACAACTGGGATTAAAGTCAGCAGTTTGAACGCTTCCACTAATCTTGGATTAGCCCACATTCTGTCGGCCTGGGGCCAGGCTCGCGGCGTCAAGGTGGGCTCGCGCCCTGAGCTGCCCGAGGCCTTCATACCTGATCTTTTTCCATCAGCCTTTTTGTAAAATGGTGATAAAACATCTGATAATGAGCTTGTTGCTGCGTCATCTGAAATGTTTCTCAGCTCACTGAAACAAGCATTCTGTAGAAAAGTGCTCCCTATTGACTCCCTTCTGACACCACCTTTGTGTGGAGTGTGGGATGTTTTATGCACTGAGATTTGAAGTTAATGTGTGTACAGGCTTTGTTTTTTTTTTTCCAATTTATGGCATGGTTTGAACCTGTCGATTAAATAATTAAGTAAATAGTTAAGTAATCCAAGTTAATGCATTGTAAAGTCCTGTTTCCTTCAAATTAGCGATTTTCAAAATGGGTGATCTTCTAAACCTGCATGAATGTTGACTGGCTCCTTTGCCAGTTACCAGTAATGCCGTTAATCATAATTCATTTAATTGTTCGGCCGACTGGTTACACCGTCATCTATCCTCAATTAAGCGAAATGTCGCAAAACGCCATTAGTAACTCCAGACTTTGAGAAGCACATGGAGAAGATGATGGTTCGTGCCTTTGAAGATGTGAGGAACCGCAGCACTTCACCTTTTGTTCTTTTCCCTGAACAGCAAGGCCTCAGCCTCATTCCGTTCTTTTATCTTTCGGAAGAAGAGACGCGGCTCCTTTGCCAGTCAGGACTTCTAATCTGGCCATGCTCCCATCCAGGAGATCCACGGCGGCCTTTGCAGGATGTCTTTGACTCCATCATTGTGCTGGTTTTGAAAGGAGGCTGTCCCAGGGAGCGGAGCAGACCAAGAGGACTGACAGAGAGAGAGAGAGAGAGAGAGAGCGCATGGCTCGCGATCTGAGAAAGACCTTCTCTCTTTGACTCAGTATTCTGCACATTTTTGAAGGCAGAAGACTCTTTTTTGTGCAGCCGAGCCCTGTCGTCGAGCTGTTGCCTGTGGCATGCGGTCTGTGAGCCTTTAATACGATCAGAGCTTTTTAAGTGCTCTTTTGTAAAACATGAAAATTGAAGCCAAAGGTTGTCATTCACCTCATAGAAGCAAGTGATAGTGAAATAAGCAGTAGAGCACAAGACAGGGTGTGTTTTTAGTTGGCCATTATTGTCATGCGTGAACACAGCACAGCACACAGTGTGAAGTTCTTCCTCTGTATTTAACCCATTCACCAAGTGAAGCAGTGGGCAGTGTGTGCGAATGGTACCTCGCTTAAGGGAACCTCAGTGGTGCCACTGGCAGTCCTGGGATTCAAACCCATGGCCTTCTTATCACAGGGGCAACTCCCTAACCACCAGGCCACCAACTGCCCCATCATGAGATGGAGTGTGTTATCAAGTAACATCATGGAAATTAATAAAGGAAGCTTGAAATGTAGGTTTCTTAAACCACCACAGACTTGAGTTCAGAATGGTTCACTTTACACTTCTGTAGTCCTACGCTTATGTCAAGTCCTACGCTTCTGTCAAGTCCTACAATTCTGTCAAGTCCTACGCTTCTGTCAAGTCCTACACTTCTGTCTTTTATTGTTAGTCACCTCCATGGTGATATTCTTTTATTCTCTCTCGCTAGCTGGTGTCGACCAGAGAGGTTCCCCTTTTGAGCCTTGGTTCCTCCTCCAACTTTAGAGAGTTCTCCTTGCCTCTGTCACCTTTGGCTCAATAGGAGCTCGGACCCGGGATCTGTAAGGCTGCTTTTTACAAAACAATTTTTTTACGTGACGCAGAAGTGGATACATAACTTCTGCTTTATTACATGCTATGTTTGTATTTGAGTAATAATAACAAATAATAATATGATAAATGAAAAAATAATAATAAAAATAAAATACAAGAATGGTAAAAATGTCTTTTATCAAACAGAACATCCTTTTCAAAAAAGGTAAGGTAATATTTTCAAGTCCATGTGAGGTTAATATTATGTTCAGGTTTTGATATTTTAAAATGCTTCAAGCATTTGTGCACTGCATGTAACAAGAGTGCAAATGTTACTCCAAGACTGTAAATACTACAAGACTGTAACTACAAAAGAGCAATTTTTGCAATGAGTGATCTTCTAAACCTGCAGCTGAGCTGTAGACAATAGAAACGTGTTCAGTTTTAATCGTCAGCGGTTTCCAAGAAAGACAGGAAAAGAGAGACCCTTGGCCAGAAAATCAGATTGTGGAAGGATCTCTTGTGGAATAGGAAACACTGTAAACCTCCTTCACCATCATGGAGTGCAGAGAGAAATGCCTGAATCCTTAAGTGACTCCCGAGGAATGGGGATGATGTCATCCTCAGCCTTTTGTTGCGAGCCCACCGCGTGAAGCCCGCCCGTCCTTCCTGTCTGTGAGCGCCTGAATAGCGGCTCCATTCACTCACGGCTGCACAAAGGGTCCGAGGCTGGCAGCCGCGGTCTGAGCAGCCTGCTAATTTACCTCTATAGAAGGTTCTCCATCACGACGAAGGGCCGCTGGAGGCCAAGTCGGTGCCAGCAAGCCTGACGGACACCTCAGAGTCGGGGTGGCGAGTGTGTGTGAACGGTTTATTTGGTAAAAAGCAATCTAATTGCAGGGCCGTATGACTAAGGCCGTCTTGCTCTAAACTGTTTCCCGAGCTGTAATGGTGCAGCTTTCTCGGGGCACTTTTCACTGCAAATTCCCCTTTTGTTGGTCATGCTTAGCTGTCTCATAGTTTTGTGAGTCATCGGAAGGCCAAAGAGAACGTAAGAGAACGTATCCATTTTAATGTTCTTACAGCTTTTTTTTTTTTCATCCGCAGAATAAAACTGAACATGTTTTCAATCTATAAAAAGAAAGAGCAGCGCCATTATTTTCATTCACTGTTTGCAGCTTGCTGAAGTTCTGTTTTGTTTGTGGTCCGGACAGCAAACACAGGCTACTTAACGTAACAGGATTATTTGATTGAGGATAGTGCTGGCCACGCTTCCTACACAGTGGTTCCTCTCAACAGACCTTCCCCAAATCAACCACAGTTTTGAGCTCATAGTAAATGAACGATGAAGCCAAAACTGGGCCGTGATTCAGACGTGCTCTCTCTCTCTTCTTGCAGTCAGTCAGTATAACAGAGGGGCTGCACAGTGTGTTGTTTGCTCATCATTGTCGTGATATTGGCCTTTGCAGTACTGATATAATGAGTAAATCACAGATATCAACCCTAAGTCCTTACAGGTGACTCCCCTGGGCAGATAGCTTCACTCATACAAGGACAAACTGCTCCCTCGGCCAGTCTGTCTGAATGACCTTCTCGCGCTCGTTTGGTATACAATTGTGTAATTCAATTGTAGCAGTGATCAGAACAGGGACCCGGGAGGGAGGACAGAATGGGCATTTCATTTATCACATGTGATCTCTCTCTCTCTCTCTCTCTCCGTCTCTGTCACTGTCTCTCTCTCTTTCTCTCTCTCTCTCTCTCTCTCTCATTCTTTCTCACTCATTCTCTCTTATTCTCTCTCTCTCTCTTTCTTTCTCTCTCTCATACTCGCTCTCTCTCTCTCTCTCATTCTCTCTCATTCTCTCTCTCTCATTCTCTCTCATTCTCTCTCTCTCTCTCATACTCGATCTCTCTCTCTCATTCTCTCTCATTCTCTCTCTCTCTCATACTCACTCTCTCTCTCTCTTTCTCTCTCTCATTCTCTCTCATTGTTTCTCTCTCTCTCTCTCTCTCTCTCTCTCTATATATATATATATATATATATATATATATACACA
>JBBPCX010000141.1:5110363-5124235 GCA_037974365.1 Hydrocynus forskahlii
ACACACACACACACACACACACACACACACACACACACATACACACACACACACACACACACATACACGCACACACACACACACACACACACACACACACACAGACACACACACACACACCCTGACTTAACAAATGCCCTTGTCTGCCTGTGCAATCCCACACAAACATTCAAACCCACATACCGGCTAACAAAAGCCATAAAAGCAGGACATTGTGAAACATCATATTTGTACACTTTTGTTGCTAAGCCTAAATAAAATGGTCCTGCACAGGTTTCTATATCAAGTTTGTTGGTTTGTTTCCTTTGTTTTTTTATCTGAGCTATGAGACTAATGTAATGTTAAATAATGGGACTGATTGTATTTCATTGGCATCGGACAAATAGTATGCCTAAATCATCATACACCCTCCTCAGTCCAAATCAACTCATCTTTATTATGTCAGAAATCACAGAAGCACGTCTATTTGAGAATACGTGACAACTTTGAATCATGTGCGATGGTTTAGGCTTGCGGTTTATACAATTCTTATCAGCTTTAAGATTTAAAGGGCCCGTGTTCCATGAAACCATACCGTCTACCCATAATACCATAATGTCTTTTTTGGCATGAAATAATATGACGTAGGATTTAAATGTAAGTTTTAAACTGCAAAACATGCCATTTTGAATTTGTTGTTTCTGTGATGTCCCAAAACCCAATGCTTTTGGCAATTTTTCTTACAACAGTTCATCCCCACACGTTCAGTGTTTTAACCCGGATTGCTGGATGGCACATAGCAAGGCAGAAAAGCTAAGTTATGTGTCTCAAAGCATAGTAACAAAAACTATAAGAAATAAAGAGAGGGAAAAAAACATACACATTGTCTATGTTGAATATGGGCCTTTAATTTTCCAGAATTTGTCACATAGTCAGGTACATGAGGGTCGTAGCTCCAGTACAGGACTAAAGAAGCAAACTCCAGACACCAGACGTGTCTTGACTCCACTGAAGTATAACTTTATTCCACACTGATTCCACTGAAGTATGACGTCAGCGATGTCGTGTTCATTCGCGTTCATCTGATAAAAGCAGCTAAAGCTCTACTTCACAGTAAACTCATTGAATGCAGGGAAGCTGTAGAGCTGTATATGTTCTATACTGCCTGAGACTTTGTCAGTGATGAAAGCAGTGGATTCGAAGTTGTGTTCAAAGTCGTTAGAAGAGCCGTTCTTGTTTATCATGAATTATTGACACTCCCGCAAACACCAGAACTGCCATTATTGCTGAATTTCCAATGTTCCGCTTTGGAGGCTGATATAAAAGATTTTTTTGTAACGTTGTGGAGTGTTCCATGTTTTTTGGGGTTTTTTTTGTATGAGAATGGAAAGAATGGTATTAGCAGCATATTTCTCTTGACACTTTGACTCGAGATAGGAGGGCAGGAAGGAAGGAACCGAATGCTGGAAAATGCTGGGGTGGAGGACACGTCAAATGGTGAAGGGTGATACTCTGGGTTTTTCCAGGGTTTTATGTAATGAAATATTTCCTGAGAAGTGTTTTCCCAAAATCATTACAGTTGGATGACTTTGCTCCAGATACGTAAGTCTTGATGACATATTTCACTGTGGGAAAGAGCAGCAAGCAGATGGATGTATGGATGGATGCATGGATGTATGGATGGATGCATGGATGTATGGATGGATAATGGATGGATGCATGGATGTATGGATGGATGCACGGAAGGATGGATGCTGCATGGATGTATGGATGGATAATGGATGGATGCATGGATGTATGGATGGATGCACGGATGGATGATGGATGGATGATGGATGGATGCATGGATGGATGATGGATGGACGCATGGATAAAAGCATAGACAAATGGATGAGTGGATGATCAGAAGGTAGATAAATAGATGTATAGATTGTTAATGACTAGATAGATGGACAGATGGATGAATGGATGGGTAGATAGTTGGTTTGCTAGATACATAGATGGATGGACAGACAGACAGATAGACAGTTAGATATATATAGACAGATAGTTGGATAGATAAATAGACATACAGACAGATGGTCTGTATACTTACCTTCCATGTAGTTTACAGGTGTGGTGTTTATGTGGTGAGTGTATGGGTGTGGGTGTGTGTGTGTGTGTGTGTGTGTGTGTGTGTGTGTGTGTGAGATTTTAGCAGCATGGCTAAATGCTCACTTAGCGACCGGCAGTTGATTAAAGTCCAGCCTGGCCGAGGGTAGACCACCCATAGTAAAGAGTCCCCCTCTATATTGTGAGACACATGGCAGTCTGCTGGCAGAGCGACCGCTTCGCGCCTTTTTCACACCTGCTGCTTCTGCTGAGACCAGGCCAAATATTTAGCTTAACTCTCGGTCATCACTGGCAGTGAAGAATCCCTTGTAAATCTACCCTCCATATTTTTTTTTTTTGCGAGAGGAGCAAACGCTTGTTGAGAAATGATAATTCCTCAGCCTTTCTGGGGACCCCTTCGACTTTATGGGGTCGTAAACTGTCCCCTCTGTTAAAGAGCACTCACCTCAACTACACACCGGGGCGGGTCACATGTCACATTCTAGAAATCCTCGGCCTGTTGTAACAGCCCCAGAGAGCCGATGGAGCTCGTATTTTTATCTGCAGAACATCTGCCAGTAAAATTCTGCTCCTGCTGATCCAACGGCCCAAGAATGTTGTGGGTCATGTTAGCCTTTATATGAGACGTTTATTTTTGGAAGGCGCTGCAGGTATCACGGTCCCAATCCTGTCAGTCAGTCCGGAATCCTCCCTCTGCTTAGGATCAGGTCTCCACAATTTTTTTGCATTTCAGTGAAAATCCAGATCTCCACAATTTTTTTACATTTCAATGAAAATCCTATTTCATGTGATGAATGTGTCCAGAGTCTGGCTAGTGCTCTGCTAACACTATTCTTACAATATTGTTGTGGTGCACAGAGGTGGGCCAAATATTTTGATTCATCAACACTCAAGAGACATGGGGACCACCAGAGGACCACTGCAGACCATGGTGGCATGTTCTAATACACAGGTTTTAATAGACAGTGCTCACTGGCCACTTTATTGGAAACACCTGCTTTGGCAGTTTTTTGTCTGTGTACATCTGGTGGCCTGATTGTTAGGAAGTTGCCCTGTGATTGGAAGTTGGTGGGTTCGAATACCAGGACAGCCAGTGGCACCACTGAGGTTCCCTTGAGCAAGGTACCGTCCCCACACTCTGCCGAGTTCCTGGCTGCCCGCTGCTTCACTTGGTGAATGGGTTAAATACAGAGGACTTGAGGATCAACAAAGTGTATAAAATAGAAATTGCTATATCTCATCTTTTACACACAGCTTGCTTTAGTCATCCTCTAGCACAGCTTCTGGCCTCAGGACCACTGTTGGCTGGTTACTTTTGGTTGGTGGACTGTTCTCAGCCCAGCAGTGACAGGTGCAGACTTCTGTGCCCATGCATTGATGGACGGGCTGGAGAGGAGTGCAGGTGTTTCTGGAGGACCTAATATGTTCTGCACTGTGGGGCTGTGAGTGTGACTGATGGTGCTGCAGCCAGTGTCGCTCATGCAGGTGGCGAAGATATCTCAGCATCTCTCTTTCTCTCCCTCTCTCTCTCTCTCTCTCTCTCTCTCTCTCCCCCGCTCTTTCTCTGTCTCTCCCTCTCTTGCTCTTTTCATCTGTGTCATCTGTCTTTGTCTAGTTTTTTCTAGCTGTGCCTCTTTTGGTCCCTTTGCCTCATTCTCTCGCTCTCTCCCTCCCTCCCTGCCCGACTGACCTATTTTAGCTGCAGCCGCTGCAGTGGGCCCAGGCGATCAGCAGAGCTCCGTACGGAGCGCGTGGCGCTGAATCTGAATGAGGGAGAGAGAGAGAGATAAAGAGAGAGAGGAGGACAGTGATACTGTGCGTGCGGATGGGAGGGGACGCTCAGTGCCCGGGGAAGATTGTTCTTTTCGATGCGTCGTTGAAAGCAATGCAGGAGCGTCCTCTGCTGGTCAGAGTGTGTCTGTACATGCGCGTGTGGGAGCCCAGGTTTCTAGCATAGATTTCCACTAAATTCTGCAATTCAGAAATAAGGTCAGTCAAGTTAAAGTAATTACTGTATTCTCTGTTTTTCAGATCCTGTTTGATCAAGCTCAGAGATCTGTGAAGCAGCAGCTGCACAACTTCATTAAAGAGTGAGTAGAGCCAGAACGTTAAACAGAAATGGACCCGTGTGTCATTTCAGCTCGTATAAAGAAAGTGATGAGTAAAATGGCCATTCTGCGTCTACAGCAAGATGTCCGTTCTCACATGCTCTCCTGCTAGATGAGGGGTCACAGTGCTACACCTATTTACACACAAAGAACAGACAGATACGTACCAAGGCTGGTTATCAGAATCAGAATAAAAAACTTTATTGATCCTGGAGGAAATTGCGTATGTTACGACTGCACAGACACAAGTATAATATCATATATGAAGTCTAAAAAAAATGAATTGAAAACACTGCAGAAAATACGCAAAATGGACATACGCTATGCTATACACACAAATGCTATAGATAATAAACTTACTGTTAACACAAAAAGTGGTTTTCTATACTGAGTATGTTACCGCACATAATAGAGATCAACAGTAAATAAGTAATACTGGCACAGGGTTGATTTTGCGCCACTTTATTAAAAGAACGCCTGGACTCTCCCCTCAGGGATGTGCGCAAGTTTAAAGAGACGAAGAAGCACTTCGATAAGGTGCGTGAGGATCTGGAGATAGCGCAGGTGAAGAACGCCCAGGCACCCAGGAACAAACCCCACGAGGTGGAGGAGGCAACCAGCACCCTCAACATCACCCGCAAGTGCTTCCGCCACTTAGCGCTGGACTACGTGCTGCAGGTAACACAGCAGGGCACAATCTCACACTCACCACTGGAGGTGAGGTGGGAGTAGCCTAGCAGGTAAAACACTGTGACTGTGAACCCAGTGACCACAAAAGTCGCAGGTTCAAATCCCCTCACTTTCTGCTGTTGTGTCCTTGAGCAAGACTTAACACTCAGCTGCTCCAGGGGGACTGTCCCTGTAACTGATGATCAATGCAGAACATCCATAATGCAGAATGACACAATTACTGATCTTCAAAATAAATGAAATATAATCGGAATCAAAAAATCAGATTAAACTGCTGGCAAAGTCAACGTGGGAAAACATAAAGTGCAGGTTTTAATGTATTGATGGAACTACTGACCCTGTGTGAAAACCTAATTGCCATCTTAGTTATGCAAGCAACCAATGAATTTAATTTAGTTGATTATTTTGACGCAGTACAGAAGTCTCAGCCAGGACTAAGAATGCATTAATAGTCTATAGACTATTAGACTGAGGGTGCATATATACAGTCCAGGCCATGGCAGAAAATACATTGTAGAAGGTTTTGGGTTTTTTTGCATGCACACCACACTTACATATTTAACACTGAATCAAAAGATGTAAATAAAAGTCATGCGAATAAAAATCCCCATATGCGTGGGCCTTATCCACTACACTTGCTGACTCATGAGTTATAAGTCATAGAGCGTTAGTTTTCCTTTTCATGGGCTCTTGGTTTGTTTTAATCAATCCAAACCTGCCAAGAGTGAATACACTACACTGCTATGAACACACGTTCTTAAGTTATAATAATTATCAGTCTGGAAAGGGTTACAAAGCCATTTCTAAGACCCTGGTTCTTGAATGAACTCCACTGAACGAGTCTTAACTCAGTCTTTCTTCTCCTTAGATCAACGTCCTTCAAGCCAAGAAGAAATTCGAGATTTTGGATGCAGTAAGTCCCATAGAACAGCTGGTTCTAACACAACTTATAGAGGATCTTCCCTTTCCTCCGTTAGCTCTATGTGTGTAGACACATCTCTTCCTCCTCTCTCTGCAGATGCTGTCGTTCATGCACGCGCAGTATTCGCTCTTTCAGCAGGGTTATCACCTCCTGGATGAGATCGACCCCTACATGAAGAAGCTTGCTGCTGAGGTGAGTAGGGCACGGTGTCATGATGTTGTGACCATTACCAATTTGATATAAAAGTTTAGCCAATATAATTTTATATTCGTATTTCAGATCCTAATTTTATATTTGATCATTTTACACAGTAGTTTTAGCTAAACAGTGCTTTACTGAAATATACATCTGTCACTTGTCTGTAACTTAAGTAAGCAGCAGAAACTAGTACATTAACAAATTTAAATATTGTATTTAAGTCGTTTAATTAATTAAAGTTGAACTAACTTCAATTCTTTACGGCTTTGGTTCATTTTCTTGCATTTCTCTCATTCTTTAGTGATTCTCTCTGTTCAAAACAGACAGTGTATAACACACATGCGAAAGTGAGGGATATATTTGACATGGTTTTGTCATTTTAAACAAGAAATGATGATATATTTGTGGCATACAGTTAGACAGGGCTTGCATGTATCAGATTCCACAGTAACACAACCATTTAAGGCTCAAATCCCAGCAATGCCACAACAGAAAAACATCTGTAATCATCAGAGCATCATTATCATATTTTTACAGATGCAGAAACACCCACAGGCCTTCAATACTGTTCTGCAAATCAAAACAATGGGATTCTACTTTTGCTCCCAACTGGTGATTGGGAACAGATTAAATTAAACTAAATATTTGTCGCAGGCAAAATGAAACTGAATATCTGTCGATGTGGGGGAGGGGTGGTTGGGAAATTAAATATTTGTCAATGGAGGCTGATTGGGAACATTAAAACAAAACTAAATAGTTGCCAATGGGGGGTCATTGAGAACAGACAAAATGAAACTGAATATCTGTCGAAGTTGGGGAGGGGTGATTAGGAAACTAAATATTTGTCAATGAGGAACGAAACAAGTTTAAGAGCTGAACATGGTTTACCACAATCTAACACTCCTTTCAGCCATTTTGGTTTCGGAGACCTTCCTAAATATTGTTGTTTAGGCTTTTAGGGGACTGTTAACTGGGGGTCTTGGATCCCCTGAGGCCCCCTCATATTTTGCATTCAGAATACAAGACATAACATTGTGTACAGGCCACAGCTGAATCTATCAACTACCTCAAACCTGCAACAAGCAATGAGAATTTCGATTTCGATGCGGTGTTAATGTGAACAGACTGAAGAGCAGGTCTGTCTTGTGTTTGCAGCTGGATCAGCTGGTGATTGATTCAGCGATGGAGAAGAGAGACATGGAGCACAAACACGCTACAATACAGCAGCGGGTATGCATCACAAACACACGAACAAATGTAGTTGAACCCTTAGAGGCCTTAAAGTACTATTACTGTTACTGTGTATTGTGGGTTAAGACTGTATGCAGAACAGTAACACTGTAGTAACTTTATTTTCCATTTGCGGCTCTGAGAACTCTGTATGCAGTGAATTAATATTCATATTTTAATGGGATAGTTTTGCAAAAAAATAATAATCTGCTTAGTACAGAGGAAGTCAATCAGTCAAGACATCTTTGGAGTCTAAATGTAACTAATTTAATGTAGAACGGGATCTATGAAGCTAACAGTTTATAGTCACCCAAATCTTTTCCATTAATACTTCCTGAAAACGTCTCTCCACCTGCTCCAACCACGTCCAGCTCTTCACAAAAACTGAATTACATTTGTGGATGTGATTTAGGACACCGTACGCTATCAAAATGAACGAAATTTCAGTGTAGCCAAACGCTGTGAGAAACAATTTTGGGCGGCAAAAGATTTTTCATGGCCATGGCTATCATAAAAACAGAGGGATCTTATATAGTTTGGAGCAGGAAGACAATCAAATCTTTGGTTCCTTTACGCCTACCTCATTTGGTCCGGACCTTCAGACCTTCAGTTTGGTCCAACCAAAACAGCAGGTGTGAAAGGTGCTTTGGATTATGATTTTAGAAAGACCAAAAGAGGTGGCCTTGCTCTGGTTCATTTTTTGTATGGATCGGACCAATTACAGGAATCTGAGACAGACTATCCTCACTCATTAAACAACAGAAGAAGAAGAAGAACCAGAGGAGAAGTTACAAACGATCCATAGAGGGAGCACACAGGGAGAGGAGGTGGAGAAGTCTTTAGTTGTAATTTCGTCCAACTCCGAAAATAAAAAATGCATAACGGTCCTGAAATGTGTAACTACAGCTGTGTATCAATACTGGTACTGCTTTATTGATACTGATGCTTATCGAAACTCTCATTGATATTACTTCTCATGATTTGGTGCAAATAATAAATCACAAAAGATGTGAAATAAGTCACATGAAAAGATGTGAAATGATTCAGCAGATATTGCATTATTTTTTTGGAGAAATAAGGACCTAAATTGTTCCCTGAGTTTTTATACATATATAATGAAGGAGAAGCAGTTGCTACACTTGTCTAGTATGGTGATGTGCAGAGTGGCCCTCTAGTCCCTCACACTGATCCAATGTTAGCTATGGTAAAATGGTGCATAGACACTGATAGTGGCACCGTTTATTCTTAGTGACCTGTCAGGTACCAATTTAGTTCTCAATACCCAACCCTACTTATAACTGATTTTCAAGTATGAGAGGACAGGAGATAGTTGCATCTGAAGATATACAAAACTGCAGCAGCAATATTTCGACAAATGAGAAGGACAGTTTTCCCTTTTTTAACCTGACATTTGACAGCACACTAACGTCAGAAGCACACCCATCTTCGAACCAATCAGTGTCTAGCACAGGGAGACACAGCCATCATGTAGGTGATGATGTCATGACGTATCTGATGGTGTCGTGGAAAGCGTTTGCAAAAATTGCAGCGTGAGACCAAAATTGACCGGACTAAACATGTACAGGGGGGCGGCAGCTCCCTCACTCATACGCTGCGTTACTGCGTATTCTTCTGCACGCGCAGCCAAACCAGTTCGCCAACGTAGTGCGTAAGTACGATGCTAACGGCATAAGCCGAAACACTCACGTCGCTATTTTTGAACGTTTTTATGGCAGTGAGCATGGATGTCGCCGCCATTCAATCAGAGGGGGACGTGTTCCTCTCACATTTCATAATTATTCGTTTGGACCCCCCCACATTTAACATAAATAATTAGTTCACCCAGCGCTGTTGAATCTTGAATTTTTCTCGAAAGAATCCACTCCACTTAATCGATAGAAGAATACACACGCCACAGGAAATCCGAGCAGCCTGTCTGTGCACTGACGATTCACTTCACTTGCATGCGGTGAGTTGGAGGCAAACCCGGAACGCATTTCCAGTGGTGTGTGTGTTCTTCTATCGATTAAGTGGCGTGGATTCTTTCGCGAAAGATTCAAAATTCAAGATTCAATATTCAACAGGGGTTTCCAAACACCCCCACCCCCTAAAAGGACGAGACTTTGCACACACGCAGCAACCCCGCCCCCACACTTAGACCGATGCGTCCCCCTCATATTAAAAATGCTTCTGACACCCCTGGCAGTGAGCCTTGTATACTTGTATACGTCGTATGTCGAGACTGTCGTAACCTGAGGACACCCTGTACAATGCAGCATTGGTCTGGACCTTCAGGTGTGAAAACGCCCACTCACAGAACCCAGTGCAATCTTGAGCACTTGTCTAATGTGCTTGTCAGTCCCATAACTGCTTCTTTTTTGCATTTCTTGCTTCAGCGACGCTTTATAACCCATTAGTCACTCTAATGTCCTGGTCTATTCATAACCATGTTGTTCTCTTTCTCCTACAACTCTGCCGTTGGGAAGAAGAGCCTCTATTTAGGGATAATGAGTGCATAACGGAAGCAGCAAAAAGAAAAATGCGCCACACTCTGAAAGGCTCAGTAGCATGCTTATACTTATACTTTATAAGCTGTGTGTTTTTCATGGCAGGTATGTCTAAATGAACACAGGAGGACAGTAATCTATTTGTGAGCCGGGGGGGCCAGATGCTTTCAAGTTTATTCTTAGCTTCTCTCCTTGTTACCTGATTGTTGTTTTTTTTTTTACTCTGACATGTTCCAGGTTTAGAAAAAGCTCTCTTTGTCCTCAAAAGTCCCAGTGGCACTCTTAAAAAGATATAGAGCGACAGACAGGACGCAGGTATATTTAGGACGGTCTGAAAATAGAGTGGATTGAAGTTTGCTTAACAAAGTTTTAATAGGGACTTTGATCCTGGGAGCTGTCAAGTAATTCTGTTCCGGTTTGGGGCCGGTCTCACTCACGATTCCTCTCGCATCTGGTGGAAAGCTTCAGTTTTTTAACACGACCTCCTAACATCTGACTGTGTGAGCTCTATAGGTCAGATACCGATGCCATTGAAATGTTTTTTCGATGGCATCGGTAAACGTTTGTAGACGTGTGCTGGTTCAGAAATCAGGAGTATTAATAGCGAGTTTGTCCCTTTTTGCTCCACTAGTAGCATCTACTCTTCTGGAAAGGCTTTGCACTAGATGTTGGAACATGAGAATTTGATTGCATTCCGCCACAAGAGCATTAATGAGGTCACGTGCTGATGTTGGATGATTAGTTCCGGATCACTAACGCCATCCCAACTCATCCTGAATGTATCTGATGGAGCTCCATCACTCCATCACTCAACAGAACAATGCTGGAGGGCTCCAGCTGCTGCTTGGCATTGGGTGTGGTGACCTTGACTCCAGAGCATCACTTTATACTGGGGCAACTGGTTGGCCTGGTTGTTCGGGAGGTGCGCCTGTGATCAGAAGGTTGTGGGTTAACTTAGACAATTTGCTCGTGTTTCTTTGCACGAGAAACACGAGCAAATAGTGTGGGAATGTAATATCAGCAGAACTTTATATTCTACGTCTAATCTCCTTCTTCTCTCTCTTCTCCTCCCGATCCACGATTCTGGAATGGATTTCACCACCAAGACTCTCTTACAGGTCAGAGTTTTTCCTTTCCTTAATTCCTTGCTTAAAATGATGGTTTAGCAAAAAATCAAACATTCACAATCGTTCAAAGTTTCAAAGTTCAAAGTTTGCTTCGTAGGTTGTGCATTGGAGCTAAGGCAGGCCTTGAGATGACCACTACTGCTGCTTTTATCCATTTGTTGTCATTTACGGTATGTCATAGACTGTCAGAGACCATGGAATTAAGTCTTTTTGAGTCTTTCATTATGTGTCAGCGATGTTAGCCTTAAAGCTCCAATGCAAAACTGAAGTAAAGACTGTGAACACCAAGCATGTCTTGGCTATCTACATTTGGGGTATGGGTGAAATCATATAAATTTGATTTTTCATTTTTAAGGAATCAGTGAAAAATCTAATTTTCACAGATTTAGACTTAACCCGAGATGTATTAACCACTCAACTATGAGATCTTGATGTTTCTTCTTCAGTTTAGAACTGCAGCGGCGAGGCTGGTGTTGCTAAAAACATTAGAACTCAGCAGTCAAAATGCATGTCAAATACAGGCCAAAATCAGATCTACACAACTGCCCACCTACCCCAAATGGTCGAGCAACCAAGACATTTGTGGTCCAAATGTTCCTCTTTAGCACTGCAAGTCAATAGTCACCCAAATTGTTTTCAAAATACACCACCAAGATGTGTTTCAAGTCATATAAACCACATCCAGATCCTCATTAAGGTATAGTATGGTATGAAGAGGTATTATAGGTGTGTGTAAATGAACCATGTTGCCTAAAGTGGCTGCCCACAGCATTCATTTATCCATAGACACATTTTCACTGCTGACAGTAAGTCATACTATGTCCTAAACCACATCGACAAGTCTGTGCCACCTTAACACAGAGCTGAAGTTTGGTTACGAGACATTTTGGAGAGATATATATGGAAAAGGTTGACTGCTAGCATTTGTTAGCGACATTTTCCACATAGATCTAATCTCCAGTTCTAAATTTGGTCTTGGCTGGTCTGGAGTAGATGGAAAATTATGTACATTTGTTTTTTCAGGCCAGACGTTTTCTTTAAAGAGCTCTTTTATCTCTCAGCTGATGTTTTTGCGCTCATTATTGCATTCATATTGCACATTTCTCAGACGTGAGAGTGGAAATAATGATTTTACTACTTTGTGTCTGAGAGCAGCCCTGGGAGGTGTGTGTTTAGTGGTAAAGGCAGTGTTGCGTGTTGTGTGTTGTGTGTTGTGTTGTGTAACTGCTAAAACAGAACTTTGCGTGGAGAAACTTTTGATTTATTGATTCATTCTAGAAATAAGTGTCTCTCTTATGTAACGGCCCCCATTGAGCCTAGGCGTCCGTACAGCAATTACACCGTGGCCGTCTTCCCTCTGTCGGTTTATTTTTGGCTGTTGTTTCTCTCTGATGTAAGCAGTGGGGGAGAAAAACAGAACTTTCTCCCCAAACATTGTTAAAAGTTCGGGTCCAGGGATGTGCTTTCATCTTAGATTGGTCTTCATTGATTGCCAGTCAGTTTCCTCTCAGAATAGCAGGTCATTATAGAGCGATGGGAAGAGGTGTGAGAGAGCTAGTAAAGCATGAATCTGCGATCAACCAGCTTTTCTTTCTTTGAGCTTAGATCACTTTTTTCATTGCGGCGTGAAGAACGCCGTTATCTGACTGTGACAAAATGGCCTTTTAGCTAGTCGTGCTTCATTATTTCCGTAGTTATGTGTATTTATTCGTGATACACAGGAGGTTGGCTGCTTTAACCATTAGATTGAGACCTATTGTTGCTTTGCTATGCATTTAATGAACATTGCATAATTATTTCACTGTAATTAAATGAAGGAATGCATTTGTTATGTAATGAACTACATTTGCATTCATTTTATATTCTGTTCTGATGGGTCTGAGTCTGCATTACATGAGACTAGAATACTGTGTAGAGTCGGGACTGAATTAGGCATAAATAGTTAAAGGGCCTGTACTGTGGAAATCAAATGTTTTTTAAAACGAGCTTAAGATAGTTCAGAACATTCCCTTACAGTCCATACATGGAAATAAGGATAGCCTGTGTTCAATTCACCGATTTTTGTGATGTCACAAAACCAACATATTTACTCGCAGCGGTCCACCTATTTATAGTGAAGTTATAAGGAGTGCACTGTAGCCAATCAGAGGACAGCTAATTTCCATATATCAGTTTTAAAGGCAAAGCTCTTTTTTAATTCTATGGGATGTATTAAGGTTGGAAAAGATGAATTGTGAAAAAAAGAAAAGAAGAAATGTTATATTGTGCCAGCTGGGAACCCCTCTAAGAGGGCATTGCAGTAACTGAGGCGAGAAATAACCTTGGGTTGTACCAGGAGTCGGGCAGCGTCCTGAGTCAAGTGTGGCCTGATTTTCCCCATGTTTTATAGGCTGTTTTGTACAAGTCTGCTGACAGTGATGTCAGCCGTCCATCTATATGCACAGCTATAGAAAAAATAAGAGGCCACTGCAAAAATGTTCAGTTTCCCAGGTTTTATCTTTTGTAGTATTGAACAGCTTTGCCTTAGTTTATAAGAACTGCTGACAACATTCCTCCTCATTTCCAAATAAAAATGTTGTTCTTTAAAGCATCATTTTAAAGGAAATGACCAAACATCAAAATAAGAGAAATGTTGCAGCATTTACAGAACTTGAATAATGCAAAGAAAACAAATCTCTCGTTCTCTCTTAAACAAAATGGCAATAATTACCTCTGACGAACTTCTAGTAGCGTTTTACTATCCAACTGGTCTCATTGTGAGAGGAGTGTGTTGATTACAGCAGTGTTTTTATACTTTTCCTCACACAAATTATAACTGAACAGACACTGGGGTGGAATGGTTGTCACTCACAGAGACTGCAGAGGAGCTGCAGGAGCTGTATGTCTGTGTGAGTGTCTGCCCACGGTGGTCTGGTGGCCCCGGCAATCAGAAGGTTGTGGGTTTGAATCCCAGGACTCCTAGTGGCACCTGGCTGCCCGCTGCTTCACCTGGTGAATGG
>JBBPCX010000141.1:5137938-5149871 GCA_037974365.1 Hydrocynus forskahlii
CTTATGGGAACTTCTGCAACATAGTTGGGAAGAACTTTCTGCAGAATGAACAATGAGACACTGAACCGCTTGAATTTCACTACCAAAAAACAGGAAAATTGGGGTGTTCTAAAACTTTTGACTGGTAGTGTATATGCCATAACCTTTGCACAGTTTATTTCTTGAATGTTACATTTCACAAGTGAACAGGAATTTAGTATTAAAATGTACAATTTTAATGCTCCAACCTTTTTTAGCTATAAAAATGGACAAATATATGGACAAAGTTCAGGTTGTCTCAAGATCTGACAGAGCTTCTGAAATCAGCTGTGTGGTTCAGTTTTTTCTAGTGTTTTGAGTATGTCATGTAGTTTCAGAAACCACATAAGCAAGTCTATTCGAGATTGCTCAACAACCCTATGCAGTTAAAGGCAAGCGTGTGATGAATCTTTGTTGAGAAGGTGGGGTGTGAATCGCTGTGAGTGACGTGTCCGGGTTGGGGCGTCTGTTGGTCCCGCAGGTCTCAGCAGTGACAGCGGGTTGGGCGGCAGCACTGACGGCAGCACTGACGTCCTACTGTTCGGCTCTGTGGTGGACAGCGTCACAGAGGAGGGTGAGTCACACTGTCACAGATTCACCACACACACCTGCGCTGCGTTCTGATTTCTAAATCTGAATTACACCTCTAAATCATCACTAATTTTGAATGAGCGCTCCTTTGACATCAGAACATTTTTTTCAACAAATCCATCATGCAACTGAACCCACCGTGTGTGTGCACAGAGTGTGAAGTGTCAGAGGATTCGAGTGGCGAGACGGAGCTGGAGCCGGAGGCGTCGGATCCGGAAGACTCACGTGAGCTTCATCCGGGGGCGCTGCTCTATAAGGCCTGTCAGGCCCGTAACCTTCCCGTCATGGCTGAGGCGCTGGCCCACGGCGCGGACGTCAACTCCGTCAACGAAGAGGACGAGGGCAAGAGCCCCCTCATCCAGGCTGTGATCGGAGTGAGTCAACAGTGTTTATTTAATGTGACAGTTTACCATTACCCTGACGGCGTTACAAAATATGTATTTTGACCCATTTCCCTACACCTAATAATCAGATGTACTCAATTTTCCAATTACGCCAGATGTTGTTCACCAATGAATATATGTTGAGTCCAGATGTTGCTTCAGTAGTTTAGAACTGCAGCTGCAAGGCTTACATAGCTAACATTAGAACTCAGATCACCAACACTTCTCCAATTCCCTCCAGCTCACATATCATATATGCTAAGTATCATTTTCTGCAAGCTTTAAAAATGAACAAAATGTCTCCACCATAAACAGCCATGTCAGAAAACACCAGGGCTGAGATTCTCAAAGCAGATGAAAATTACATTATTAAAACTTCTCTAAACCTGTTAAAACCACATTCCGATCTTCATTTAGGTCACGCAGACTTGTCTTTGTGGTTAAATGGATAAACTCTGCAGTAACACCTATGTTGAAGCCTAATTTTTCTTTGTGATTTTTTTCTACAATTATATTAAGCAATATAATAAATGAATGTAAGGTTTATTTACAAGCTGTGTGCTCTGTAATGCAATAGATGTATGATGTTTTTTCATACTATAACCAGACTGCTCTCCGTTGTTTGCCCCAACAGGGCTCTTTGATAGCCTGTGAATTCCTGCTGCAAAACGGTGCCGACGTCAACCAAAGAGACCAGAGAGGAAGAGGGCCCCTGCACCACGCCACATATTTAGGACACACAGGGTGAGTAAAAACACAAGCAACCATACACACACACACACACACACAGCTTTCTAGTGTATTACAGACAGCTGAGCTTGTGTCTGGCTCTGTGTTTCGCAGGCAGGTTTGTTTGTTCCTGAAAAGAGGAGCCACCCAGAATGACGGCGATGACGATGGTCAGGACCCTCTCAGCATTGCAGTGCAGGCCGCTAATGCTGACATCGTCACACTGTGAGTGTTAACTGGGACGTAGCTGGCTGTTTCCCTGCAACTATTTAAGGAAGAATTTTTACGACTTAAGCATTGATGAGACATAAACAGAACCATTCAGTGGAGTTTGATGTGAAATGGCACATTATAGAGTAATATATGACTCTGATTTCTTTACATTGGTGGTGAATGGAACCTGGGGTCCCAATTTCTAAAGCATGAATACAGACATTTGCATCACTAGACAAACCTGTGAACCCACGTGAGTCTTCTGAGTATTTGTTGTAATATTACTGATAGTAAAAGAAATCCCAGAAAGTTTCCTCTGGAAACAGTTTCACCTTATAACCAATTGCGTGTACCTTTTCCCCATTAACGACTTTACAAATACATATTTTGTGCCAAATTTTCTTATGTCTCAGGCATCAGGCAATTTATTTGTTCCCACTTAATGTAGTAACTTTCCTTGACATACCTTTTAAAGACATTCGTCGCTTCAGACATCAGGTTCCTATCACGAGCATTGTGAACATCTTTATAACGGCCCATTTCACAACAAACCAGCCAACTTTGTTTACATCTCAACCTCTGAATAATGTAAACTGTTTAGAATTTTTGTGTATTATGAGTAATAACTGTATATGGCCTGTATTCACTGATGGTTTAGCTGTGAATTCAATATTTCAGTGGCACAAATATTGCAAATACTATGTTTTTCATCCTACAATCTTATGACTCAGTGGTGATTATTGTTTATGAAATATTTGTAAATATTAGTATATATCTCTTATGGCTACTGATATTTCAGTCTGAATTAGTCTGAATGCACATGACTGCTCCTTTGATCTTTATTTCTACAAAAGTAGGCCATTCCTAACTTTCTCGCTCCTCCTGTGTCTCTGTAGGCTCCGTCTGGCGCGGATGAATGAGGAGATGCGAGAATCCGAGGGTCCGTTTGGTCAGCCAGGTCAATACCCCAGCAGCAGCCCCACAGAACAGCAGTACAAGAAATGCATACAGGAGTTCATCTGCCTCAACATAGCTGAGTGCTAGACTCTCCAGTGTAGCGCACACTCTCTCTGATCCCGACTCACCCACCGTCCCTCAGTACAGGGAGCGAATACACGCAGCAGACCAGGCGCCGAGGCGCAGCAAGTTGCCCCACAATAACTCACCATTATTGATGTCATTACTGGTTTATTGCAGACTGAGCTGAGGTTCTGGATGTCTTTATGAGCATCCTTTCCTCTCATTCAGTCTACAATAAAACAATTTAACAGGTGCTGACAATTCATCAGTTTAACACAAATAATGTGTTGCACATTCCAAGTACAGCCAAGACGAGGTGAAGCTTCAGTGACACTATCACTCATTATAAGGTGCTTTGAGGCCTATAAGTGAAAGCAGGTTTTAATCAGAGTGGGACTTCTGAGTGAAGCTTTAAAAGATTTGAATAGACACGCAGTCTCCACTAGGCTTGCCTGTAACACTATGGGACCAAGTTTTCATTCCACTGCTCTCCTTTCTGCAGCTTTCTGCTCTGCCCAATGTCTTCTGTTCTCTGGCCGAGCGTACTAACAGTATCTCTCTGTAAGGGATACTCCAGCATTTTTCAAACTAGTCTCCTCTTCTGCAGCTGCAGGGCACGGTCGACCACGTTGGTCTGTAATTTTGACGCATTTACAGTCGTATGCAAAAGTGTGAGCATCCCCTGTTGAAAGACTTGTTGAAAATAAGTAACTTCTACAGGCAACAAGCTTAAATGTGGCATTTTCAGTGTTTGTATTATGGAGAAAAAAAGTAAACATAAAATATGAACGTGCCATAACTTTGGGACAGGCCAATGTTTTCTTCACTTAAAGAGGCTCTTTCAGAGGTGAGACGAGTTTTTGGTTGTTCATTGTAGTCATTTGTATAGATCCTGGAAAAAATGGAAAGTAACTACTGTTAACAGTGTTGCTCCAGTGTTAGAAGACAGTTTATAGTGACAGTCAGGGGATAAAAATCAGTTGCTAATTACTGTCCATGGTAATCAACAGATGCTGCATATAGAGATAAGGTTAAAAATGCTGGAATGTTCCATTAACACTTTTGTCTTGGAGTGTAGCTCCCGGTGACAGGGTCTCGTCAGCAGACAGAGTGACCCTGCAGACAGTATTACCCCTGAGGCAGCTGTTCTCCATGGGCCTGCTTTGTGCTCCAGTGGCGTAGCTTTTGTACAGTTTCTAAGCGGTGCAATCAGGGACCGGGCCTTGAGGGACTCTCCTGCGAAATCAAACGCATGAACCTTGGTGGCGTGGGGTCTTAAAGAACTGTGATGTATCGAATATTGTAGACACTCCAAAATACACTAAAACGACTTAGTCGAGACCTAGTACGTATTCAAAGGAAAAGGTGATCATGTAGACCTAAAAGAAAAAAACTAAACTTTTATGCACTTTTCTCATGACTTTTTCATTTGTTTCTTTGCTTGGTTTGGTTGGTTTGGTCGCTAGTTCGAGATACGAAAAGCTTTGAACAGGATTTTATTATGAAGTACTGCCTAGAGCGATAGTGCAATGATGATTTGAATACAGATAATCTGTATTTTTTTGTATTGTTTTATTGAAACAGTGAAGATAGTATTTTTTTAACTCGCCATACTTGGTTAGACAAACTCGCACCCAAAATGATCCGCCAAATGCTTTTCGGCATTGCTAAATACCCAAAGGTATCCACAACCCACACTGACAGAGATAAATAAAGCCAGTTTTCGGGGAAAAAACGCTCAACGAACCGGTGGTTTATAAAACCGTGTAGGTAGTGTATGTTCATAGTGTATGTACTGTATGTTTCGGCTGCATATTTCTGGTACTAGGATGTAAAATGATTTCTATTTGTTTATTTATATCGTCGATAGTGCATGGGGTTGCTGTTGGCCTGGACTTTGGAAAAAAAAAAACCTTTTGCTTTGTGCTCCACTTTAACCTGAATCTGTGTATATGACTCTTTTGTTTTGTGGTACAGTTTTACACACACGGGCTCGAGGCTGAAACTCGAGACGAACGGGCCGCCGCTGTGTCAGTGGTCAAGCCGTCACGTATTTTCCTCTAACCGCTTATGTAATTTCACTATAAATATATACACAGGACATATATCTCCACACCATGACAGCACTGGTGCGGAAGCAGGGCAGATAGCGTCAGAAACAGCCCGAGGCCTGGTGAGCAAGAGTTTAGATGCAGTTACGCAATCACCTTAGGTCTATAAGCAATGCGGCCCTGTCCTGGGCCCTTACACAATTACTTCTTGCTTACTGCTACCTTCAACTTGGGCTGGGAGATTTGAGAGTTTAAATGAATTCATTATCGAAATAAATGACACACCGTAAATATTCCTACATAGTCCAGAAACAATGATTTTTTTTTTTTTTAAACGCACTCAAATTTTAAACCTCCATAAAACTAAATATCATGCTACATTTGGGGTGCCCTGCAGAAACCCTTTGTGTGGTGAAAGTTCAACTTTTGGGGCTTTTTATCTGAAATGAAATCTCACAAATGCTACTTTTAGACATTTCACTCCAAAAAAGTTCTGACATTTGAAGTCGAGCATTTCTGAAAAATCAAAACTGAGAAAATCACTTTAAAAAAATTACTTAAAAAAAAAAGTCTGTGTTTCTGCAGACCGCTGTACAAATGATGTACCATGAAACGGTAATGTGGCGTTATATATTTTTGTCATATTGCCCAGCCCTGCTTCCACGCCCAGATTATTGGTAATCAGGAGATGATAAAGTAGCCATAAATCCACTATAATCCCTTCTAATCTATGACAGATTTGGCCTGATAATTAGAAACCACAGATTTTCTTCTCTAGGGTTGGGAGAAACATGCTCTACGACCTCGACACCAGATCTGAAACCATGGTTGCTTAGGGTGGCACCTTTGTTTGGGAGGCTTTGGGGTGACAGAAGTTTGGCTGCTTGCCACCATCACTCCCCCAGATAAATGTGATGATGTTGATGGTTGTGATGGAAATTTGGCTGCTCATTCCACACACCGACCCCCCCCCCAGTTCACTAGAGTGCCAAAATGGCCAGAGAAAACAAGAACTGTTTAGAAAAGAACCTATTATACTGAGTTCTGCTTTGAAATAACACAAGGGAAAGCGTCACGTGTTCATGTAGATAAAAGTAGTGAGGCCCACCAGACTGTTACAGACCAGCTTCTCAAGCTGGGGTTTCCGTAGCTGCGCCTGAAGTTGGTTGGTGTGCCCGTTATCGTCTCTGAACTTCTGTAGCACTTTTGTACAGTTCTACATCTTCTCTCCTACACACAAGCTTAGGACTCGGCACACTTTCCAGGGAGGACACAGAGACTGGGATGTCCTCAAGAAAGCCTTGAGAGAAACTCAGAGAAAAGGGAATTGACCAAAAGACCAAAGCTTTTTTATGAAAGCTGGTCCAAGAACAAGACCTGTATGAACGGGGAAGGGTGCCGCCTCTTGGTGTAGATAGCTTTTAACCGAAACTAACACTTCCACTGCCTGCTCTCTGCTGAACCGCCGCCACTCTTCCTGTCCTGTTGATTTCGTGTCTTATCACAACCTTGTAAATTTCGTTGACTGTTGTATGAAAACTCTTGAGTATTCTCCTGTGAACTAAACCACTGCTACCTGTTCTGTTCAGCTCTGCTTCCTCCTGTCCGTTTTTTCTGTTGTCTTCTTCAACACAGATTAAAAAAAGAACGGAAATAAAGAAAAGCTGTGACTGAACTCGTAACTGCATTCTCTGCTTTGTGCCTTTTCTCACTTTCTTCACTCTTTTTCTGCCTAACACTGCCACATTCACTCACTAACATGAACATCCATTCAGAGAAACAGCAGATATGACAGCAGGGCCTTCACTGGTGGTCAGAAATAACTGAAAATGAATTTAAGTTACTCTAGTGGTCCTGTTAGACTTTCATTTAATGGGTCGCTGCATATAATAACAATATTAGCAGTGTATTTTAATTAACAATTTATTATAATTATTAATGTGATTTGGGACTTTGTACTTCTGATATCGCAAAAATTCAGCACTATGCAAATGAGACCTCTAACCAATCACAGTGCTGTATTATCATGCTGAAGATATATACAAAAAAATAAAAAGAAAGAAACTTTGGGCAAAATCAAGGCAGGCCACATTCACAGAATCACCAAATACTTTAGATATATTTAAACAGTAGATTTAAATATGTTGAACAATTGAAGTTTCCCTATGACTTTAAAGGGCCCATATTCTTCATTTTTCATCAGTGTAATTAATTCCCCTTGAGGTTCACTTATGATGGACACTTTCATGTGCGAGAAACAGTCACAGTGCATTTTCACATTCCATCATGTTAGAGATAAACGGGCTGTCTTGGTTACTATGAGTATGAGGTGTAAGTAAAGGTACTCTGTTCTGATTGGCTGCCCTGTACTGTGCCTCATTCAGAAAGGTTGAACACTCTTTATAACTTCACTGTGAATGAATGGGGCTTTTGTTTTTGCAGCTCAGTATAGGTGTTTGAACTGGGGAGGGAATGGTACATTTTGAAATGTTATATATTCTCTACAAAAAAAAAAAATAAGACAACATAAGAAAATTCAGTTTTCTGTCATATGGGCTCTTTAATGTTTGTATAATTTTGGATCCAAGCCAGTGCTGGAAAATAATTGCAGCCAGTAGCGCATGACAGGAGCAGTAATGTAGGCTAATATATTTTATCCTTATATTTTATATATTAAGCACTGCTTTAAACTTTACTGTGATTTATGCTTTATTAAATGTTTTAAATACTGTATCACTAGTTCTAGTCCCAGGAATGACATGATTCTTAGTAACCAAAAGCTTACAACTATTTTTTCACCAATAAGTTTAAAACCTCTGGTTGTCAATTATTGACCCACCAATGCTTCGGTCAGGCCCAGAAACCACACAGCACTACCAAAGCAACACTAAGGGTATTCAGCTCTAAGTCTACCTCTGTAAACTGTAGAACTAGCAACCAATTCCATCAGTGGAAGCACCATCAGCTCGTGTACATAAGCCTCACTGTCAGACTTTAAAATAGTTTTGTTGTTCGGTGGTCAGAGTTATTGCACTGGCCTGCCTGAACTGGTCTCCACTGACTGGCTATCCTGAGAAAAGCACACAGGCCGGCGGAGAGTTCAGCTCCATTACGTCCTCCCAGGGCAACCAGAGTGTGAGACAGGAAGATTCAGTGAGCAGGGATGTCATGGTTCTTAAGGCTGGGCACTCTGTTACAGAGCCGTCTCAAAGCATGACCTCATACTTCATGGCAGAAGCCCATAATGTGCATGAACTGTTTTATTGCCCACATTTACATTTATGAAGTTCATTACATTACATTGCAAATTTAGTGTTTAAAGTTTGGAATTGCTTGTCAGTAATCAACCATTTCATCAAATATTGTGAAATTTGCTGACCTCTAGGGGTGTCTTTTTCACACGCGGTCCGTTTCAGCCTCTAAAGTGAACTCAGATCGATTAGTCAGCATTTTTGCGTATATGTGAACACGGTAAACGAACTCAGACCTCTCTGAAACGGCACAGTTCGCGCGTTATGAACACTTGAGCTGTCTATTGAGCTGTTATAAGAGCCAGGTCTCACAGGTTTTCATGCAGCCCTCACAAAATACAAGTCAATCAAAATACCTGCTGCAATCACGATTTAGGGCTTTTTTTCGTGCTAGGACAACGCTTCACTACCCTAGGACAACGCTTCACTACCCTGGGTATTTTAATGCGCACTGCGTAACACCGCCAGTATCTGCGCTAACTGGTGACCGAGAGCCAGTAAGAATGAGTTGATTCCTTATCGTTTTTGTTTGCAAAGTGGTTAAAACAGGTTGAAATGCCGTGAGATGGGGAAAGTGCCTAACCCTAACCTTTACCTTAACCCAAACCGAAACCCTGACCATAACCATAACAGTCACCAGTTAGCGCTGATACTGTCGGTGTTACGCACTGCGCATTAAAATACACAGGGTAGTGAAGCGTTGTCCTAGCACGAAAAACCCCCTAAAGCGCGATCGCAGCACGTATTTTGATTAAATTGTATTTCGTGACGGCTGCATGAAAAGTTGTGAGATCGGGTTGGTAATAAACATACAATCATGCCATGGTACAACTCCATTACAATTTCAATTATACTTCAGACAAGCAAAGATCAGATGACAGACAACAGATTTGTTGTATTTGCTCACATCACCTATAATTCCATGTGACTCACTCAACAAATTGGCCGCGGTCAAAATTCAGCAGCCAATACAAACCTGTGTAATCTCAATGGAATTTTGTAGGCTCATTCATAATGACATTCAGATGCTGTTTACTCAGTTTTAAACAAATGAACTATAAGATGTCACTAAAGCTGCAGCTTCTTCAAAATTAATTTTGTCTTGAAACCCAGTGTAGTACGTCTAGATTTTTTAAACATCTTATTCGGTGTAGATTCAAATATTAAAAAGCTAAACTGCCAAAGGCATTTGAGAGATGTGAAATAGTTTATTGTAAAAAAAAAACTGGCCGACAGGTTTAACAGTGTGGTGAATGGACCTAGAGGTCACCATTTCTACAACACAAATATGTCCATTTTATTTACTATCCAAAACCGTAACACAGTCTACGTCATTAGTATTGTTTTTATGTTGCTGATAATGGGGAAATAGTGGTGAACTATTTTTCTTTGGGTCCTTGGGTTATCTTGTACTCCAAACTATCATAAAATGTCCCAGTCATGTGACAGCATATTCATAATTATTTGGTGGAGTAGCATCCTGCGATTTAGATCTTAGAGCCATTGAACTTCTCAGATCTCCTCAAATAGACAGAACGGCCCTGTAAGGCTTGCTTGGTGGATTTCTGTGGAGCTGCATGTTAATCCTGTAGTTGTGTTCTCTTCTGTTCCAGGCGACACCACTTACCTGGACATCTTCCGCGAGTTTTCCCACATGGCATCCCACAATCCTGAGAAGCTGAAGCGGAGAAGCATCCACTTCCGCCACTCCTTCAGGTGCTCTCATGTGGGGTGGGGGAATCGTCCCATGATACGATATTATTGCAATATTTGAGCCATGGTGCAGTTCTGTTTGCAACATTTAAATTACTGGGAAGTATCAGAATATGACAAATTTGACTTGCGTTAATTTTAGGCATGCTAGGTATTTAATGAAGTTCCCATCTTGTTTAGTGAAGCAAAATGAAGTAGACGAGTCAACATTCGAAACCAAATTTGTACAGCATTTGAATATTTAGCAGCTTTTTTTTGTAAAGTAGTCAAAAACAGGAACAGACTTTGTTCCTACGCTTTTACCAAATTCTGGGTATATAATTGTAAATTTCCAACTGACATCTTTATCAAAAGTGATTTATGGCCATGCAGCTCATCATTTAATGGTGATTATTGTTTCTGTGGATTACTGAAAAAGAAAAGGTTTCTTCTTGGCATGCTAATGATTAATAAAGCTCTACCTGCTGTCCAATCAGTACCACAAAAAACGGACCAACTGCACACATGGGTGGTCCGAGGTCCCCAAAATAAAAAAAAACAATATGACTTTATGCTTCCAAGCAGGTGTTGACATAATTTTTTTGCTCTAGTACTCTAATGAGTACCTACATTAATTAATTGGTACGCTCCCAAATTCAAATTTTTTCACCTCACCATGGGCGCTGGAACTCAACAGTTGTGCTGTGAATACTGAAAACTTACTTGCGTACCACTTGCTTTCAAGGACATGAATTAAGTTTTGTCTTTGAATGAACTGAAAAATGATTGGTGTTGAGTAAGCGTTGGCTTAACTCACAAAGTTTATAACAGTTCATATTTAAGAGCCCATATTCTATATTTATTGTATTTTATTTTTTACCCCGAGATCTACTTATGTGATTTTAAAACATATTTCATTTTCTACATTATCATTTTCCACCCTCTCTTTATCACTGTTTCTGTTACTGTGCCTTTAAGGTGGAGATATGTAAATGACCTCTGCTCTGATTGGCTGCCCTGTATTGTGCCTCATTCACTGGGCTAAAACACTCCTTATAACTTTATTGTAAGTGGGCGGGGCTAAGCTGCAGTAGGCTGAATTGAAGGATATTTGTAAATTTATAGGTTTTTGTGACATCAAAAAATAATTTAGAAATAATTTGGCTGTCTTGGTTACTATGCCTTGATGTATGAAGATTGATGTATGTAAACAAACTGTTCTGACTGGCTGCCCTGTACTGTGCCAGATTCAGAAACACTCTTTATAACCTCCGTGTGAATGGGTGGAGCTAAGAAATTACAACCTGAGTAGATGTATATCAATGTTTTGGGTTTTGTGACCTCACAAAAATGGTAGAGCCAAAGCGGCCTGTTTTTGCAGCTTAATTTATGTGTTTGAACTGGGGAGTGACTGGCACATTTTGAAATTTTAATAATTATTAAATATTCTGTAAAAAGCAAAAAACGCCTTTCTGCTATATGAGCCCTTTAATGTTTATATAATTTTGGATCCAAGCCAGTGCCAGAAAAGGATTGCAGCCACTGTTTAATTCAAATCATGAATTAAATTGTATAATTTTTAAAAGAAAATAAGCTTAATATGTCATACTTAAACACAAATGTAAATAAAATATCTTGTCAGCATTTTTAAGCGCAATAAATTGCAGTATTACAGCTCTGGAAAAAAAATAAGTGACCACTGCAAAAATGTCCAGTTTCTCAGGTTTTAACTTTTATAGGTGCAAGTATTGAACTGAACAGCTTTGCCTTAGTTTTTAAGAACTGCTGACAATATTTCTCCTCATTACCAAATAAAAATATTGTTCTTTAAAGCATCATTTTAAAGGAAATGACAAAACATCTAAATAAGAGAAATGATGCAGTGTTTACAGAACTTGAAATCTCTCATTCTCTCTTAAACAAAATGGCAATAATTACCTTTGAGGAACTTCTAGTAGTGTTTTACCATCCAACTGGTCTCATTG
>JBBPCX010000141.1:5149971-5207930 GCA_037974365.1 Hydrocynus forskahlii
TGTGTGCGTGTATATATATATAAATATATATTTGTGTATTTATATATATATATGAACAGTACCAGTCAAAAGTATGGACACATCTTCTCATTCAACGATTTCCTTTGTTTTTATTATTGGCTACATTGTAGATTAATATTGAAAACAGCAATTTCTCTGATGACAGCTTTGCACAGTCTTAGCATTTTTTCAATCAGATTCATGAGAAATTGACCTCAAGACCGTCAAGAGTTCATTAGTGGAATTTCTTACCTTCTTAATGTGTTTGGGATCATCAGTTGTGATGGTTGGGTTGGTACACAGTTAGTGAATGAGTTAGTGAAACATTGAATGAGAAGATGCGTCCAAACTTTTGACTGGTAGTGTATATATATATATATATAAATAAATAATGGATGTATGTATGGATGTATGTATAAAATGCTACCTTCCATAAATTATAATTATAGCCACAATTAAAACAATAACAGTACAGTAGAGTTAGAATACAATAGACTAAAGACTATGAAGAAAAACAGTGCAGATGTGCTGAAGAGAGTACCTTCGATGTAAAGGCCAAACCTATCATACAATGTCTCAGACATCAGCCAGCCTATTTCATAACAATTGCTTGTAGTGACTTTCTGTGAGGATCCTTCCGACATCTGGTTCCATTCACCACCACTGTGAAAAATTAGGACTTGTTAGGCACTGCACATCAAACTACTCTGAATTACTTTGTTTAGACTGTTACCGTTTATTTATGAGGAAATTTTTAAAAATCAGTGGAATTTCCCATTAATTGCACAAGTCAGACCTGTACAGGTTATTGGTATTCATGGTCTCTGCAGGACACTGGAATAAACTCTCGTGATTTCAGAAGCAGTGTAAATCGTCTAAGTGTCTGGAAAGGGGTAACTGGAGGCACATGGTCAGTAATGATGCTCAAACTTCTGCTTATTTGCAATCAGAGCATGAAGGTTCATACTGAGCCATGATTTGATTTTAAATCAGGACTGTTATTTAAATTACTTCAAAAAAATATCTATTATGGCATCTCTTTCTACCGGTGACCTATTGACCTGTATTGTAATCATCTTTTATGATTAAGTCAAATGCAACGCAATGTGTACCCAAACAGAAGAATTCATTTTCCCATTAAGTCCAGTTAAACAGTCTTCTCATTTTTCTAAGGCTCGCTCATACAGTTTTAGTGATCCACATGATGATCTCATGATGCCCTTAAGTGATCCATAAGACTATCCCTTGCAATCATGGGGCTCATTTGACCATTCCAAACATAAATTAAATTTATGGCATTTAGCAGATGCTTTTCTCCATAGCTACTTCCATTTCCTAACTACAGGGGACAGTCTCCCTGGAGCAACTTGGGGTTAAGGGTCTTGCTCAGGAACCCAGTGGTGGTATTATGAAGGTAGGATTTGAACCCATGACCTCTTGGTCCAGAAGCAAGTATCCTACCCACATAATCTAACACCTTAATCTTAACATAGAACTGACAGTGTTGATTATAATGTTATACATAATGTAACTGATGTGCATGAGCTTTGGGAGTACTGGCGTGTCTTTTTAAAGAGAGAGAGAGAGCTATATATAAATATAAATATAAATAAATACATACATATATAATTTCTATTAAAATCAGGTGGTCAAAGGAAATACAAAAAACCTGGGTGGCAAAATAATTCAGTTATTTGCTGTATTATCAAGTAAACACTGCATGACTTTTATTGTGAAGTGGAGCAGATGGTGAACAGGGTGCAGAACTTTTATTTTCGTTTAAAATCATCGTTTCCTTGTTGTGTGAGGGCCATATTGGAATGGGGCAGAGATGACAGTTAGGCTTTAGCTGGAAGCTACATTTATGTTGCCTTTGTAAGGTTTTAACTTCGCTGTTATCAGCCAGAGGTGAAGCTGCACGACGGTATCACACGGTTTGGCCCCGGTTCGTTTCTGTATTGGGTGTTAAAGAGGTAAGAGACGGCTGTAGTGTGTGTTGGGTCGCTCTTCCTAATGTTAGCCGTTAGCTAGCCTCGCACCGTTTTGACACTTTGTTTTTTGCCTCGTTGTGGCTGTTTATGTTGTTATTTCGGTCCGTTTCTTGTTTAGTCACACATCTATGTTCACTTTTTGTTGACCATTGTATCCCTGAGAGCCGCTTTATCCTTCAACAGACCAGTTAAACAGCGAGGCTGAAGTTGTCTTCTGTCCCGATTTTCCGTTCCACCTTAAACGGAGCAATAGCTACACTACGTGGCCAAAAGTATTGGGACACACCTTTTCATTATTGAATTCAGGTGGCCCCTTCCTTCCAGCGAATGGTTATTCTAATGTAATCTTCAGCACACCAAGACATTTTGGACAACGCCATGCTTCCAACTTTGTGAACACAGTTTGGGAAAGAACCTTTTCTGTTCTAGGATGATTCTTAAAGACATGTTTGGATGAGTTCGGTGTTGAAGAGCTTGACTGGCCCATACAGAACCCTGACCTCAGCCCCATCCAACACCTTTGGGATGAACTGGAACGAAGATTGTGAGGCAGACCTTCTCGTCCAACATCAGTGCCTGACCTCATAAATGCTCTACGGCACAACTTTCCACCGAAACTCCAAAACCCTGTGGAAATCCTTCCAAGAACAGTGGAAGCTGTTGTAGCTGCGAAAGGGGACCAACTCCATATTAAAGTCTATCAATTTGAATGCAGTGTCATTAAAGTTTGTGTTGGTGGAACGGTCATGCGTCCCAATACTTGTGGATATGTAGTGTATGTAGCTGCTGTGCCTATTAAGGTGGAACGGACAGTTTAACTAAGCAGCTAACCTGAGCTTCGTTTAATAACAATCCCTTTAAGCTTTGAGACTTCACTAACCAGCCTTACTATGACGAGGGATTCTGTAACCTTGTAAAGAGGTGTGTTCGTCTCACTCAGATAGGTCTGGAGTTTTCGGTTTCTTTTTCTCTCTCAGGTCGCGTTCTTCAATCACGTCTTCTTAATTTACAGTATGGGGTTTAATAGGTGAAAGAAACTAGTTCCTTTAAGTACTAAAATTACTAGTAGCTACAAAAGTCTTGAGACACCCCTCGTCTCTTCATACTGTGCTTTGAATCACTTTGCTGATGCCAAAATATTTTCTGCCTGTCAGACTGTCTTATCTCTGTCATATTGAGTAGATTAAATGAAAGAAACGGGAACAAATGTTTTACTGTGGCAGGCTTTAAAGTTCCTACAGATACAAGGAGCCTAGATAAAGGAGTTCCAACTACTCAGCATTCAGCACCACCAGTATACTGATCACCGCCTGAACATCTGGAATCACCTGCACCTGCTTCTTCACTGGTTCAGGCTTTAAGTTAGATGGTCTATGTTCTGCTTGAATGATTCATACGCAGGTCACTGTGTGGCTTAACAAACAAAAAACATTCCTCTGAAACCAGTCATGTTCAGGGACTGAACTGAAAACGAGAGAACTTTGAAAGTCCCTCAGGAAGACTGGAGAACCCAAGATTACATCAAAAATGCAAGGAAGTCTAGATCTTGAAGAAATGAGACTAATTAAATGAACCAAGTATCTTATTAGTTCCTGTTTTCTGGTCAGGACTTCAGTGTGACTGTCACGTCTGGTGTTCATAGCCGATGACTTTGTGATGAGTGATCAGCCTGTCCATCTTTGATTAACAGTGTCTTTTGGTGCATTTTCAGATGAGCAGCAACATAAACAAGAGGGCACCAACAACAGCGACACAAAGATTGAAGCAGGACTACCTGCGCATAAAGAAAGATCCAGTCCCATACATATGTGCAGAACCTCTCCCTTCAAATATTTTAGAGTGGTAAAGCATTTTTTTCTATTCAGTATTTTGTTCCCTGTTTGGTGAACTACATTTGGTAATGTTGCTTTTCTTATGAAATCACATTCTAACCTGTTCAATTCCAATGCTTTTTTTTTCAGGCACTACCTTGTCCGTGGTCCTGAGAAAACTCCTTATGAAGGTATTTTTTTGTTGTTTTGTTTGTTTGGATTTTTTCAGGGTTTTTTGGGAGTGGGGTTTCCCAGTACACTTGTTTCAGTACACTTCTTGTTTCAGGACACATTGATCAGTACACTATAATCAGTTATGTTCATTGTGCTATTACTGTCTACTTCCTAATTTTATTTAATCTGTCTACAGGGGGTTATTATCATGGCAAGCTCATATTCCCCAGAGAATTCCCATTCAAACCACCAAGCATATACATGATAACACCCAATGGCAGATTTAAGTGTAATACAAGGTAAGAAGAAAATGTTCACATATGCAGCATGTGTAATGTAGATTGTGATTTCTATGACTGCCAGACACGTTACAGCACTTACTACCGACTTTTGCTGTCATTTGCACTCAAAACCCTTTTGGACAGGTCACACTGTGTAGTAGTATTGATTTCCAAGAAATGAGATGGTCTGGTTATTTATTATAAATGTAAATGTGCTTGTTAAAATGGTCATTTTTCTTTGTTTTTTAGATTATGTCTCTCTATCACCGATTTTCACCCTGATACCTGGAACCCAGCATGGTCAGTGTCCACCATCCTCACTGGTCTGTTGAGCTTTATGGTAGAAAAAGGCCCCACCCTTGGCAGCATCGAGACCTCCGATTTTACAGTATGTATAAAGCTGTATTACTTATTACTGCATCATTTGTGTGTTGTAGATTATGAAGTTTACAGGTGCTCAAATTTGTTTCAGCTACCCTGCAAAGCTTTTACATTTGCCGTAAAGTATTTATTTAGAATATAAGAAATACTAGCATGTTTGTTTGTTTTAAAAATTTATTTATTTTTAAACTATGTCTATTCCACAGAAAAGACAGCTTGCTTCACAGAGTCTAGCTTTCAACATTAAAGACAAAGTGTTCTGTGAGCTGTTTCCAGATGTAGTTGATGTAAGTATTATGCAAACACAGACCCAGTGTTTTGCACAAGTTATTACTGTGACACAGCTGATTACTTAGTTCATTCACAAGGAATATTTAAAATGGAACTTGAAGTTCACAGAATTGTCCTCTCATCCCAAATGAGTCAGTCAAAGCCAAGAGATTTTTATTTATTTATTTATTTTTTTAGTTTGTCAGTGATTTCAAAATGGAACCTCCTTAAAATGGACAAAAGTACGAATACTGCAGCCATCTTGAAGCTTAAATAGACCCTATTCGACACAATGGAAGTACCCATAGTAGAAACCATTACAGTTTTTACTAAAGGGAATTTATAGAACAAACATTTACATCCGTGTGTGTGTGTGTGTGTGTGTGTGTGTGTGTGTATGTGTGTATATATATATATATATATATATATATATATACACTCTATCATTTTTTTATTTACTTATTTTTAATTCAGCGTTAGTTTGGTTGAGCAAGAAGAACTTTTCTTTGAGAACTACCTAACTGGCTGAGGTGAAAATTTCACAACACCTCAGTCCACATTAGCTGTGTAATATTTACTAGAATATAGTTATTGTGCAGCTTGAGATTAAAGTTCAACTGTATGTCATGGTCTTTTGGTAGTAGTGTTCTATTTAACTTAACATTTTTGTTTTGAGATATTGTTTTGCAAAGTGTCAGGTATTATAAACGGCCAGGTTGTGGTCAGTGTGTTCCATAAGCTAAGGGACATGACAGTTTGAGTTCTCTGCATCCTATTTAGCAAGTTCCGGCCTGCTGAAATGTTTTCCCTACTATTACAATGTTTTCCCTACTATTGTGGTTCTCTTTTCATCTATTCCAACTTACAGATGTCAGAAAAATAAATATCCCTCCTCACGTTTGAGGCAAGTGCATGATGCGGTTTGTGCAATGTTCTCCAAGTTTCCATTGCTTTTTAGCTCTGTTAAGGCACTTTTCCACCAGTATACAGGAACCGTATGCTGTACTTAAACTGTACTGCAATGCAACGGAATTTGCAGCACGCTTTGATTTTCCAGTGTAACTCAAACCAGTAACGGAGTTCCTGACACGTCAGCAGCGCAATTCTCTCCCCACAGTTTATGGCCGGTCAGAGCTGCTTTTGTTAATGTGGTCTTTTATTTGTAGCCTTGAGCAACAAATGCTTAACCCAGCTAACTTATTAGTGAAGCCCTGGTACACCTTCGCGTGTCTCACAGTGGTAGAAAAACCTGGAAAACTCCCACTGAAATTTCTCTCCAGCTCAGAAAGTGAGGCTTCCCAGTTAGTTGTTTTCTTGCGCAGACAGTAAATAAAAAAAAAAACAAAAAAAAAAACAGTGGCCTCATTCCTTGTGATGAAAACATTTCAACCAATCATCAGTGATGCAGTCAGTTGGGCTGCGGCCCACTTTCGGCCCTGCCATTGAGCAGGGCTGTGGCGGCTCAGTTACGTCTGATTTATGATGGATAAGCATTTGTTCGCGGTACAACATTGTTTCTTATGCCAGTGGAAAAGCGCTAATAGTTTCTTTGCTCCAGTGCAAAAGTGAGGAGGCTGTACGTCATGCCTGGTATGTTACTTTTGGGGTAAGGCTGTGTAAATAAGGTTTTTTTTTTTTACCAGGTGTGTCAGAATATGGAAGACACAAGATTGTTGTCCAGGAAGTCTGTAATAAATGTTCGTTCTGTGCCTCCTGTGATGCAGGAGATCAAGCAGAAACAGCGAGTCCAGGAGGAGCTGAGCTTGCGCTCCCAGGCCCTTCCTCTTCCTGATGTGGTGCCGGACGGAGACGCCCCCCACCATGCACAGAACGGCCACGCAGGCCTGAATGGGCACCTGCCCCCGGGGGCTGCCCACCAGCCCCCTGATCTCCAGCAGGTTAACCGTAACCACGGACTCCTGGGAGGAGCACTCGCTAACCTGTTCGTCATCGTCGGCTTTGCCGCTTTCGCCTACACGGTCAAATATGTGCTGCGGAGCATTGCACAGGAATGAACAAACACACCCTTACACACACACCTCCCTGAAAATACGAAAAATCTGAAGATGGAGCACAGATGGTCAGAGGAGGGAGGGACAGGGGAGTGGACCTGCAGTCACAACCAAAATGAGGAGGAAGTCTCTTATTTTGCCCAAATAAAACCCAAACAAGCACACATGGCTGATGGGTTGAGTGAGTAGCCGAGCGAATGAAATAGAAAGCCATGTGGCCCCTCGTACGTCTGCAAAGGCTCAAACAGCCACAGAATGGAAGGTTCCCTCATAGTAAAGTCCCAGTGTATTTAAAGGTAAAGAAATCCTGTATAAGACTGATATCTATGTCCAGAACGCCATTGTGAATGGATATGGATGTGCGTTTTCCAGTTTTTTCCAAGTGCTAATCTCAGTCTGCCGCATCTGTATCACGCAGTCGGTTTCCATGGACAATAATTTCCCCACACTTAAGAAAGAACAGAAAACCTGTTAACCAATTTGTAAAAGAAACCGATGGTTAGGTGCACCTACTGTGCTTTGAGTAAACAGGTTTTCTGTTTTTTAAGTAAAACAGTTTCATTTATTGGCTGTGGTTATTGACCAAATGCTACAAATGCAGCAGATAGAGATCAGGCTGAAAAACACTGGAGTATTTCTTGAAGGAAGCAAACATGCCACCATGACATGAATCCAAACGTGCATTTGAAAAGCACCCTTTGATCTGGGTGTCCTTTGTTGGTAAGATTTCACTGAAAAACTGAAGTATGGAGATCATTCCTAAAATTTTGTTCCAAAACGCATTTTGTTTTTTATCATTGTGAATTATTCACCTGCAATATTTTACAGTTTTCAAATCTTTGAGAGTGCATAGACTATACACATGCTCTACCTTTACAGAAGTTTTATAGATGCTTCTGCGCCCTTCTCATGATAGTTGAATCGGGCTGCAGCCAATAAGAAACATAACATGGCCAGTGATGAATTTGGGGCTCATGATGGTGCTTTCCTAAAAGATTTTTTTTTTTCAATGTACCACCAAGCCAATATCAGATTTGTCCCTTAGAAGCAGGAGAGATGCTTTTCAGATACAAATGACCAAATCATATGACTGCACAGGTATAATCAATGAATTTGAATATAGGCCATATAGGTACTAGAGCAGCCTGTCAGATTTTGCGACTTAATCCAAAATGTAATTCTTGGTGGCTGGATTTGAGATCTTTCTTGCATCTCTCGTGTCAGGCTTTCCTTATATGAACTCCTTCTATTAGACCATCCAACACTATGATTTATTCTATTGTATGTGTATTTGTGGGATGTTCACTACTACCAATGCTTTTACAGCACACAGTACAGACAGAATTTTTTTTGGCTTTTTGAGGGTTGTGACTTGTGCAATATTCAACAGATTTAAATAAATGTTCATTTAATTCTCTTCCTAGACATACATGCTTTATTGTTCGTTTAATTTAGGATAGATTTGATTAGATTTGTGTCATCATAAAGGGTTCAAATTCCAGACCTGAAAGCAGCTTTTCACCCCAACCACTGACATAAAAGAAAGACTGCAATATTTTTAAGTGGGTTACTACGGACAATCATTTAGAAGTGATTCTTTGCACCTCACCTTAAGCTGTGAACAGTTTTTCGTCCCTTATAGGTACAGGGAACTGTGGTTGTGATAATCGAGACAGCCGCCTTCGGTTTCAGACACAGCTACTGTTTTGTGATTCTTAATGCAATGCAGGTGCAAGCTGCATTCTTTGTGTTGCAGGTAGGGAGTGGTATAGGAGCAGCCAAGCCTTGTACTGACATCTAACTTTTTCCCAGTCAACTATCACAGCACTCCGGCAGTTTGACCGGTCTTATGAAGAACTGGTTGACTTGAACATGCAGTTTAGCCCAAAATTCTTTACACTCCTGTCAAATGTTGACCAATTCTCATCTAACTGAAAATTGCATAAATTACAAAAATGGGAAGTCATTGTATCAGTTATGCATTTAAACTATTTTTCTATGTGCATTTTTTGACACTATAAGAAAAGTCTCAAAAGGCATGGTAGGCAGCCAAAGGTCTGACCAACATCTCAGACAGCAAACACTGCACAAGGCTGGGCTCTGTGGACACCAACCAAGGATGACTTCACTTCTCCAAGATGGGCATACAAAAGCTTGTTTTGACCCCGCTCCCCTTTATGAAGAAAAAAAGTTTTGGCCATCAGTTCTGTCAGATGAAATGAAAATGGAGTTGTTTGGATGCAGGGATGTGACTCACTTAGCAAAAGAATCGAGGAAGTATTTAATAATGTGTAGGAAACTATAGATCAGAGGAATGAGATGGTGTGATCCAAAAAGTGGTCCCAGTGGAGACAATGGTCCAAGGAGGGACAACAGGATTATAGGCACCCAAGGCTTATTGATTTGTATGAGGAGCGAAGACTAGCCAGTCTGGACTTATCCCATTGCAGAACTGGAAAAGTGAAAAATGCTGGCTATGATAGAAAGGTATCACAGCTTGCTGCTGTGCAGCCACAGACCGGTCGGAGTGCCCATACTGACTCTTGTTCAACACCAGAAGCACCTACAAAGGGGAATGGCAGGGCTCAAAACTGGATCATGGTGCACGAAGACAGCCTGGTCTGATGGGATTACGTTTTGTGGATTCATGTGGATGGTTGGGTGTGTGTACGTCCCTTACCTGGGGAACAGATGCACTATGGAAAGATGGTAAGGCGGCAGAGGCAGGATGATTCAGTCCTGGCATTTATGTGGTTGTTACCTTGACCTTTACAACCAGCCTAAACATTCTTGCAGTCTAACACCACCCCTGAATGGCGATAGTATTTCCTAAATGCAGTGGACAGTACACGCATGCTAAATGTGTTCATGCAAACCGTACAGAAGAGATATTGAGATAAGTACATATTCCACAGTTCAAAGCATTCGTGACAGCCTTACACACTTGGAAATATTGAGGAAGAACAGGTATGCACATGCTAGGATAAACCATTAGTACTGATGAACAAAACAGCTCAAATTAAAACCAATATGATATGACCTCTACCCTCTAAAGGTGTTTTAGCACCAGGCAGAAGTGTAAATATATAGCTGATCAAGGACTGGAAAATGATTGCAGTCAGCTCAAGTAACAGCTCTCTGATGATTATGTAATAATGACAGGCTTACAGGCACATTCTTTTTAAGTTAGCTTGAATAAATGGAACAGGTAAGTGTAAAGTGACCATTTGTTATGAACACTCTACAGCACACAGTGTGAACAGCACGAAATTCTTCTCAGTATTTAAGCCATTCACCAAGTGAAGCAGCGGGCAGCCAGGAACACAGCGCCCGTGGAGGGTACCTCAGTGGTGCCACTAGCAGTCCTGGGATTTGAACCCACAACCTTCTGATCACAGGGCCAACTTCCTAACCACTAAGTCACCAGCTGCACGCTGTCGTGGTGCTTTGCCTAGTTTGTAATTACAAATGCATTAAAATCTGTCGTTCATTGGCTGATAAGTTGGTATTTGCACATCTCTGTACACGTGTGGTCGGGTCACTCATATCAGTAGGTTTTTCTTTTCCAGGCTTGTGTTTGGCTCCTGTGCACCTCCATGATTCTTTTCTAATTCTAATGTGTCCCATGGAGGGGTGTGTAATAGAAAAATAACCATGTGTTGACAGTGGGAATACATAACATAGAGAACTGTAAAAAAATAATATTCTGATGTCACATTTGGTCATGTCACACACACTTCACTCATCAGATTGAAGTCACTTCAGTGTAATAACATGCTCATTCCAGGGCATGTCAATGTGTTCTCAAATCATTATCACTTTTATTCAGAGGTCTTTATTGACGTACTTCGCGCAGTTAATCAAAACTGTCGTCATAAAAAGGTAGTTTTAAGTGCTGGAACCAGTGCTTCAGCTTGTAAGGCGGAAGCTGGAGCACGTTCTTGGTGAGGAACATCAGGGCGTCCTGCATGGCTGGACGGAGAAGTTGATAAGCAGGCAGAGAAAGAACAAGGAGGCAAAACTTTTCCTGCATTCCAAACCACACTATTAGAGGGTGTATCTGCTGTCACATCAGTATGATGATCTGTGGGCTCTATATACTGATCAGCCACAACAAGGAAACCACTGACTGGTGAAGTGACAATCTCAATCTCGGTGGCACCAGTCAAGGGTGGGAGTAATTAGGCAGCAAGTGAACAGTCACGTGTGGAAGCAGGAAAGTGGGTAAGTAAGTATCGTACTGAGTCCTAAATCACATCAATAAGTCTGTGCCACCTTAAGGAAGAGCTTGATGTGGTTTTACATGTCGAGAGAAAAGTTGGTGATGTATTTTTATGGAGACAGTTTGGGTGTCTGTTGACTGCTATTGTTTTTTGGCCACATTCTAAACCAAATAGGAAACGTTTGTCCATCAACTATGTCTTGTTTGACTGTTTCAAGGCAATGATGTGTTTTTTTGCCAAGCTACAGGTGTGCTAGGTGAATCAAAGTGTAAATACATGCATAGTGTCCCCAGGATTGTAATTAAGACCCCCTGTTTTAAAGCTTGGTCGTACACATCAGCTGCATTCTGATTGTCATGTCTAACAAAATGTCCAAAGCTTGGTTCACGAGCACAATTAAAACTACAATTTCTTAGACCACCTTCCGACATTTCACAGAAGTTTGAAATATGTCCGTTTTCCATTGGTGTCATAATGTTTTACCTTGCAAAAGGGCAGCTTTTGACGTGAGAAGCTGTCAAATTGACAAATCTGCATCACACTGCTGAACTCTTCAGCTCTGTCATCAGCTGAGTCCGGAGCCTCCTTCTGCAGCATCTGAAACCTTTAATAAGAAGAAAAATCAGTTCTAGTTCAGTTCTGACTCTTGGTCTTTGCATCAAGAAGGGATTTGAAGGAATACGTAAAGGAATGTGGAGGATTACCATAACATAGATGATGATTTTGTCTTTCCGACTGTACTCTTGAGAGACAGCAGCGCTCCAAGGGTTGTGTCCTTTCTAGAGGCTATCAAAGTATTCTGGCTTTCATTCTCTCTTCTCGATGGCTGAGAAGAAAAAACAGCCCAGAAAAACCATAAGCCTGTTTGTTCACCTGTCTATGAGGCCATTTACACTTTCTTCTCAGTCATGCGCATCTGCAGTTGGTGTTCAAGAGATCTTTGGGCGTTCAGGAGCTGTAGTAATACTGTAGTGAAAGGACAGTAATGAAGCATTTATGTTTGAAACGTAACTTAATTGTAGAAGAGTATGACACTCACATTAGTGGATTCTTCTCATAAGAAACTGCAAACATACAAAAGAGTACAAGAAGTCTTACAGCCAAATGTCTTGAAGGCCACATACTTTTACCCACTGACGTGCGCATTGTTGATACTGACCGTTTTCAGCCACAGAGGCAGCTCTCCTGCATCATTTTCTAGTTCCTTCAACCTTGCTCTTCGTCTGAGGCCGAACTGGCCTGGCTTGTATCTTGGTTGGGTTTTGGAATACTTTTAAAATCCCACATGATTCAGTTTCCATATGATTGTTATTAACAAAGCAGTGTCTCTTATAGTCTTACCCTACCTTCTTTGTGTCTTTTAATTCTGAAATAAAGATTTGGGACTGACACAGTGGTGAATCAGTCATTTGAGGTGCTTTAAAAGTGTATTTTGACATAAAATACACTTTAGTTGGATTTCATCAGAGGGCCTAATCTGATACCCCCCAGAGAGGGCCTAATTTCTGGGGGCTAAGAAATGCATCTGAATTTGTGGCATTTAAACTCAGCATGTTCTGAATTACTCTTATTTCATTATTACATTTCATTTAGAAATGTTGAAATGCCCAACTTTATCTAGACAGAGGTCTAGATAGAGGTCTCCCATTGCTTTGGTCTACAGGAGCTGGATTGAAGGCCTACTATGTCAGATTAACCACCAACATCATTGCTAGTGGAATCAACCTCATCACATTTTGATTTCCTATTTTTTGGGATTGACCTATTGATTTCCTATTGGTGGAAAAACAAGTGCTAGCCAAACCAGGGGCAGCAGCAGCCATGTACCATGACTCTTTCCTGTAAAATGCTGTACGCGACGTCCAATACAGCTCTGGGAAAAAATGAGAGACCACTGCACTTTATTTTTTTTTAAATAAACCACCATTCCATGCCAGTGTCTGTTTAATTCCTACACAAGCACCTCATTCTGCTTTATTAGGGACTGATTAGTGATCACCTGAATCACATTTATTTAATGAGTATAAAAACACTGCTGTAATCAACACTCTCCTCTCACAATGAGACCAGTTGACACTACTAGAAGTTCGTCAAAGGTAATTATTGCCATTTTGATTGAGTGAACGAGAGATTTGTTTTCTTTGAATTATTCAAGTTCTGTAAACACTGCATCATTTCTCTTATTTTGATGTTTTGTCCTTTTCTTTAAAATTATGCTTTAAAGAACAATATTTTTATTTGGAAATGAGGAGAAATATTGTCAGCAGTTCTTAAAAACTAAGGCAAAGCCGCTCAGTTCAACACTTGCACCTATAAAAGATAAAACCTGAGAAACTGAACAGTTCTGCAGTGGTCTCTTATTTTTTTCCGGAGCTGTATATGTGACTATGATGGTCACAAGTTTTAAATAAAACATGGTTAAGAACATGACTGGTTAAAGGCTGAGAGCAAAAATATGTTTTGGAGCCTTGCTGTAAACTGTTAAAAGCATTTATCAGTTATGGATTTTCCATACCTGGCTCTTGAGAACTAACAAAAGTGTCCCACATGTCTGTGGAGATGTTGTGACCATCATCCAGAGTGGAGGAGATCAGACTCCTCGAAAGAATCAAAAGGAACATGAAGAGAATTTATCAACTATATAGTCTCTTAATACAGTATCTTAATCTGTCTTCCTGTCTTTTCATAGCTTTGTCCTTCAGGATGGGTCAGACACTCTTTACCTCTGTGAGTTATTCAAAAGAACTTTTGCTTCTTCCACATCTCTCATGATGGCGTTTAGGTATACACGTGAGAGCGTGACCTTAAAAACATGAAATGCAGTTTACAGGGTTTTTTTTGTCTCATCCACAAAGATACTGGGCAAACAAAAAAAGCCTGTAGATTTGTGTGAGTTCCGGGACATTTTCCTACCGAAGTCTTCAGGTCTCTGTTCTTCATTGTGGTTAATGCACACAGAATCTTATAAATCCATTCCATCTTTCAATCATGTGCTCCTGTCTTTTACACTTCACTCTCCTTAGATGCAAAAAAACACATTTAAATGCATGATCTTTTAATTTATAGTACTTAATAGGACTGCACAATATATTGTTGGTTAATCACATTATTGGCCTTTGTCATAATGTTACCGCAGAGCACCTCAAAATGTCAGAAAGCCTATAACCAATTACAATTCAGCTGGGTGCTCTGAGCATCTCGACCAATCACACTTTTAGATGAGGGTTACTGTGTTTTGATGAAGTTGTTCATATAATCTAACAAAAGTAAAGTATTTTGGTCAAAATAATGCTGGAACATCATTCAACACTGTGTTCCAGAATGCAAACGATTGCAGAAAGCATTATTTTTTTCAGTTTCTACTACTCATCCGCTCTTCCCCAAATATCATGATGGTGCTGCTGTTGCCATTTATACGTAAACAATATAATTGAACAGACTCAAAATTGTTTTTGTGTTATGTTGAACAAGAATAAGAATCCAGTGGATTTTTGAAGCTCTAAATGAAAATGTACAGTAAAAAGTATGTTTTTTCTTTTGGAAATGTAATTGAAAAAAGTACAAATATTTCATTTCAGTAATACTTAAGTGAAATACAAATGGTAATATATCTATCTGATATTTTTATAATATTACCACATATTGTCGAGCAATTTAAAAATATAATCTAATTAATTACCTTTTTGAACGAGAAAATAGAATCAAGAATTGTTACTGAGTAAACTGAACAATGATAAGCACGTAGCAATCTGCATTCCCCTCTAAATGAGTGCATCCAACAATAAAGGCAGCATGGAACTTTTTATAGAATGGAAGCACACAGAAAGTCCCATTTCTGCATGGCCAGGGTGGACTTGCACACTTGCCAAGCACTCTTAAAACCTGAACGCGTTAAATGCAACCAAGACAGAGTTTCTGATTCTATCACTATTGATAATAGGTGTAACAGGTGTTTCACAATCACAATTTGTAATAATTGCAGTCGTAATGTTTTACCAGTATTGTCCTCCCCAATAGTGAAATCAATTCAGTTAAGCATAGTATGTGCAAATTTCTGATTGGTGGAATAAATCAGGACTACCTTTGGACTTCTGTTTCCTCTGCTTGGATGACACACTGCTGCATGGACAAGCAAGGAGGCACAAAATCTATAGGAAAGAGGAACAATGACATTGTCTCACTTTTAAGCTGCGTCGTGCATGACCTCCCTCAAAACAGACTTCAGCAAAAGTAAAAAGTAAAAATGTTTCAAAGTTTAAAGTTTTCGTTTAGTGTAGTGTTATGTGTAGCAGCGACTGGTTGGCTGGTGAGGTACTCACCATAATGGATAATGCATAATGGTGGACTGTTGCATTTTTACACTAACATGAGTTTGGTTGCAGTTACAACAGCTTCCACACTTCTTGGAAGGCTTTCCATAAGATTCTGTGGGAATTTGTGGCCGTTTATTCCGTAGAGCATTTATGAGGTCAGGTACTGATGTTGGACGAGAAGGTCTGACTCGCAATCTCCATTCCAGTTCATCCCAAAAGTGATGGATGGGGTTGAGGTCAGGGCTCTGTGCGGCCCAGTCAAGTTCTTCCACACTGAACTCATCCAGCCACGTCTTTATGGAGTTCACTTTGTGCACTGGGACACAGTCATACTGGAATAGAAAAGGTTCTTCCACAAACTGTGTCCACAAAGTTTGTCCAAAATGTCTTGGTATGCTGAAGCATTAAGATTACCCTGGAAGTCAGGGGCCTAGCACAAACCATGGAAAGCAAGTGTGTCCCAATACTTTTGTCTATATAATGTAGTTGCAAAGGGGGGGGACCAGCTCCATATTAAAGTCTACGTATTTAAATGCAAGTTCATTAAAGTCCCTGTTGGTGTAATGGTCAGGCAGCCTAATACTTTTGACCATATAGTGTAGACAAGCACTTTTTGTACATTATTAGTATTGATTCACACAAAATATGAGGGACCTTGACTGACTGGCAAGAGAAATGTCTGAAAACAGAATCAGCCTTTTTCTCACGACTCTACTTTGAAGCTCTGAATGAAAACGTACAGTAAAAAGTATGGGTTTTCTTTGGGAAATGTAATTGAAAACTAGTAGAAATACTTAATTTCAGTAATACTTCAGTGAAATACAAATGTAATATATAACAATATGCAACATTTTATCTATATATAGTTGTGTGATGGTTGGGCAGTTGTCCCCGCAATTGGAAGGTCACAGGTTTGAATATATAAATAATGAAGTACCATTTCTCAAACATTTTCTACCTTTGTCTTTGTTTACATGTTATGCTTGTTGGAGTGGAGCCAGCATCAGGACATATTGCTGTTTTTTTCTCCTATGCTTCCCTAACCTGAGACAGCCTTGATGCCTGGTAATTTTGTAGACATTGGCTTCTTTGGTGGAACTGTATCCTGCAGAGAAGAGTTTGATTAGGCTGTGAGTATTGGAGATACTGGGAAAGACCTTTTGCAGTAAATATTGTGATATTTGGAAATCTGGTAAAGTAATCCCAAACAGATCTAATTATCACTTTTGTGTTTGAAAGGGTACATTCAGAGAGGAAATCAAGGCCGCAGTTCAATACTGACACATACTGTAACTGTATTATGCCTTGCACTGATAAATGACGTGATGTATTAAGAATTAAAGGATATTTTCCCCTGGGCTCTAAAACAGCTTGCAAGTGGTCGTCCAGTCGCCAACTCATGGATGCCATCTCCTTTGGATGATGTTTAAGATGGGGGAAGCCGTTCCCTGTTTGTGAAGATGAAGCATGGGCCTCTGCTGTTATAGCTTCCTCATCTGCAAAATAAAGGACCAGGGGCAAGAAAATAGACATGTTAAATATAAAAGAAACGGTACTGGCCAAGTTATATGAACAAGCTGTTCACAAGGGTTACCTCAGTTAATTCAGATTTCAGTTGAATGTATCATACCTGGTGTGGTTTTTGCTTTGTTATTCTTCGCAGGACTGAACATATCACTTCCAGTTTTGAAGATAAAGCCTGCATCATCACACAGGCATGCATTAGGAAATGGGAGAAAATTAGTTTTGGTTATTTATTTGGAAGCAGAAAAAAGCACACAACATTTACAGCATGAATGCTAATCATTCTAACAGGGGTGATATTTAGACACATACACTATATAGACAAAAGTATTGGCACGCCTGACCATACACCAACACAAACTTTAATGACATTGCATTCAAATACATAGACTTTAATCTGGAGTTGGTGCCCTCTTTCAGCTATAACAGCTTCCACTCTTCTTGGAAGGCTTTCCACAAGATTTTGGAGGCTTTCTCTTGGAAATATGTGCCCATTCACTCTGTAGAGCATTTATGAGGTCAGGCACTGATGTTGGACAAGAAGGCCTGGATCACAACCTCCGGTCCAGTTCATCCCAAAGGTGATGGATGGGGTTGAGGTCAGGGCTCTGTGCGGCCCAGTCAAGTTCTTCCACACCAGACTCATCCAGACTCATGTTTTTATGGAGCACTGGGTCACAGTCATGCTGGAATAGAAAAGGTTCTTCCTAAAACACTGTGTCCACAAAGTTTTTCCAAAATGTTCTTGGTATGCTGAAGCATTAAGATTGTCATTGTCTGGAAGTAAGGGATCAAGAGCCCAACCCAGGACAACAGGTGTGTCCCAGTATTTTGTCCATAAGCACTTTCTTGCACATTATTATTATTACTGATAAACAAGAAGGAAGACTGGGGATCTTTGGGATGAGCTGAAAAACAGAATTTACGGTAATGTGACCTACAACCCCAGCTTGTGGACAGTTCTTGCTGCTGCTCCTGGTGGTGATGATGGTTATCATGATGATGGTGGTCATGAGTATTTCTCTTTACTCTGTGCTGTAGCCTCAGAAGAGAATGTCCCATTTTATCCCCACTTGTGGGACTTATTTTAGCACGAAAACACCCTCTCTGTGGAGGGCGTCCTTAAAACCCAGTCTAGATGGATAATAAATCAATTTTTTGCCAAAAACGATGAGGCCTAAGAGTGGAAAAGGGCTAAAGAAGAAGTGACAGGTCTGACTTGAGGAATTCAACACACGCAGGTAACATTCATCAGTTTTTTTCTCTATAAATAATTTTTAAACACCCTACATGGTTTGTGACAGAATGACAGAAAGGAGCTCCAACGTCAGTTAGCATTGATGCTATCCTGTTAATATTTCACTTCCACCTTAAAAACTGCAGCGCTTGCATTCAGGGCAGCTCTGGACCTTCAATGGAGCTGCAGCATTATTTAAAGTGGAACGGAAAAGTTGGAGGAGAAGCTAGCTTCGAGGTCGTCGTGCGAAGTTACGTACTGTGATGCTTAAATATAATACTTTTGTAATTTAGCCTTAAATGTTTGTGTTAGACCGGGTGTTGTCTTTTGTTTTGGTAAATAAACACATAAACAACTAGCTTGGACGTTTTCTTCGTTGCTATGCAGAGGAAGAGCAAGCTGTCAGGGCCTGGAAAATGGTTGAAAAATAGATTTTACAATCGACTAGATGGGTTTTCTGGATTTCTTCTAGCTTTTGTGCACCGTTGCATTTAAATAAATCTAACCTTAAGTCGGGTAATAAGCTGTTCTTGTTTATTTACAGTCTGTTGTCATGCATGTATCCATGACGATTCTCTATGATGCTCTCTATGTTTCCGTGCAAAACATTCCGTTTTGCTGTACTGTCACATTATCCTTGATTTTTACGAGAATATTTTGTCATCCCACAAAAATAAAGCGTGTAGCTGCAGTTGCCCTTGCAGACATTTATTTTATTCTCTATTATTCAGCTTTAATGTCCAGCATTGCTTTCATTTGCATTCTCAAAGACGTAACGACAGGATGAGGGTTAAAGGATAGACCTGGGTGTGAGATATTAAGGTTTAAATGTCTTGTTATTGTCAGCCTAGTGCTTATTATGCAGTAACAACTGTGAATTGTTTGTAAATGCTGTCAAATTAATATACCAGTTATGCAGGTTTGAGGCTGAGGATATGAAGTGTGGGCTCATGTCCAGACCCTAGCAGTTTCAGGAACTGAAAACATACGATATGTTAGAATATGTTATTGTTGGAAAGTTAAAGTAATGTGAAATGTTACTGTTGATTTCTGTTGTGTTGTAACACATTAACTTTTTGTCTCTGACTCTGGTTTGATTTACAGTTCTGGTTGCAGCCTTCAGGGAATTCCATCAATTTCCAAATTTTCTGCATGAATCTTTAACTGGGTGGTTTGATGTGAAGTGTCATTTGAGTCAATTGTAAGACTTACTAACGCAGATTTCAGTACAGTAGTGGTGACCAGGGTTTGCAGTATCAAATATAGCCATTTTATTTGCTATCTAAAATGACCAGAGATAATAGTATGGTAATAAATCTGAAAACTATTCTGCCTTACAGTGCCTCACAAATACAATACATTGATTAAAGTATTGGGACACACATGTTTTTCAGGGTTTAGGCTAGGCCCCCAACTTACAGTGAAGGTTAATATTAGTGCTTCATCAGACCAAGACATTTTGGACAACACCATGCCTCCAACTTTGTGGACACAGTTTGGGGAAGAACTTTTTCTATTCCAGCATGACTGTCCCAGTGCACAAAGCGAGCTCCATAAAGACACAGCTGGATGAGTTCGGTGTGGAAGAGCCGCACAGAGCCCTGACCTGAATCCCATCCAACACCTTTGGGATGAACTGGAACAGAGATTGTGAGCCAGGCCTTCTCATCCAACATCAGTGTCTGACCTCATAAATGCTCTACAGAATGAATGGGAACAAATTCCCACAGAAACACCAAAATCTTGTGGAAAGCCTTCCAAGAAGAGTGGAAGCTGTTATAGCTGCAAAGGGGGACCAACTCCATTCTAAAGTCTGTGTATTTGAATGCAATGTCATTAAAGTCCTTGTTGGTGTAATGGTCAGGTGTCCCAATACTTTTGTCCGTATAGTGTATCTTTCAGCCATGAATGAACTGAAAAAACACATGTTAAGCTGTGACCTTATCTAAAACTCTTCCTGTCTTTTCCATCAGGAATGGCCTCCCAGCTGCAGGCGTTTTCCTCCCCTTCGGTCTCCTCCACCGGCATCTCCCGCTCCAAGAAGCTAAAGCTGGAAAGCCATGCATGGGACGTGAGCAGCCAGTCGGGTGAGAGCGGTTACTATCTGCAGAGCCCCGGCCAGGCTGCTGGATCCTCTCCCTCTGCCTCAGGCTTCAACCCAGGCTACAGCTCCTCTGGCTTGGTCTTTCCACCTTCTGGGGGTTCCCGGGAGCAGACGGTGGTTCGTGCAGCAGATAGCACTGGAAGTGCCCCAGGACCTTCATCATCCTCATCCTCTTCCTCCTCCTCCAGCCAGCAAGGCAAAAACGGGGCTTCAGGCTCGCGGTCTGGAGATGGCTACCAAAAGCAGAGCAACAGCCTGAAGAGGAAGAGCGAGGAGGTGGACAGCAGCGACAGCGTCCAGATCCTGGAGGAGCTCTCTGCCCCGGTGTTGTCCAACAGAGTGGCCGGAGGTGGTGGCACCACCACGGCCCAGTCCATCGCCCATTCCACCTCCACCACCAAGAGCAGCAACTCGCACAGCGAGGGAGACTACCAGCTTGTACAGCACGAAATTCTCTGCTCTGTCTCGAACAGCTACGAGGTGCTAGAGTTCCTCGGCCGTGGCACCTTTGGTCAGGTGGCCAAGTGCTGGAAGCGTGGCACCAATGAAATAGTGGCCATCAAGATCCTCAAAAATCACCCCTCCTATGCTCGACAGGGACAAATTGAGGTATGTTTATTAACTCTTTAAACACGACTTCTTATTCAGTTCGTTTCTTAAGATCCATTATTAAGTTACGACAAATTATAACTACAGTGAGCGTAATGTGTTAGTTATGTAGCTGTGAGGATGAGGAACTGTGGGACCTCCTATATGGAACTTTAAGCCCACTAATAAAGCCCATTTTTGGATTATTGCATATTGACAGTTGTCTGTAAAATACATTTCCTAATGTGCAATTAAAGTCTGAATAGTATTTTGAAGCATAAAAATAACAAAAACTAATAATAGGTCAGTATTATCAAGATGAATAAATGTCAGCATATCTGAATGAAGGATATAAATAACATACATTTTGAGGATATTGCACTTTGTCTGATTATTAATTCTAACCATAAAAAGAACAAAAGGCTTGTAATATGTAAGTTATTTATTAACAAGCTGAATAAATATCAGCAAATATAAATGAAGAAAATAAATAATAATATACATCTTGAGGATATTACGCTTTGTCTTTAGTCAACATTGAGTATCAGACACCTTATAAACAATCAATAGCTAAACAACAGCTAGATTTCAGTCATTATTATTTAGACATAACTTAAAAACGTATTATTAAAAACATATTCTAAAAACAACCTTTTTTGTGCAACTTCATTGCATTATTTGTGTTCCTCTTTCAGGTGAGCATCCTAAGCCGGTTGAGCACGGAGAACGCTGACGAGTTTAACTTTGTGCGCTCCTATGAGTGCTTCCAGCACAAGAACCACACATGCCTGGTGTTCGAGATGCTGGAGCAGAACCTCTACGACTTCCTGAAGCACAGCAAGTTCAGCCCGCTGATGCTGAAGTGCATCCGGCCCGTGCTGCAGCAGGTGGCCACGGCGCTCATGAAGCTGAAGAGCCTGGGCCTCATCCACGCCGACCTCAAGCCTGAGAACATCATGCTGGTGGACCCCATCAGGCAGCCCTACAGAGTCAAGGTCATCGACTTCGGCTCCGCCAGCCACGTCTCCAAGGCTGTGTGCTCCACCTACCTTCAGTCCAGATACTACAGGTGTGAAGTTTATGAGGCATTTATCCTCATGTTTCGAAAACCCTTAGCCTGGTTCAAGTTAGGATTATTATTCAGATACATTGTTAGATGGAGGAACAGTTTACACAGAAGTGGAATAAAGGCAGTAATATTGGACAAATGTTTTCATAATTGATAATTAATGTGAATGATTTGATAATTGAATAATTATTTGCCCTAAATGTGACCTGTGAATGTAAAGTTCTATGACAAAAAAGTTTAGCTTTTATTTGTTCGTTTTTTTTTTACAGTCGTGTTTTGTTTTTAAATAGACATTTTTGGCATTTTTTTGCCACATCACAACATCGCAGTTTTTCACTACACGCAGGTGCTCTTGGAACGTAACCACCGCCATTCATGTATATATACAGGTACTCAGGAGTGTCCTCAGTTATTTGGTGGCAGCAGGCATTGACAAAAACAGCAACAATGCACCAAAAACAGTAATATGCACCAAGATAAATTACACATTTTACCCAGTAATGAATGAATGAATATATATTAATATAAATATATATATACATATACACAGTAATATTGCAATGTACTGTATGTGTTTAACACTGCAAGCTACCGAATGTGCACTAGTAATTTGTATTCCAGCGACCAGTGTAACTAATGTAGTCCACTCACAGACAGGTTCTCAATAATGTTCTCTGTGTTTTGGTGCAGAGCTCCTGAGATCATCCTGGGTCTTCCGTTCTGCGAGGCCATTGATATGTGGTCTCTGGGCTGTGTCATTGCTGAACTGTTCCTGGGTTGGCCGTTGTATCCTGGAGCCTCAGAATATGATCAGGTCAGCACAACAGAACCTGAGCAGCCTTTATTTTTTTATATTTGTTTTGTTTATGTAGTCTGTGTCTTGATTCTTACTGATCTTGGTCCTGTAGAAGCAAACCGTCTGGGATAACAGCTGATATAGGATCCATTTACACACTTCCTGACAGACGTTTTAGCTAAACCTTGCTGTCTGCAGAAAGAAGGAATGTTGCTAACGGCAAATTTATATAGGGCTCGTTTGAATGTCTCAAGTGACTGACAAGGACAACATCAATGGAAATGTCTATGGAGGGCAAAACAGGCAACAAACATCAAAGCAGTGTAGCTGCCTGTCCAGCCCCTTGAAATCCCAAGTTTATTACAACCTAAAGCTTATAATTTAGTAACTACATGGACTTCAATGCAAGCCTGAGTTATTCCTAGGCCATGGCAAGGTGTGATAAAACGTTAGACCTATCGACAAGTTATGACTATTTAAGGTTTAACATTTTAAGGGGTAATTACAATGTATTAAGGGGTCATTTTGGGTGGGATGGTTTTAGGATGACGGAATGTGGCATGAAATTAAACCAGTGTAAATATTCCAAAAGAAAATCCAGTGTTGCTCTTGTATTTCAGTGAAAATGAGACATAATTTCTGTGGGTGACCCAGAATTCCAGTTTTGTTAAAATAATTCCCATAAGTGACCAAATGTAAAAGAAAGTCATTCACTTTCCACATTCTGTTGCTGCAGATTCGGTACATCTCCCAGACGCAGGGCCTCCCAGCAGAGTATCTCCTGAGTGCCGGCACCAAAACCAGCCGCTTCTTCCACAGAGGCCCAGACGCCAGCTACCCTCTTTGGAGACTCAAGGTGCAATACAAAATAGAAATTTGTTTAAATATGTATACACAGCCATGGGAAAAAAACAAGAGACCACTTTTCCCTTTTCCCTGTTCTCTGTACAATTCACGGCAGTGTGTGTGTGTGTGTGTGAACTGCGCAGGTTGCTATTCTTTTCTGAACTATTTCAGTGTGAGCTGTGTACAAAATAAGAAATGCCTCCATATGTGTTGTGAGTGCAGTAGTGTTTGTAGAGCAGCTTTTCTATGTGCTGCATTCCAGCAGCTTCACTCCTGATTCATTTTCTGATGGATGAAACAGAGTCACACACACACACACACACTCTGCTTAACATCACTGGTTTAATTGTTGCAGTTGTATAATAATGTACGAGTGTTGTGTAGTTTAACGTTTCCAAGGTATAATAAATTATCTATATGTAGTATTTTAAAACTTTCGCCAAACATTTTTTTGTTTGGAATTTTGAATCAAGTGCGGTCAACATTGTATTAAACAAGATTGACCTGCACATTTTACACAGACACACTCCCACACATTACAAAAGCAGTTAAAAAAAATGATGCGGTCACTGATTTTTTTGTGGCTGTATATGTAGTGTGTGTTTGTTTACATATATATCTGTGTGTGTGTAAATATGTATACATATATATAATTGTGCTTCCTAATTTTATATGTGTTGCCTTTATGTGTTTCTAGACCCCTGCAGAGCACGAGGCGGAGCTTGGCATCAAGTCCAAAGAGGCTCGGAAATACATTTTCAACTGTCTTGATGACATGATGCAGGTTGTTTGTGCATTTATGTGTCTAAACCACCTATAAAATGTTCCTGCCGACCCCATCGATCAGAATAAGCAGCAGTACTAGAGTTCTGTCTGTATTGTGCAGCCATATTCTCAGTAATCTGAAAATGCACAACAAAACAGTGGAATAACTGTGGGGCATAACTGTGCTGAAAGTAAAGAGGCTCCTTCTTTTGATGTGTGATGTATCATATTCTGGTTCTTCTGCAGGTCAATATGACTAATCTGGAAGGCACAGACATTTTAGCAGAGAAGGCTGATCGACGGGAGTTTATCGACTTGCTGAAGAAGATGCTCACACTAGATGCAGACAAAAGGATCACGCCAATGAAGACCCTCAACCACCCCTTTGTGACAATGACCCACCTTCTGCATTTCCCTCATAGTGCACAGTAAGCTGAGCCTTCCAGCTGTTAGTAGGAAATGTGTTTTGTGTTCATGAGAAGTTACAGTGTAACGCTGGAGACTTTCAGCACACAGGCAGCCATTTCAGAAAACACCAGGGGTTTAGGATCAGATTCCTCCGTCTGTGTAAAGGTAATGGTTACAACAACTGATAGACCAGCACTCGTACTCCTAAGATGGTTTGTCAGAACAGACCCTGTTATCTAAAATAATTACGAACAGGGTGTAGTTACAGAGTAATTTATTCATGTCAAGCTCACTGTAAGTAATTGTGTGTCCTAAACCACATCCACAAGTCTGTGCCACTTTTAAGAAGAGAAAGAAAAAACAGACCTTTAGTGTGTATCAGCTTTAGCCTTTTCATTACAGTTCTAACCAAAGGCACAAAGTACGTCTTTTCTGATTGACTACGTCTGGTATAAGTGGAAAATTGTGCACATTTGATTAAAACGAAACAGTTCCTTCAAAGGAATACGTCCCTCTGCTTAGTTCCTCAGTACATTAGTTTAGAAATCAGGGGCAGTGAATTAATTAACCCCCAGTTTCACTGTCAGTGCCGTAATTTGGGGCTTCTCTGTTTTTGTGCAGCGTGAAGTCCTGTTTCCAAAACATGGAGATCTGCAAACGCAGGTGCACCGCCTTTGATAATAACAAGAACCTGTTTAGCAGTAACAACGGGCCGAGTGCGGCCGCTAACCTCACTGTGACCTTCAGCAGCCAGCTTAGTCAACATAATCAGGTGGGTGACAACACAAACTCGGTGTCGATATATGGAGAAATGAGTTGTCTGTATGTTATAAACTATCCGTATGTTATATACTGTTTTGCTGTGCCAGGTGAAGGTATATCTTATACTGGTTGAAGGAATAGTTCAGTTGAAAACACTTTTCCTTTACTCCAAATGTGCATGATCAAACAAAACTCTTCCGTATCTTCAGTCTGTTTGTTTAGTTTTACCCCACCAGTTAGCATTATTTAAACTGACTGCATTAATCATCACTCATGCCTCAATCTGCATCAGTTTGTTAGGTAATTTCCAGTAGACTTGCATATGCAGTTTACAACTACAAAAATGGACAGTGGTGTGTTCGATGTCTAAATACAGTGAGGGCTGAAGCCTGAAATGTGTCCACACTTTATGAGACAGTCTCTTATTTGTCCGCATCAGATGGCGCCATCTGGTGGTCAGTCCTTGTCTTTGAGCAGCAATGTACCTCTGCTCAACTACCAGCCGGGTCTGTACCAGCAGGCCACCATCAACATACCTGGCCTCACACAGCAGAGCGTCCCTCTGCAGGCCCGTCCCACCCAGCTCTGCACCCAAACTGAACCCTTCCAGCAGACCCTCATTGTCTGCCCTCCGACTATACAAGGTCAGACTTCACATTTCTGACAGATCCCCCCATGACGTGGTTGCGAGATAAGATTTATCTGCCAACAAATAAAAAACTGATTAGTAATTATATATTATCATATGTTTATCTTTGTATGTGCATATGTCTGAATATAATTACACAAGTTATACAATGCTATGTTTATTAGTTTCTCTGTAATGACAGATTAAAAAACAGTTTTGTTTAAAATAATACCAACATGAATTCTTAATTATACAAATAATCACTAGTTTATCTCTACCTGATGTTTAATTAATTGGTTCTCTATTCATTTGCTGCCTGCTTTTCTACCTGTTTTGACTGACAACTAATTTCAGCATCTTTTTATCCCAGCAGGGCTTCAGCCCTCCAACAAACACTCGGGTTATCCAGTGAGGATGGACAACTCTGTCCCTATGGTCCCTCAGAACCAGTCTACTCAATCCCTGCACATCCAGCCTGGCATGTTAACGCAGGTAGGATCACTGTGTGTGTGTGTGTATGTGTGTGTGTGTGAGTGTGTTTGTGTGTGTGTGCATGCACATGTGTGTGACACAGAGACTGAATGCTTTTTATGGACTTGGTCCTGTCTTCTGCATTTTTCTATCCACTGAAATGTTTTGTGTATGTTTCTTTTCCCAGCAAGGTTTCTAACTGTAAAACAATCCAGGTCACATTTTGTTTTCAGTTAAGTAGTTCGTCACGACCGCACTGAAGCACCTCATTCCTTATTAATCTCTTAAACCCTAAGGGTCTGGACGTGGTCCAACACTTCAATTCCTCGCATAACTACATATTTGTGAAGTATACTCATTGCATAATAGTACAATTTGGAGTTATAATCGCTACAAAACCTTCTTTCTCTGACATGGAACCTTAATAAGAGAACTTCATAAGAAAGATGTCCCCAACTCTGATCCACTTTAATGTAACAAGTTTATTTAAGTAATGCGGGGCCATTTCTATTTGTCCATTCCTTATCCACAGGAATATTCAATGAAAAGGAAGCCGATATTAAAGACAGTGAAACTGGTTACAAGGTTTTGACAGTGTTATTGTTTTTGGTATTGTTCACTGAATTATAATGTTTATGACTAATAATTGAATAATAAGCTTGAATTTGGACCTCTCTACACAGCACAGTGATTCTCATTCCTCCTCCCCCGGCAGTGTGTTCTAACCATCCAAACTCCTCCTCCACACACTCCTGCGCCCCCTCCACCCCTCCCCTTCCCTCGCAGGGCTCCTGCACGCCGCTGATGGTCGCTGCCCTGCACCCCCCTGTGCCGGGAGTGGCCCCGCTCTACCCAGTGCCCCTGGCACTGAGCTGCTCATCCGGGAGAGGAGGGCATCTGGAGCAGAGCAGCGCAGCCATGCTGGTAAAGCCGCGCCACGGCTACTGCAGAAAACCCTACCGACTCCGCCCTCTCCTTTCGGCCTTCTTTTTTTCCGTAGCTTGCTCCTCCAGGGGTCTGCAGACTCAGCATGATGGGACGCATGCGACTTTACCAGCCTGCGCTTCTGCTTGTAACCTCCCTCGCCCTCTATTTCACTCAGAAACCCCTAGCTCTGACCCTCTGACCAACCAGTGAAGCGTAGAGATGGGCTTTCTCCAGCCCTTGGAGCCCACCAGAGTCTCCAGTTTAGCTTTGTACTAGTTCTTAAATCAAACATAACCAAATTATTAAAATAAGTACAGTTTACAGCATTGTTAGTTTCAGAATACACTCTTCATCCCTTAGTCCATATATGGAAACTAATGGCACTTTCCACTGGCACCAAGAACCATGCTCTGCTCAACGGGAGAGCCAAAAGTGGGCCGCACCCGAGCGGACTGTGTCACTGCTATCTGACTGGCCGAAATGTCATCACAACATGGAAACAGGCCTTTGTTTTTATTGTCTTGTTTTCTTAAGCAGTGGAGATGTAGGAAGTTGAAAAAGTACAAGCACCACTATCTGTTGAAGATACATTTCAGTGGGAGTTTTCTATGATCCCAACAAATTTATCTTTAACGCTGTGAAAAACACGAAGGTGTACCAGGCCAGGTATACCAGGGTTAGGTTTTTGTCGTGTGGCTAAAGAATGCTGAGAAAAAACGAAAAAAATCTCAAACAAGACTATAAAAAAATTAAGATCACATAACAAAAGCAGCTCTGACAGAAAAATGTTTCTTTTGTTTCGACTCTGGACTGAGATACTCTGGAAAATCAAAGCATGCTGCAAGTTCTGTACCAGTACAGTTTAGGTACAGCACGGTTCCTGAATAGCTGTGGAAAAGTGCCCTACGTTTCCTATTTATAATTCATCACACTTGTGCTGTCAGACTATTCACTTCTGACCCCCCATACAACCTACAGTAGTTTAGCCCGTCCATTCTAGTTGAAGTGATAAAGAGTTTTACTACCTTTAACAGTCTGTAACATAGCTTTTGCCGTGGAAGAAAATGGGAGGAAGATGTGAGAGAAAAAAGATCAAATGCTGTGCTGTCAGAAAGCAAAAAGATCATTGTAGCCTCCCAAAGGTTCCAGACATTTTAAACATGTCCATTTCAGACGGAACTGGTTCTTGAATGTCAACGTATATGACCAATTGGGCAAGACAGTTTTAAGTGAAAAGTGGTTCAAGGTAACAAGAAACTCCAGTTTTACTGTTAGCGATAAAGAGAGTTTGAAAATTGCCGTTTTATACATATACCCATAAAATCCTCTAAGAGAATAAACACAATAAAATTTTGAATTTGACCCTATAAATGTGACGATTAGGCAGTGCTGGTGTACTGTGAGCTAGAGTTGCCTAAAATAGTTGACCGTCTGCTGCCCCTGAGGTCAATAAAGTGTTTCAAGGTAGGAGTTCTGGGATAGAAGCCGTTTTTGTGATCCACTCCACGCTGGGAGAGTCGGTGCTTGGTTAGAAGATCATATCTGTCACTCTGTTTTCACACCTGCAGTGATAATCTAAACGATAGTTGGATTTCAACTTTGTTCTCATGCATGTGAACAATTCCAAAGGCGTGTTCTTAATTGCACACAGTGGTGCCTAAATACTGCAGCTGCAGAGATGTAGTGGTATTGTCTATTTGTAGCCACCTGCTCTTCCAACGTTTCCTCTTAAACCAAGGCTATTAATTGGGAATTTGTCCCTTTTCACTGCAGTGATACCCTCTACTCTTCTGGGAAGGCTTTACAGTAAATAAAAGAACATTACTGTGAGTATCTGATTGCAGCCATGAAAGCATTAGTGAGGACAGGTACTGTTGGATGATTAGCTCTGAATAGCAAATGCCCCTCCAACTCATCCCAAATGTATTGGATGGAGCTCCACCACTCTCCAGAGAATACAGTTCCACTGCTATATAGCCAAATGAGAGGGAGCTTTACACCCCTGTAGCCGACACTTGGCATTGGACATGGTGGACCTGGGCTCTTCATGAATGTCCAGTTCTTTCTGCTGTGCTTTTCTAAGCTGTGTGTGCAGTTTGACATATCTGTCAGCGGTGGATGCTCCACAAATAGCTGAAGTCATTAATTAGAAGGACCTTCCGGACATTATTAGACATATTTTGGACATTTTTTGGCCAGAATGAGCTCTGTTTCAGATCCTATCTTAAGGTGTGCGGTATGAACACAAACCTAGACCTTGACTAATTACATCCGACGGATTTCCATTAATATAGCCATAATTATTGTGACTATTTCCCATGTTGTATGTTATTGCGAATCATAAAGGAGACTGGACAACACTCTGGATGGAGCTTAAGGGATGAGCTGAATGTTTTTACCCTCTAACTCTTTTTTTTTATTTGCAGGTTGAAAGTGTTTGATCATGTCTTGCAGGTGTTTATGTCTGTCCACTGATGCTGCTTTCTGTCCAGACTTTAACCTCCTGGATCTTACGGGGGGCTCCATGTTCCCTTAGAGAGAGCCACAGATTTTTCTTTTTCTTCTTCTTCTTCTCTTTGGAGACCTGATCTTGTGTTTAAAAAGGACATAGTTTTTTCTTCTTCCACTTATTTTCCATCTCCCAGCAGCAACCAGCAAGCCTGTCCCTCTCCAGGGCTGCAGATGGACTCCTTTTAGTGTTTTGTTTGATATTGGGTTATTCCATGCCAACTCACATATCAGATTTCCATGAACATGGGAAGTGAAAGATTATTTCATTATTTACTTTTATTCCCCATTAGGGCAGCCCTTTCCGTTCGTCCCCTCAGGTCCGACATAGGTATAGCAGTATTTTGCAGTTATTTTTCTGTAAAACCTGTTGGATCAAGCCTTAAAAATATTTTTCAAATATTTGAAGAACAATTTAGCCTGGATGCATGAATTGCACAGCTTCTGCTTAATTTCTTTCCATGGAAATCCATAACATGAACTGACAGGCTGGCATGGAATAATGCTGTTGTAAATCATTGGTGAAAATAAGTTATTCTTCCAGGCTACCCTGACCTCAATATTTGACTTAAATACAAGTTTTTGGTGGCTGATAGACCGGGTGAATTCTTTGTCAGGTTGTCACTTTATTACACCTGTTTATGACTTATTTCAGCTGTTCCTCTGACCAGGTAACACCTGAGATTCGTGGATATGCTTAGAACAGATTTTGCTGCAGGGCTTCCATTGAGAGTAGTTGTTCCCAGCCAGCATCTTCCTTTTGTCGTGTTGAAACTGCAGATGTGTGCATGGTTTCCAAGGAGCTTGTTGGATACGCTTTCCCTGTATGACAGCAAGAGAGCAGCCTGACTGACCTGAATATCTGTCTCCGTGTTGCATGTGCTTGTCATGCTTCTGTTAATACACATGATTCAGATGTTCTGCGTGGTGTAACTGGGAGCGCATTCATAAAGAAACACTAACTTACAGCTTATGTTTGGGGATTGATTTAAAGGTTGGGTCAGTAACTGCAATTGATCTGTTCTGGTCCGTGTGTGTGTGTGTGTGTGTGTGTGTGTGTGTATTTGTGTGTTTAGCAGGGCTGGCCAGCGGGTACACAGCAGATCCTCATACCGTCTACATGGCAGCAGATGCCAGGCATGGCCATCCATGGCACCAGCCAGCCCGTCCTCACTGACTCTCCTATGGGCTCTTTGCTGGCCGATGGCTCAGGCCAGTCCAGCAACTGGAGGTCAAAACCACTCACATACATACACACCTACCTTGTGTTTTGTAGTCAGGCTGCCTGTTAGCTCCTTAAATGTGCCTTGCTGCTGCAGGTTGTGGATGATGTGAACAGTCTCCACAGCAATGATGTAAATGGAACACAGTGGAGTAAAATAGCTTTAACAAAGGGACTCCTACCAAGTAAAATGATACTAATTCTGATATTAATCTTTCAGATAGAATCAGTAGTTATATTATTTAAAGAAATAATGCTCCAGTATGTTCTGCTGTTCCTACCCTGTTCTATTGTATCATCTAGTTTGGTCCAGTCAGGTGGTCATGGTGTTTAACATTCGGTCCTGTTGCTTTGCTTAACCAGGGGGCGACATGGCAGCCAGTGTGCGGTGCCGCAACAAGATTCTGCACATGCATGTCACGTGACCTCACAGTCCCACAACTTAGGCACAGGCCCTGGCCGAGCACAGCAGAGCGGGGTGAAGAGGTCAAAAGGTCGTCATGCAGAGAACAGAGCCAGGTACCTGCTGCCCCATGTTCTCATTTTTTAACCGGTTTTACAACAGGTATTGTAACATAAACTGCGAAATAGCTCAGTGCTGTAGGTTCTGTACTGAGTGCATATTGAATGCTAATCTCTGCATGTTGTCCTGTCCCAGGCCCGTCTCATCTGGGGTGCAGAACAGTGGTGACCCGTCTCAACCGATCATCATTTCAGATACGCCCAGCCCAGCCGTGAGCATCATCACTATCCCCAGCGACACAGAGGACGAGGACGACACCAAGGTCCCACCTACCAGGTGACTTAGGCATAAATGCTGCAATAGTCTCAAAGCTCCAGGGCAAAACTAGTGGAAACTCAGCTGGTGGCCTGGTGGTTAGGGAGTTGCCCCTGCAATCGGAAGGTCGTGGGTTTAAATCCCAGGACTGCTAGCGGCACAACTGAGGTTCCCTTAAGTAAGGTACCTACACACTGCTCCCCGGGCGCTGTGTTCCTGGCTGCCCACTGCTTCACTTGGTGAATGGGTTAAATATAGAAAAAGAATTTCACGCTGTTTACACTATGTGCTGTGCTATGGTATGGTGTGTTCACTTGTGACAAATGGACAGTTTACACGTAAATAAGCAAACTGGGGGTATCAGAAATGAATTTTTGCTGCACTATCACACTAAGCCTACATAATAATGTCTACTTTTAAATGAAAGTGCTGCATTCACATGAATGGTCACTTTCACTTTGTCATATGTGAACACACCGCCGCACAGAATTCTTCCTCTGCATTTAATCCATTCACCAAGTGAAGCAGCGGGCAGCCAGGAACACAGCACCTGGGAGCTGTGTGGGAACTGTGTGGTTTCACTAGCACTCTTGGGAATCAAACCCACAACTTTCTGATCGCAGGGCAAACACCCTAACCACTAGGCCACCAGCTGCTCATTGATTTTTATTCTGCTTTTCTACTTTGCACTCTTAGTTGTAGTGTGAACCAGCGGGCAAATGTCATCAGCTGTGTGACGGTCCACGACTCACAGGACTCAGATTCGTCCACCTGCAGCCCCCTCAGTCCAAAGCGCCTGCCCAACTTCGTGGAGAGCAGCAGTCACCTGTCCAAGTCCCTGGCTGTGGTCATGCCCTCAGTTAAGGCCCAGCCATGGGAAGGTGCACTACCAGGTCAGTCCGCAACCCAGATTAATCCTGGTATCTTGAGTCAGAAGTGCTGTTCAGTTCTTTATTACCTCATATTTTTTCTGTTTGGTCTTACTTTCAGAGCAAAGCTCCACATCCTCTGGGAAATCGAAGAAAAGTTCAGCTCTGCAGTCCACTAAGTCAGGAGTGCCTAACAGTGACAGGCATCAGAGAGCAGCGTCAACCAAGTCTCAGCCTCTAAACTTGAGCCAGGTAGACCATTATCATGCTCTGTGAACAGTAAACTGTTTCCAAGGAATTTTTGAAACTTTTGTTTCATTTTTTTACTTTATAATATACCCTGACTTGCCAGTTTATCAGCAACTTATGTCTTGTATCTCACTGACTTTAACACATATACATACCATACAGGTGCAGGGGTAGAACACGGTACACACATAGTGAACACTTTAATAGATTAGATATTTTGTTTAATCCCAAAATGCTTTACATTTTGTCCTGTGGGGGTCCCTTTCCATTGACGAACAGCTATTTACAGCCCATCTGTCACTGCAAAGCAGCACTAATTCACACACCCAGCTCTCTTTGTTTGTTAGTTAAAGGAACACGTGAATAGTCTGCTGGGTTGTTTTTGATCTAATTTGTTTCATTATATAGTTCTCATAATATTCCAGCTTTTTGAAATCTAAATGTCATATGTCAACACATTAAATGTCTAATATTAGTTTAGACTTTCCCAAAAACCTGCAGTATGACTGCAGCCATGATGTACTGAAATGCCTCTCAGATGCCTCCAATAACTATTATGAGGGGAAACAAGTAATGGGATGCTTTTCTTTTTGTCTAATTTAATTTCCTTCTATTGTATATATTGATTTTGATGTGGCAGTGTGTTAGCTTTACCATTTCCAGATTTATTCTCAAGTTGCCATACAGGACCTGATGTGCTATTGGCAGAACTCTCTCTCTCTCTCTCTATCTCTCTCTCTCTCTCTCTCTCTCTCTCTCTCTTTCTCTCTTACTTTCTCTCTCTGTACATATATGTGCAATGACTGGAGTGCACAGAGGACGAGGAATTCTGCAATCTTCTAACCAGATCTCAAGATACAAATAGCTTTACTGCAAACTAGGAGGTTTTTTTTACTAAATCATTGTTTGTTTCTATGTATGCCAATGATACATTGCGATTTTACAAGTAAAAAACATGTTCACTGCTCAGACAAATAGCAGTTTTTATTTTAATAGTAAATGATTTTCTTGCCTGATTTTACAGGTGCAGCAGTCTGTGATGTCGTCATCCCATGACAGGTCAGGGGGCGGCTCCCTGAGGCGTCAGCCCACCTATCCGCCGCCAGGCCCCTCCCACTCCTACAGGCTGCATGAGGCCTCTCTCTTTGGCTCCACCCCCAACCTGTACGCTTACCCCGCCTCTGCCGCGCTGGCCTCCGTCTCGCAGGCCGTGGACCAGCTGCACAACTCGTCCACGTCCTCCTCGTCCTCCTCCAGCCGCCACGCGCGCGCCACCGGCCCCTACTCCGCCTCTCTGAGCCTGCTGCAGAAGAGCAGCGCCATGGGCCTGATGGGTCAGGCGTCCGGGCACTATCAGCAGCCCACGCAGCAGCAGCTCCCCGGCCAGCCGTACCAGCGGCCTGCGCCTTACCCACTCAGCCAGCGGAAACTCAACCAGTACCCTTACCTCTGAAGCCCGCCAAGAGAGATATGAGAGGGGGGTGTAGACATACTAGAATAAAAGAGGACACGGGAAATGAACTTGATTAAGGAACCAGATTGTTGTAGGTTTTTAACATACTTTTAACTATGCTTTTGTTTTTAAACGGTAACGTTAATTATAGATTAATATTTCTCAACCTTGCCCTGCACATTATAGTCTTTTACTTTAACGCACCCACTCCAATTCAGAAAGGGACGGTTTAGTTAAATTAAGTTACATCACCTAAATCAGTGTTTCTTAATAATGGTACTGGCCCTGCTCTTTTTTCTGTATAACAATAATAATAATAATAATAATAATTTACAGTTATTTGAATGTTTTGGGACATGAGCAGCTGATATTACTTATTTACTGAAATGGCCAAACCTATATTCAGCCTTCTGTTTTTTTCCATAATAATGAAACAAATTGGGACATTTGAAGACACTTTTTTTTTTTAAATGAACATTTGAGGATCAGAAATGATTCAAATGCCCTTTCCTAATAACACGCTTTGAGTCGCAGTGGGTGTGTTGGAGCAGTGCAAACACTAGTGTGCAGGGCAGGGAAGCTTCAGAAGCACGGCTGAGAAGTTAAACCTAGTTTTACGTCTGATGTGCACTCGATGTGTGTCTAACAACTGGCCGTTTCCGTTTGTCGTGCTCTAAATCGTATGGAAGGTGTGACTGTATAAACAGTAACAGTTATCGTTCTTTAGCAGTCCTAGTGGCCGTAGGTGTTCAGAACACACATCTAACGTCGTCCCTCTCTTAGTGAACATCTGTAGGATACGAACTCCTAATCTCTGACTTTTGTTTTTATTTCGAAGTTGACGCTTCTTTTAACTGCCTTCGTCTGTGTATTTGTTGTTTTACATGGCTTTCATTTACAAGTGCCCTTGACTATATTAGCTCTTCCGTTTTTAACGTGTATTTAACTGTATATTCCATTAAGTTTTGTTGCTTTCCAGTGCCAGACTTCGTTAATGGATATTGTTGTGCTGACAGTTGCATGTTGTTTATGTAGAGTCCTTGGCGCTACATAGTGAGATGTGTTAGGCCACGTCAGCAAAACGATTACATACGAAAGAAAATCATCAGAAAACATGTTGGATGCCTCGAAGGCTAATGTTGAGTGCGCGCGCACGTGTGTGTGTGTGTGTGTGTGTGTGCACGCAGTGGAACTAGCACACATTGTCAGAAATACAGTAGCCTGTTTAGAAATAGCACTTAAAAACAATGGTCAACGTGGATGTTTACGCTCAAATGATCCTGTGCCTAGTACGGTTTCGACCACCTCGTGTGTGTTTTGCTGAATGTGATTTTTTTTTTTTCGCCCAGTTGTTCATAAAGCCTTGTAGGAGTTTACGTCCGATCTGATCTCATCCTTGATCAGTGCTTTGCAGCCTTTAATGAACACAGGTCCAGTGCTATCTGTTGGCCATTTTACAGTCTCTTTGGTTTGTTTGTTTGTTTACCGATGAAATCAGAGCAGTGCAATTATGGTTGTTTCTACTATTCTATCACAATGTGAAAGTGCTTAAAGTAGATCAAATCACAGTAACTCTCCATAAATTTACATATTGTATATGCACAATAAAGGTTTTCAGTGTACAGTGACCTGCCTCGTGTGTTTTTCTTGGTGCAGAACGTGCAGTTTTATGTGCTTTTACCCATAATAAAGTGTTCTTGGAGAAGAAGCCGAAACTGTCATTGAACACAACACGTTATAACACGATCTCCCATCTACAGAATGGTCCATTAAGAGATGGGATAAAAGTTGTGAATTAATTTAAAAATAGTAAATAGTGTGTTCATTATTGACAATTCATCATCAAATCGGCCCACAATTTGAATGGCAGCTGGCTTGTTCCCCAAAAACAGGAGTTAATAGATTCTGATCACAGACAGTGTTAACCTCAGTTTATGACGAGTGATGGATAAATCAGCAAGAACACAGTCATTACTAAAAGATGTAATAGTAATCTGTGGCCTGTTTGTAATTATTAAATATTCATCACTCATAAAACAGTTTTTACATGAATATTCTACCAGTATTCTAAATCTGAATGACTGTGTAGTTCAACTGTTGAGATTCAATTAACAATACAGTTCAGAGTGGTTTGATGTCAAATCTGTACAGTAGAAACTTGGGAGTCAGTAGTGGTCATGTGAACCAGATGTCTGAAGAGTCAGTATTTGGAAAATCCCCTTCCAATAAACTTGTAGCATCAAAGGGTTAGGAATACACTACTTGACCCTATATATACACCATAAAATGTCTTAAGTAGTGTTCCTATCACAACCACTGACTCCCAAGTAAGGTATTTTGACACACCACTATTTTACATCATCATAAAAAGCCTCAGAAGATGTGTGTAGGTTCCCTGGTGGTTTTGGACAGAAGATAAAATGGTTATATTTGTGCTGTAGACATAACCATAACCAGGTATGCAGATATTTTGAAAATCAGTGGAATTCATTCATTCATTACTTAATTTTCTGAGCCGTTTATCCTTTACCAGGGTCACGAGGGGTGCTGGAGCCCATCCCAGCAGTCAAGAAGAAACACCCTGGACAGGTCTCCAGTCCATTGCAGGACAATGTGAATTTCCCTTTTAATTTTAAGTTTCCTTGATGAACTGAGCTGGACTGTTGGAGAATTAAAATGCAGTGTGACACTGACAGAAGAGCGCAGCTGCTGAAAACAACTGCCTACTGATTTGTATCTGCTGCTTCTCCAGCCTCAGCAACAACAGCCCAATGAGAGTGTCCCACTGGAGGACAACAGGGACATTCATCTATCGAGCATCAAAACAATCAAGTCTCATTTTATGTTATTCAGGTTTCAGGGTGTTATGATTCAAGAGTGCCTTTTTCAAATTAGGGACTATAACCCTTTAGAAAACCATAACACTGGAGGCAGCTGGTGGCCTAGTGGTTAGGGAGTTGGCCCTGCAATCAGAAGGTCATGGGTTTGAATTCCAGGACTGCTAGAAGCACCACTGAGGAACCCTTGAGCAAGGTACCGTCCCCACACACTGCTCCCTGTGCGCTGTGTTCCTGGCTGCCCGCTGCTTCACTTGGTGAATGGGCTGAATACAGAGAACAACTATGACAAATTTACACTTTACATGTTAGCTTCACTAGGCTTGTAGCTCACAATACTTGTTAGCTTCATTAGCCGCGCGGCTAACCGTTACCTGTTATTCAGATACCCACCTGTGTCTTAGTTGATCAGAAACATTCAAAATAATGGAATTGTGGACATTTGCACATTGCCCAAATAAAACATTTAACGGATCAGGTGTGTTGGATTAAGATCACACATAAAATCTGCAGTACAGATCACCACAGTATTCATTAAAAAAAACAACCTTTTTGTTCATTTTAGTACGTAAATTAATTTGGATCTGCTCAGGACGAAATCAAAGTAATAATACTGACAGCCATCTATATTAATGAATAGACTTTAACTCAACCCTCAGTTTCCATTTGATTTAGCCATATGGCCAACAGCATAACTGCTGATCTCAATAGTTCACAAGTATGGCATAATATCGTATGAAGTTACTCACTCTGTAGTGTCATTATTGCTTGAAATGAAAATAACTCACAGCAGCAGATTTTCACTGGGACACCCTGTACACACTTCTGTTTTTCATTTTACACACCCCACAAAACACCTGATGAATAGTAGTGTTTATTAAAACGAGCACCATTCTGAATAAAACAGATTCATCATGTCCACGTGTCGGGGAGGCATAAAACTTTACCCTCATGCAAAGTTCACTGTAAAATGTACAGGTATCTTTATTGCGGAGAAGATCAGATTCCTTTAAATATTAATGTACGTAACTCTCTGTATAACCATTTTTTAAAATCTTATTGCACCCTACCCTTTGTTATATTTTAATTATTATTTTCCTTAAATGTATTCATCAGTACACTGTAAAGAATTCTTTTGTTCCCTGGTTGTTGTGCCTTCGTTTACTGTTTGGTTACGATTGGTTGGTCTTCCGTAAACATCACCACGACAACGGTCCTTTTCGTTTTTTTTGTTTTTTGTTTTGTTTTTTTTTTTTCCCGGCAAAGTCATCATATGTGGTACAGCAGTTCGTTAAACCACACTCCCTTAGAAAATGAAACATAGTAAAAACCATACTGGTAGAAAACAACACTGGAGAGGGAACGAAATAAAAATGCGTGTGCTAGATCGCGAGAGAGGAGTTCCCGTACGTTCATACGAAGTTCCAACGTTTATGCGCTTGAGCATGTTCAGAATCTCCTCAGTCATGACAGACACGGTCATGACCTTCCTCACTTCGCAAAGCGAGAATTACCGAAGGTCTTTCGCTCCTCCTGGGAGAATTTGGCCGTTCATTGTCTCTGCAGTCCCTCGCGGTCCGGGCCTCATACGGTGGTGACCCGCATGACCACCTCGCGGTTGGTGGCCGTGCCCAGGCGTCCGTCGCTGGGCCGGATCTGGCTCAGGATGTGCAGGATGGTGTAGCCGCAGTGGTGGTTGAGGATAGTCCTGAGCCTCCGCACACGCTGACCACCCCCCCTGCCGCTGCCGCTGGCCATACCGTGTGTGTTGCCGCGGGAACCGCGGGCCCCAGCCTTACTGCTTGAGCTAATAGGGTCCCCTAAGTCCTTGGCCTTTTCATAGTTCAATACTTTCCACTGCTGGTTGACAGCCTGCCAGCGCTTGAAGATCCTGTACACCGACGAGCCCTCGTGAATGATAAGGCCTGGCAAAAAAAGACAATATATTAGATATATGTATGTGTATACATATATATATATTGTAGTGTATTATATATTATATATATGCGTGTGTGTGTATGTGTACTACATATATAGTGTAGAATATAGTGCATATTAGAGGTTGACCAATTATCGGCCTGGCTGATTAATTTGGCCGATATTTGGCCATTTTTACATATTTAGACTGATTAATAGAAATGCACATTTATGGGCAGCCCCGTGCTGCTGCTATGGAACATGCATGACATGCCCCCTGCAGGGGCAGAGGCAAACACCAGAATTTTGCCTTCCTGGGAGAAAACTCTGTTTTAATTTTTTATCTTATCAATCTTATCGATTCTTAAATTGGTTTGCTATGAAATGTTGCATTAAACTTGTTGCAAATGTTGCATTAAAAATGTTGCAGAAAACGCAAGTGCATAATTCAATGCAGTGTTGTTTATATAGCCTCAGTAATCAATATGCTTTATCACGTTATACCAACTTTGAGGTACAAAGTAGCCTCCAGTTATTATTATTTGTATTATTATTATTATTATTATTATTATTTATTTTATTTATTTATTTATATTATTGACCAAATATCACCCACCCTCCCCAGAAAAAAATCTGCGTCACATATCGGCCATCAGCCGACCCTAATTTCTAAATATTGGCATCAGCCATAGATAAACCCATATTAGTCGATCTCTAGTGTATGTATAGTACACAGATAGATAAATAGATAGATAGACAATAGATAGACAGGACTTGTGAGTCAATGTCTCACTAAGTTAGCTTAGCAGTTCTCATTCTAGAGGTGCAGCTGGCAGTAATAGGCATAAATAAAACAGTTTGAAATGACAAAGCTGTGTTTACATGATCTGAATTGTACAGTTTATAGTGATTTTTTAGCAGAGTTACTGGTAAAGGTGTAAATTTATGGCACTTTGTTGTAGCTGATTCACGGTCTGCTGCGAGTAAACAGTAAAAACTGTCTTGTGATACATATCCAGCAACTTATTCTGTAAATCTCTGGGGTAAGGACCACAGTAACTCCAGTAAAGGTCATCAGTGAGGTCAGGTTACACCCTGTCTGAAGAGATGCTGTTTTACCTATGCACACGATGTCCATGAAGCCATACATGCCGTAGCAGATTTGGAAGAGCAGGTCCTGCCGCTGCCACTTGGCCGAGGGGCTGAGAGAGGACCACACAAGCCAGGAGATGCTGGCGATGAGGAAGAGCGAGCCCAGGATGATGGCCGCAATCTGGACCTTCTCGATTACTGTCAGAGAGATGGCCTGCCACTGAAACAAGACACACACAGCGGCATGGTGTCAGTGCTACCAGTAATAACAGCTAAACTGCACTGATTCATAATAGTGATATTCAAGTATAAACAAACAAATAAATACATACATTGACAAATAAATAATTACTGACATACTGTGTGCTTCAAGCTTTTGGCACTCTTCCACTGGCTCAAGAAACCGCGCTGTACCACGGTCAGATGTTTTTCCATTACAAATAGTGACCCATACCCGAGCCGAACCCAAGCTGCTTGATGGCAGGGCCGAAGAGGGCCGCAGCCGCGCTGACTACGTCACTGCTTTCTGATTGGTCGAAATGTCATCATAACATTTACCATCCATGCAGAAAACAATGGAGATACAAACTGGGAACTCGACGAAGTACAAGCACTACTGTCTGTTTGGGCTGCAGATAAATTTCAAGGGGGAGTTTTCTATAACACTAACAGATTTATCTTTAATGCTGTGAGAAATGTGAAGGTGTACCAGGACATCACTAACAAGTTTAGGTTTTCATCTCACAACTAAAGAGTGCCAAGAATTTTTTTTAACTCAAAGAAGACTATAAATAATAAAAGACCACAATGTCAAAAGCAGCTCTGACAGGAAAAACTTTCCTCTGGTTCGACTCCATAGACGCTGTTTTGGCACAACAACAGGCCATAAACTGTGGGAAGAGAACTGCACTGCTAATGTGTTAGAAACTCCGTTACCTGAATGAGATCCTCTGGAAAATCAAAGCTTACTGCAGCTTGCCAGTGCAGTACAGTTTAGGTTCAGCATGGTTCCTGTTACCCTATGAAAATTGCCTATAGAAGGAGTTGATTAGCCAAGCACTGGAGCTATGAGGCTAACAAGTGGCGGCTACCAATAGCCACTAATTAGTAACGTGCAAACTGCACCACACACTTGTGTCAAACCATATGGAGTTGTAAAGTAATCGTAGATAGACTTTCTTGGACTTTCTCATTGACACTATATGATCCACTGTTTCCATCTAATAAGATGGGCAAAATTGACATGCATGGACAAAACTGACATGCAGTCTTTAGATATGCAACTTTCATCCAGTTTTATAGATATATACACACAGTGACAGATTAAGGACATATGCTAACAAATTTATTGTTGTCCTCTGTTGATGTCCCAGTTGTTAGTTTGTATCTCTTTCTATGTTGTGATGACATTTTGACCAATCAGAAAGCACTGATGCTGTCAGCTTGGCTGTGGCCCACTTTTGGCCCTGCCATCAAGCAGCTCGGGTACGGGTCTCTTTATTTGTAATGGAAAAACATTTGTTTGTGTTACGGCGCAGAACCTTGTGAAAAAGTGCCATTTGATAAAATCACACACATAGTGGACAATGCATGGCTTGATATGACACACATAATGATTTACAATGGCCAGTCCCTTCATTAGGTAATGTACTAATGCACACTGTTGTGTGTACATTAGTAAATTACCAGGACCGCCACAGGACCACCAGTGCACAGGTATTATTTGGGTGGTGGATAACACTCTCAGCACAGCAGAGACACAAACATGTTAGCAGCATCAGGGCTGTCGCTGCTAATTTTATTATTAATCATTTTATTATATCAGCAGATGTTTAATTTTACCACCTAATGAAGTGTTGAGAAGGTATAATGAAGTGGCCTGTCAGTGTCTTTAATGAGCAAACACTGATAAGCCTATAATATTTGGGAACAAACTTAGGAGAAGAACAAATGCCTCATGAAGGCCCATTAAGTGTAAGTTTACATAAAAAGCACTCAGTTCTTTTATATGGAGATGTATGACGCACGTGTGGACAATGCAGTAGAAATAGAGAATGCAAGTGAAAAATAATTGTCATTTCAGAGGAGTGAAGTCTTTTAATGCTGGAAATCACCACATTCCAGCACCAGAAGTCCAGGTTTTGGATGAAGATGGCAAGAGGAAAAGATCCAAGTGACTTTGAAAGAGGGGTCTTTATTGGGGCCCGGATGGCAGTCACAAACCGCGCTGTACTGTGAACAAAGGTTTTTCCCCTTACAGATGAAGCGACTCGTATCACAGCCGTACACATGCCGATTGACAGCAGGGCCGAACTCACTGTATCACTGCCTTCTAATTGGTTGAAATGTCATCACATCATGGTAAGAAGCCATTAATGGAGACACAAACTAAAAGTTGGGAAGTCAACGAAGTACAAACACTACTGTCTGTTTGGGCAGAAGATAAATTTCAGAGGGAGTTTTCTATGACGCTAACAAATTTATCTTCAACGCTGTGAAAAATGTGAAGGTGGTGTGGTCTAGTGGGTAGGACACTTGCCTCTGGACCAAGAGGTAATTGGTTCGAATCCTACCTTCAGCATTCCACCACTGGGTTCTTGAGCAAGACCCTTAACCCCAAGTTGCTCCAGGGAGACTGTCCCCTGTAGTTGGGGAACGGAAGTCGCTTTGGATTAAAAAGCGTCTGGTGAAGGTGTTCTAGGACATCATGAATAAATTATCAGCACACTGATAAAGAACGGCAAAGTAATAAACTCAAAAGAGATTCTAAATAATGAAGGACAGCAGTATCAAAAGTGGCTCTGACAGCAAAAACTGCTCTCTGGTTCGACTCCATGGACAGTTTTGGCACAACGAACGACCATCAACTGCAATGAGAGTCCTGCGAGCACGAGTGAGCGAATACCTGTGTCATTATCAGAGTCACCGGAGGAGGAGGTGTTATGTCCCGTCACCACTTTAGTTGTTGAGTCATGAAAGTAATTAAGTTAATCGAGGTTATTGTTAAATCTTTTCACAAAACTACATTGCAAATTACACTTTACTGTCAAAAGTGAGAGGGGATTAGGTTCACAAGCACACAATTATAGGCAAACAGCCCCATTTCTTTTGGTTGTGTGTTGTAAGCAAACTTACTAAAAGGGATTTGCTTATCACTTGTCATCCCGGACCTATAAACTGTACAATTAGATCTGTGAGAAAGACGTCAGTAACAGGGCTGCAGATTTTGCTCTAAAGTGCTCATCCCCTGAGTGTGATGCTCCTGCATTAGTGCCAAGTAAGAACAGCTGCTCCTCAGGTGACTGAGAATGTCAATGCAGGACGTGATCAGACTGTGTCAGCAAGGACAGTCCGACCACAACTACACAGAGAGGAATATTATAGTAGGACAAGCAGGCGAGTGTTGGTCTGTATGCTCAGACCCCTACAGTGATGTACATTATGCTGTGGGGGGCATTTTGCAGGCCTGGATTAGGTCCAAATGCACCCAGAGTGGGAAGAATCTGTATATTAATGTGACTGACCACCTGTATACTAAAGGCACTTTTCCTCAGGCTTACAGGACCCATGTTGTACCTAAACTGTACTGCAATGGCACAGAATTTGCGGCACGCTTTGATTTTCCAGTTTATGTCAGTCCGGTAACAGTGTTTCTGACACGTCAGCTGTGCAATTCTCACCCCATAATTTATGGCCACTCGTCCCAAAACCACGTCCATGGAGTCGAACCAGCGGAAAGATTTTGCTGTCAGAGCTACTTTTGATACCGTGGTCTTTTATTATTGTTTGAGTTTTTAATATTCTCTCTGAATTCTTTACCTGTGCGATGAAAACCTAACCCAGCTAATTAGTGATGTCCTGGTACACCTTCGCATTTCTCACCGCGTTAAAGATAAATGTGAAATTTATCTTCAGACCAAACAGACAGTTGTGGTTCTACTCTGTTGACTTCCCAGTTGTTAGTTTGTATCTCTTTCTATGTTGTGATGACATTTTGACCAAAGAGAAAGCAGTGCTGCAGTCAGCTTGGCTGTGGCCCGCTTTTGGCCCTGCCATCAAGCAGCTCGGGTACGGGTCTCTTTATTTGTAATGGAAAAACATTTGTTCATGTTATGGCACGGATCCTTGTGAAAAAGTGGCATTTTGGACAATGAATGGTTTGATAAATGCTTGACCAACACATTTCTTCTGGACTAAAACTCGGCTAACTTTATTTTGGAGAGGGCAAAACTGTGCAAATTCATTTTTTGCACAATGGGATGCAAAAGACTAAAACATGGTGACATTCTAGTATAGAATATTCCCAGTGAATTCAGAATTTGTTGTAACACATCATAGGAAAAAGCAACTATACCAGTTATTGTGCATATTATAGTGTCTAGATCTTAGTAATAAGCTGGTTGTGTTCCTTACAGTCTCAGTTTTTGGCCTGTCACTTTGGCCGATCAGTTTCCACATCTTCCAATTACAAGAATGTATGTGATTAATCAGCACGTTTGACCCGACAAAATGAAGCGTGGCTCTCTCTAGACTATAACTCATTCACTTGTAAAGCAATTTATTACCTCAACAGTCCCAAATTGAGGTCATATATACATGCATATTTTGAAAATCCCAATATATAATGACATATAACTACCCATATTCACACTTACACCAATGTGTGGTGGGTGAAATTACAATGTAATATTGTAAATGAATGTAAAGGCAGCCTATATGTGTTGGCTGCCAGATCTTTCCTTCGTGTGGAGATTAATTCAGCGGCTGGTATTAATGCTGGAAGTTGTGCGTGACCTAATGCTTGTACTTATGAGTCACATTGTCCTAATTGCTGGACTTGTGGTTAATTACTGGCCTGTTTTCAGTCAAGTGAAAAATAAACCCTTACTCACTTCCCCCCGCTGCTTTTGACTCAGCAAATCTATAAATGCTTATGATAAGAACACTTTGAAAAAAAAACACATTTGAATATTAGTCATGAACTGCAAGTGGTTATCTGGAAACAGAACCATCCTTCAAAAAAGGTCAACCACACAGGATGGATTTCCATGGAAGCAGCAAAGGGAAGTGAAGGTCGGCCTTGTTTTCCTCACTTTGAGTCGCCCTGTTTCTTTACCTGCAGTGGGTTTTTGGTGCTGATAGCCAGCACTTGGTATTTGAAGTAGCAGAGTTCACAACTCCAGGAGCCTCTCTCGCTGATCCAGCGAATCAGGCAGGGCTGATGGGTGCAGCGCACTGAGCCGTCACAGCGGCACGGGCTCAACAGCTCCCCCTGTTGGACAGAAGGCAAACACAAAAACAGTCCCAAGTTATTCCTTAGACCACTGACCACTTCTGCTTTAGTCACCATTTGTATATATTGGCCATATAATAGCCCATTACTCAACAATAAATGGAAACTATTCAACTATTGTCATTGATCTGATATTGCAATCAGGGCTGTCACAATGGATTATATCAGAAACTGAGTGTTCTGACATTTATCTTTTTATTGAAAGTGAAGTCAAAGTCACTATGTCATACGTGAACACACAGTGTGAACAGCACGAAATTCAACCTCTGTATTTAACCCATTCATCATGTGAAGCAGGGGGCAGCCAGGAACACAGCGCCCGGGGAGCAGTGTGTGGGAACGGTACCTTGCTCAGGGTACCTCAGAGTGCCTAGCTGTCTTGGAAATTGAACCCACGACTTCCTGATCGCAGGGCGAACACCCTACCCACTAGGCTACCAGCTGCCCCACACTGTATTTATTAATCAAATAATCTCATGTAAGCAATTTGTTATAGTACAACATACAACATGTGTGCCTACAACATATGTGTATTCATGAGATCCTGCTGGTGTGAGTTTGGTTTCTTTTAGTGATGCTTACAAATGAGCCCTAATAGCTCCCCCTTGTGGAGGATGTTCAGACTGCTGAACATGGATTTGTAAATGCCCTGTAGATTCCGTTTTATATTCTATTTGCAAAAGCCATTTCATTGAGAATGATTTTTCAAATAGAGCAATCCCTATTTTGAATAAAAAAATACAACTGATAACACTGCAGTCCCACATGTGATCCTGTGTTGGTGCTTCAGTATGAAGATGTCAGTAATTTTGCATGCAGTAAACAGACTAAGGCAAGCTGTCAATACCACTAATATCATAAAGCCAGGACAATACTAGGAAGTAATTTATATCAAATATTAAGGGTTAAAGAAGGAATTCCAGAAATTACAAAATCTTTAACAATTGAACTGTTAAGATGCAAACCATCACACAGAATGTTTTGATGCTCTGTTCCAGAGGAACCTGCTAAGTCTGGGTTGCACACAGTAGTGGTGACAGGAACCTGAATTTAAAGCCAGTAAAAGCTACCTCTCAGAGAGTTATTAAAGGAAATGGTAACAAATATACTGCCTGATGCCCGAAGCGATGCTTTATGATAGTGTTTTGGCCTTTTCAAATCCATTCATGGTGGAAGGGTACATGTAGAGTGTTGTAAGACAAAATAGTACCCAAAGACAACTTACTTGTTTCAGATTTACCACTATTTACCATCATTAACATTACATATAAAAACTCAATTATCATTTTTGACAGTAAATAAAATTACCATATTACAAACCTTTCTCTCCAAAATTTGGTGCAATGTTTTATTTTTCAGAATTAATGAGCTAAACTGTTTCCTGAGTTTCCGGAGATATATAATGAGGGAACACCAATTACTATCAATATCTGGTCAACAAATGTTTGGAGTGTAGAGTGTCACGCCCGTGCCTTCCACATTTGAAACCATCTAAAAATGACACTTATGTTAGAATGCATTAACACTGCATAAACACAAATAGCAGTACTGTTTATCCAGGAGCTTCTCCATATATAAGAATGGATCAGTCAGGTGCCAATTTAGTATCAATTCTCGATACCATCCCAACTAATAAAGGCCTTTATGGTAAGCTGATGAGTCTAAAATATTGTCAGTTATTTGTATTATTATTTTTTTGGACCACAGCAAGATGGTAATTACTATTACTGGGCTTCAAATAACCTGTATTTTTGTATTTGATGGATCTGCTGACAACGACATTTCTATACTAGTCAGAGGCTGCCTGGCTCTATTAGAGTGTAGAGGAATGCTTAGAGAAGACATTTAGAGCAAATACTGATCTAAGACCATTTCCCTTTACCAAGACCGCAACTACAAACGTAACAAATGAATGTCTCAGGTCAGCGTAAAAATATAGTGTATACCTTCCACACAGTAGTATAACGCTGTCAAGCCTCCCAGCTTGGCTTTTATAGTGTGTGAGATTATGATTTTCTGCGTTAGCCTGCAGCCAAAGCACATCTTTTCCATTCAGACTATACACTCTTAGCAGCAGGACTCAGGTACGAAAGCATCAACCAGTAGGTTCACTGCTTCGCATCCAGCTGTGTTTGCTGCTGGTGCTGAGCTTCTGAGGCATCTGTTACCTAATGTTAATGGAACAATTTAGAAGGAAAAAAAAAATCTAATTCACATGCTTTCCATCTGCCACAAGTCCGTCAAGAACGTTGCTTCTTTAGTTTTGCAGTGGAGCTACGAAGGTAATGTAGGAAGCATATAATGGAATCACATGCAAACTGCGGGCCTAAATTCTCACACTGTTTTCAAACCACATCCAGTTATTTAGTAATCTCAAACAGACTTGCTTATGTGGTTTCTGACACGGTGAGACTCACTTCAATCTGTAAAAATGGACAATAGCATGTCACACAGCTACAAAAAGTAGAAACTGTCATGCATCTTGTCTGTAAATTTGTTCATTTTCACAAATAAATTTGACACAAAATGTCAGAAACCACACAAGCAAGATTAGATTCAATGTTGATACATTTATTCAGTTCAATACTGAAATTAAGTTATTCATTTCAGTATTTATGTTGGGAGATTCAGTGTTGACATTAGCTTAGCTGATGTTGATGTTTTAAGTGATGATTCAGCATTTATATGTGGTAAGTTGATTCAGTGTTGAAAATGTTTAGTTTATATTGATTTTAAATCAGGTTGTCAGCAGCATCTTGTGTGTCATTTAAAGTCTGTTTCTGGTCCATGAAAGGTCCATTTTGATTTCAGGCTGACTAGATGTAGTATATAGTCAACCTGAAATCGAAATGGACCTTTTATGGACCAGAAAAAAACTATGTATACCAACTGTGATTAAATGATTGACCAAAATTGACCAAAAGACAGCATGCCTGGTGATTCAGCATTGAGATATATGGAGAAAAACATCGATTTATGGTCATTGCATTAAACCAATATTGGTATTTATTTCTTTTTTCAAAGTTGAAAATTAATCATATAATGATATTTTGAGTGCCTGAAAATATGAATCAACATTGATATCAGGAGTATACTGCTATGGGCTCAGCACTGATAGTAGTGTATTAGACCTAATGTAGACTTTAAACTATAAGATTCAGTGTTGATCATTTATTCAGTTCAGTGTTGATATTAAGTTATTCATTTCAGTATTTATGTTGTGAGATTCAGTGTTGACATTAGGTTAGTTGATGTTGATGTTTTAAGTGATGATTCAACATTTATGATTTAAAATCATGTTTTCACTTAAAAGAAGTCCCAGCAGCATCTTGTGTGTCATTTAACCCTTCAGGGAATCAAACCTTTTGAATAAAGAAAATCACATTAGCTTGCTAGCTAATAGATTTAAGGATTTAAGGATCTAAAATTATTAGAAACAGATCCATCAAATAAGTAAACTCTGCTGCTGGGTGTCCTGAAGATACTGTCATCGGTAGAATTTGGTGTGGTGGCCTGGTGGGTAGGATACTTGCCTCGGGACCAAGAGGTCATGGGTTCAAATCCTGCCTTCAGCTCCCCACTGCTGTGTTCCTAAGCAAAACTCTTAACCGCAAGTTGCTCCGGGGAGACTGCCCCCTGTAGTTGGGGATGGAATGGAAGTCGCTTCGGATAAAAACGTCTGCTAAATGCTGCAAATGTAGAATTTGGGCACAGTGGGTAAAGCCATCACCCTGCACTCAGTGCACTCACAGTGGTTATGTCTTCAAACTCTGTACTCACATGCCAATTTTCTGCATTTGAATGTCTGCTAAATTGCTAAATATCTGAGTTGGGCTGAATTTGGTGTACAGTCAACACTGACAAGTTACAGAGGGAACATGTCCTCAGTATCACTTCTAGTATCATATTATCAAATCAACCAGTTAGTGCTGTTGATTAAACACTGGATCAACACGTTCAGTGTCCAACAACTGAGATCAAAGTAAACTCATCGTCAGAGATCTACACTGGTTCAGTATTTTTGCCAAACATCAAATAAGCAGTTTTTCCAATCAGTTTTCTATGTTGGGGGACAACTGTGGAGATCTTTTTCATTAAGGTAGTGGTATTCCAGACTAACAGCAGCATCAGGGTAGCAGCGAGCGTGCATGCTTTATTTGATTTAAGGCAGTGTCCTACATTTCGCTCGTCTTCTTGGCTCTGTGACCTTTCCGAGTAGCTACGAGGGGAGCCAGAAGACGTGGGTCTGAGTCGCCGGAGCAGCTGGACTTACGTAAATGAGACATTACTCATGCAAGCGTTCATCGGCAGCGGTAAATCGATGCACATTCGCAGCGTGGCAGCCGCCGCTGACGCACAACCGCAACCCAGAGGCCAGCGGTCTTTCGCAGGGGTCCGAACGAAACGGAGTACATGCAGGTTAATGAGGGGTGAGCGAGCCTGGCCTCCACTCTTCACCCAGACAAGCGATCGATACATTCCTCTAAAACACCTGCAGAGAGATGGGCACACAGCGCCTCGGGCACAGATATTGTTTTGCGAAAGGTATTCTTGGTGCCTGTTTAATTTGGGTGGACATGCATCCGTTCAATATGCAAAGAATCACGACCGCTCTGTATACAGATGGGCATGACGGCCTTATTATCTGTCATGAACCACAGCGAAGCTTGGAGGGGCAATTTAATCAAAGTTATGGAGAGTTATAATACAGCTTTCATCTTAAGAGAAGAGTCAAAACACAAAAGTTTTTTTTTTTTGCCTTTGAGCCAATTCAGAGCACTCAGCAGGTACTTTTATTGAGCATACTGCACTGCTTCTCATGATGAGCATATCATTAATATATGAACTAAAGCTTCTGGGACTCGTCGTGTCTCTGGAAGGTCTGCTCTGTCCAGTCTGCATTTGAAATAGGGGTCAGACGATACAGGAGTACTTCACTGATAGCTGATAGATGAAGTGTTTTCTTTAAGTAGTCATTTTTTGTACTGTCCACCATACATTTATATATGTGTGTGTATATGGTATATATGTACACACACGGATAGATATAGGTATAGTCCATATGAATCAAATTCAATATATTTGTTATTTACACTGAATCTGTGTCTAAGATGACTGTAGTAAAAACAAAATTGCATAGCATAGGACAACGCACACATATGCAGTGACATCTGTTGATTTTCTAAATGAAATAAGTACATATGCTCTTACGTATGGCATTTTTCTGCAAATTTTCAATCTGTCTGGAAGGACATCTGCCTTACAGACTATAGTAGGGCATGTATTGCCCTTATCTGTCCTCTCTCATTGCCTCGAACAAAAACAAGCCTAGATTACTGCTGAGTAACTGATGAGAGACCAAGGAGAACTTCAAATACCTGCAGTCTACAGCAGTGATGACTTCATGGCCCTCTTTAATAATACAATCAAAGTCATTAGACTGCACTTAACACGCCTGCTGCCCAATAAAGCTGATGTGGATACAGTGCAAATGCAGTTACAGCAGAGAGGCTGGGTCCTTTAACCCAACAGACAAAGCTTATTAGAATGATCTCATCAGATCCTAATACTTGACTCAATTCCATCTCACCAAAAGTCTTGATTATTCGTCTTCACACAATATTAAACTCTTCTCTTAGCCTTGGTTATAAACCAAAAACTGGAAGCAATTATTAAGCTTCTAAACAAAAAAATCTAAATCCAAGTAAGATGTTAGCAAATTGCAATCAAATTCCAAATTTTTCGCAAACTTCTACTATTTACAAGCCCTGAATGGCCTTGTCTCCGAGTTCCTCTGTAAACTGATTTCCCATTAAAACCCACCATGCTTACCTAGAACACAAGATGCTACTGTTTACCAGTCCCCAGAATTATGAAAGCTACAGCAGCTTTTCAGGTTTGCTATCTCGGGTTAGGGTGAAAACCTACTTCTTTACTCATTCCTAGGTAGTTTGTTTTTCCATTTTGATGAAAGGTGCAGATCTGGGAGTCCATGGATGCAGAGAATTAAAGTAAAGTGTTGGGGTCATCATCCCACCACTCTTATGCGATCAAAAAAAAAAGGTTATTTCACTGTCGAAGGAACGGATCTGTGTTGTAACTCGAGAACCCCCTGTATACTGTTGTCATCTCCATAGTGATCTTCGTTTTATTCTTTCTTGCTATCCGGTGCCAGACAGATTAGGATGGGCTCCCCTTTTGTGCCATGGTTCCTCCCAAGGTTCCCTCTCATGTGGTTAAATGTAAATGTACTAGAATATTAACAAGCCCTTGTATGATCAGATTGGAAAGAAAATCAACAGTATTGCTCATACCTACATTTCATTTGTCTGCGTTATTGGAAACAATCTTATTTGTATCTATCAAAAATTAGATGACCTTTTTTTGCTTCAACCAATCAGAAATTCAAGATTCATAGAAACAGACGGCCAAAGGCAAGAATCTACAAATGGCTGTACAGTCAGGCAGATTGATAGATGCAATTAAGCAGGATGTTCCTTCAGGATAATTATGCAGACATATCTTTCAGCCTACCAATGAATACAAGAGGCATCCTTGTGCGCATACAGCGTATAATGAGAAAACAACCGCAGCCAGAAAGGCTTATTGATCCCTCCCCTTCATAGTCATGTCATCATAAAAGCACTATGCTGACTCCAACGAGAAGTGAGCCACAGCAGGACTACACTATGCAGCATGCACTTCATGGTCTAACACTTACATTCAGGAGGATGTCAACAAAACATTGACTGGGCCCCGATGTAGTCAAGTGCAAGCCCAAAAACCACAATGGAAAAACATAACAGATATGTAACAGTAAAGGAAGAGAAAAATCTATGCAATCTTTCGACGGGGACCACAAACCAAAGAAAAGGCCAATGGGTGCAGAGCATCTGGTAGGGTGCCGCACAAAGCCTCAGAAGCACAAAAGAGAGAAAGCAATCTGAGGGCATTAATGGCATTGATCTGTTAACCGTGCAACACTGTGTTAAATCCACGACGCACGAGGGAATTAGAGGTGTGACGAGAATGCGAAGCGCCTAAACCTCGATAATCACCATTGATTTCCATGCTGAGCCACAGATTTATTTGTGTTCACCTCGGACAAAACCGATAAAGACAAAACGCTGGGCAGAACGGCCCCCTTAATGAAATCGTACCAGGACAGAAATTAACCTTCAATATTCCATCACGCCCTTCGCTATGAGAATGAGTCCCTGTATGAATGTAGGGGGTCGAGCTACACGGGCTGATTGTTATTGCGAAATGGGCCTTTGCCATGGGCCACAATATGCAAATACGTCTTTTAAACAGTCACTGCGCTTTTACGGTGTGCTGTGAGCATCCTGACCAGCCACAGACCCAGATAAGCATTTGTGTGGGTGTAGGGATGAGTCAGCGTGGTCGTGTAATTGAAGGTTATCAAAAATGTCACAATGCATCACAACAATGGTACGTGTCAAGATATTTAGTTTCTCTCGGGTTCGGACCAGGCAAAAAAAAGCTAAACTCGAAACACATTTTAAAAAATACTAGTAAAAATACAATGAATTCAGTGATTGTATTCAATTCAACAGAACTAATTATGCACCCTTTGTAGTTAAACATGGAGTTAGTCTGTGTTCTTAAGTACTGCATGCAAAATGTGGGCACCAAACTACAAATATGTGCGATCAAACTACATATTCTATTGATATTCTGAGTAAAAAAGGTAGAGAACATGCATTCTTCATCTTAAATGAAGAATTACAATTTATCTAACTAATTAAGGACAAAAATAAAATGTGTGGCCTGTGTAATGCTTACGGCATAAAACAATAAACCATGTTTCATAATATAATCTATATGTAGAATGCCATGCAAGTCTTTGGCACCTAATAAAAGTCTATTTAATATACATGTTCAGCTAATCAGTATATGCTTTAAAAGCTAACATTAGAATATTCAAATACTGTTAATATGGTAAATTCACAGACATATCAGATGATCGTATCAGGTGAAATCTGGAACTGAACCTGTGTTCTTATAACCAGTTTGAAAAAAGTACTTTTTACAAACAAAACAAATATTGATATTATTTAATGCTTTCTTGTATGTTTGCATTTAATGCAATGTTAACTTGTGGCAGAAAGTCCATTACTGCTCAGATAAATGGCTTTAAACAGTTTGCAAGACTTTTGCACAGTACCTTTTGTATATATAAAGTTGCTTCTATGTATAGCAGAGGTTATTCTTTTTTTCACAGTGCGGTCCCCTTTTTAAAAAAAAATCCTTAACAGACGTTAGCTTGTTTCTTGTTGCCTGTAGGTGGAGCTATTCAGTGCACTTGCATGAGCTCATCAAATCACTTTTACTGTTTTTGATGAGGTACCACGAGCCTCATGACCCCCTTGGGACCACGGCTATGGGGTCATGAGCTTCAGGTTATGAACCCCTGCTGTAGAGGATGTGTGCTTATTTATTTACATAGAAAACCAACATAACATGATGTCCAACCTTTTTAAAAAAAAGCACACTGTGACAATTTATCACAACAATACTAAATACTGTCATAATGCTTAGTTTTTCTGCCATATAAAAAGCACAACTGCGCTCATAATAAAGCAAGCCGAACCGTATCACATTACTGACTCACCAAAGTGTTTATTATAATAATCACACCGCTAGTACTCAGTTTATTGTGCAGCTGGTAGGCGACCTTTCTCTTGTTCCCAATGATGATGCAGTCTCGACAGTTAGCCCACGTTTTTTTCACCGTATTTCATACATAACAGTCTGTTGTTTACAAGTGCGCTGATTCATCCTCTCCTGTTATATCTGCTCTCTGTGTTGTTGTTCGTGCTCTACCTGCACGGCTGGGTTGAACTCGAGCACACGGGTCAGATTTCGTTTTCCAAACAGTGTGAGTAACCACTGGCGAACATCAAGGGAAGGAGCTCCAGCATCTTCGCACAAAAAAAAAAAAAAAAAAAATTTAAATAAATGAGAAGCTGCCGTCTCATTGGAAGAAAGGTTAACGAGAGTGTGGAGACCATCACCAGCACACCTTTATCTTCATGGGAAGATGAAGTGAACATTCAGAGTGTTTACTAATATCCCTGTAATTAATGGTGAGGGATGCTTCAGAGACATCCAGTCTGAAAAGCTGAAGAGTACACATTGTACCCGCAGCCCTTTCAACGCAGCAACGGTAAAAGCAGATTATTCAGAAAGGCCTTCTCTCTCGTGGCCTTCTCTCCTTCCTCGGTATATCAACAAATCTTCTCAGCGCACCTTTAAAGGGCCCATACCATTTAAATCTCCCCTTTTTTCCTTATATATCAGTTTAATGCAGCACACAAACACAGCATACTACTCCCTCCTAAGTCCCTAAAGACCACAATAATGTCCTGTTTGGAATCTGTGATGTCACAAAAACCAAAAAACATCTGCCTATACAGCCTGAATAGGAAGCTTAGCGCCACCCATTCTGAAGTTATAAGGAGTGTTTCCACCTGGGATTCTAGCAGAGTGCAGGGCAGCCAATCTATAAAGGGATGATTTGCATACAATAAACTTACAGGCACAGCAACAGCTTACTTAATTCTAAGTGAACAGTGGTGGAAATTAATTATGGAAATGAATTTTGACAAAAACACCATAAGTAGACCTAAGGAAGAAGAAGACGAACAAATTTAAATTAAATACAATTAATTATGTCTGTTTCATATGCTGCTTTCTGAACAAAGGCACAATGCAGCGCAGCCAATCAGAACAGGGATGTTTTATATGAAGTAATCTCAAATGCACAGCAACAGTTTATTTAATTGTAAGGGAAAGAAAAAGGTTGGAAAATGGTTACGTGGAAATTAATTATGACTGTTTAATTATGACAAAAACACTATGAGCAGACCTAAAGAAGAAGAAGAAATAACTAAAATATTAAGATTGCTGGATATGAGCCCTTATGGCTAATCTGACCAGAACCAAAATCCCTTTTAGTGCACAACATCCAATTGAATCAGTGTTAATGATCATCTGCTTATCATTTATGAACCTTGGCAGCTCTGGCAGTCAGCTAATGACGATTGATATTCCATACCACCCTGTTCTCGGGTTAATCAGGTTTGTAGATATTACTGGCAATAAAAGAGGGACGCTGGCTTTCAACCAGTGACTTATCTGGATAATTCAATAACGGTGCAGCAGTGACCATAGATTGTGAGATCCAGGACCTTGCATAGAAAGCATTATAGTCCATGAGATCAGGTGGTAGAAAAGAGATTTCTAAAACAGAACGCTTGTCCGGTGCTTTAGGATTCCTTGTTTATTCTGGTTTCTTATTCCATGTGTAATACTGTAAGAGCTACAGTATTATACCTAAATGCTGTTATAAATCATACATTTTTTGGGACCTGAAAGAATTAAGACATTAAGAGTAATATTTTAATCTGTGTTGATACACCATTTTCAGATTAGCTGACCAGTAGATCTAGCTTTGCAGGCTGCTCTTTCACAACTTGGCCACAGGCCAGGCTCGCATTGGGCTGATTGGCTGAGAAGCTGGAGATAATGCAAGTCACTCCACAGCCAGTAGAACACAGTGGTGGAGTTTTGATTTGAGGCCTATTGAGTTTCATAATGGATAGATTACTGGATTACAACCAATTATTCAATAAAATACAAAACAATTAAAATATGCAACCTTAAAGAATCAGCTCACCGAGCTGCGTTGCAATTTGAATGATAAACAGGGAATCCACAGGTCATTATAAAGCCATGTTCAGCAGTCTGAATAATCTCCACAAGGGGGAGTTATCATCACTCAAAATTATTTTGAGCGCACCACTGAAAGCGAGGAAACCCAAACCAGCAGGATGATGGTTACAAATTGAATGTATATGAAGTGCATTTAAATGTTTTCTGTTATTAATTATGTGTACAAATATTTATCGAAATAATCAATAGATTACTAGACAGATGTTACAGATAAGTCTGCCTGGAAATGAATGGAGTAAATCTGACTGGTCACAGGGAGAAGCTTGGACTGCAGAAGCCTCCGTCTGCTCACTAGACTGTAACCTGTAGTTGAACTCTGAACTTTTCCCACCTTCCCCACAATTGAACTTTCCATGCACGGCCCACAAATGCATTCGTTCTTACAGAATGCTGGCAAAATCCCATTCAACACCATGAGAACCTGTAGCGCACTACTCAGTCTTTGTCCAAATGCATCAATTATTCAGAATGGATGTTTGTTTGGATGCACAGCTTAATGTTGTCTCCAGTCCTAAACAATATGCCTCTGAACAGCACTCTGTTGAAGCTACTCAAAACTAGACAGTTTGGAAACAACATCAGATTTGCTACAATGTAACAACTGCAACAAAATAATAATGAAAAAAAAGTCCAAATGATGTTATATACCACACATACAAAATAAGCATAGTTTAAAAGAATATACAGGTTGGTATTTTGACAAAATCTTACTTATTATATTTCCCATTATTAATATGAGTACTATTAGGATAGGATTAGTTTGACATGGGGCCTCAAAGCAAGAATGTCCTGGGGGTCCACTGGGGGTCTTTCTGTGCAGAGTTTGCATGTTCTCAGTGTCGGTTTTTTATAGGGTACTCTGGTTTCCTCCCACAGACCAAAGACATGCATATAAGACAAACTGGAGATGCTAAGACGGCCCTAGGTGACTGCTGGAATATTCTCTTGAACTTCCGTGACCCTAGTTAAGGATAAGTGGCTTTACTGAGGATGGATAGTCTTACAAGTCGGTGATGTAATTATTGCAGGTGTTTCTTAAAGATTTTAATATGGTTCTAATCCACCCCAGCGCCATCAGATAACATTCTGGGGCCCTTTACCTTTAATAATACGAACCTTAAAAATAACCCCACCAAATTATATTAACCTTGCATGAATTGCCATGGCGTTAAATATTCTGTCATAAAGGACTTTTGTGGTTTTTCTTAAATGGGTAGGAACTGATTTCTGTTATCTAGTAATATGTATTAATACACATTAAAATGCAAAACAGAAAAAATTTTATGCAGCAATTTCATGCAGCAATGTTTTATATAGAATGTAAGACAATGACATATTGTATTCACTTAAAACAGAAGGATGGTATACAGTCGCGGTAAATGAATATAAGGTTAAATTAAAT
>JBBPCX010000141.1:5216980-5232704 GCA_037974365.1 Hydrocynus forskahlii
CTGTAAAGCTGCTTTGTGACAACCTGGTTGTAAAAAGCGCTATATAAATAAAACTGAATTGAATTGAATTGAATTATCCAGAGCGATGTACATCCGTGCTTAAGTAGTCCACATCTGTTCTTCATACCTGTAAAGCTAAACTAAAATGAACACCTGCTTTTTACCAAGTTACACACCTTAACAAACCCTGTCAAAAGAAAAAAGTCAGAGGTTACTACACAAGTAAGGACAAACAGTTAAGAGGGTAAGGGCCTGAGGTTTTTTAAATAAAAAGAAAATGATGTATGAGAGAAACGAGAGGACTGGTTAGTCACCAAGGTGCTCCTTGAAGAGGTGAGTCTTCAGATGACGCTTGAAGACTCCCCATTCCGCCACTGGGGTGCAGAGACTGAAAAGAGTCTTGATGCATGTCTTCCTCCTCTTTTGAGCAACAGAGGTTCAAGACGAGCAGTACTTTGTTTTGTGAGATGAAGAGGAGAGGAGGAAAGTCCTGAAAAGAGGAACTAGAATCACTGAGGGTCTGGAAAGATTCTTTATGGAGCAGTGGTCTCAGATTGCTTGCTCTGTACCTGTGAGATTTTAACGACCCATTTTTATTTTACCCATAATTATGGAGCTCACTGCATATCTGCAACAAAATCAATTTTAAACAGTACTTTGCAAAAGCCTTGAGCCTGTTTCTTCACTGGTTTAGGACTTAAATTCTGCTTGAATCATCCATACGTAGACCACCGTGTGTCTTAACAAACAAAAAAGATTCCTCTGAAACTGGTCAGGTTCAGGGACTGGACTAAAAATGAGAGAACTTTAAAAGTCCTTTAGGAGGCCTGGAGAACTGTTCCTCAAGACCACATAAAAAGTATAAGAAAGTCTGGATCTTTGGAAGCAAAATATGAATAAATGAGGTGTGACTCAAGACCTTAGCACAGTACTTTATATTACAGAGATTTCCCCGATCATGTTAGTATGTGTTAATTCCATTTTTATGGCTAGTGAATGTCAAGTATAGAACAATTGATGGGAAATTATTGACAGAATTTATATTGAGCATTAATATCCAAATACAGAGAGAATCTGAGCATTGCACTGCTGTTCACTGTAGTCTCTCTCCCTCACCGCAGATTGTAAACTGTAGGACAGACTTCAAGCTATTTCTGAATTAGCCCAGAGACTTCACACCTCATCTGCCACAGTACTGCGCAAAAGTCTTCGGCACCTGTGAAAATAATATTTAAACACCGTTTAGATGAGTAGTGAGTGTTTTTTCACATTAATATTAATAACTATACTGGTTACAATGAAACCAGTAAAAACAAATAACATTCTACAGTACTTCTACACTGATTTTATGTTCGGTATATCAGTGTGTTTCTTGTGGGAGTCCAGTATTACTTGTAGTTTCATCAGAAACCTGGTTTGACTCAGTCCTTCATTAAATTAAACCAGGAGCTGCTGATGGAGTTTCACAAATCCAAACAACGGCTGCAGGAACCGAGGAGAAATCTGGAACCGAACCTGCGTTCTCCTCATCAGCTCACAAAATGTCAACTATTCGACAAACTGAACAAGTCTCAATTTTCTTTACTGCTTTCTTGTTTGTTTGAATTAATTCTAATATCAACGTTGCTTGCAGACCGACACTTTATCACAAGCTGAGAAAAATGGCTTTAAAGAATCTGCACAGACGTCTAAGACTTCTGCTCAGTACTGTGTATCTGTGTGGACTGGTGGTCGGTGCTGTCAGGCGTGGGCTCCGCAGCGAGAGCCAAGTCACTTTGATTTCACATCAGAATCAGATCAGAAAACTTTATTGATCCTTGAGGAAATTGCTTGCGTAATGACTGCTAAGACACAGAGACGAGAACAATGTAAAAAATAAAGTCAAATAAATCTAAATGAAAAAATCTGTAGAAAAAAGACCCAAAATGGAAATACACTATGCTATATACAGAAATGCTGGGTATAAATACTGTAGATAAGTAACACAGCGGAGTGAAATCTACTGACACAAATGATAGATTGGAGTATGTAATTATTAAGTAATAAAAAGTAATACTGCACATGTATTTGTTGGGAAATTTCAGACCCAGTTACCTTTCTGTATACGTTTACTTACGCACCTGTTGCTAATCATTACACCACCAAGGGGGGTTCAATTCCTGGGCCAGGCGGCCATGACCTTGCTATTTGGAGTCTGTATGTTGTGTATTGTGTCCATTTATAACACATGAACAACCTACACCACAGCCCGCAGTGTGAACAGTGCGAAATTCTTTCTCTTAATTTAACCCGTTCACCAAGTCAAGCAGTGGCTGCCAGGGAGCAGCGTGTGAGAACGGTACCTTGCTCAGTGGTAGTCCTGGGATTCAAACCCATGATCTTTTTATTGCCTTCCGCTCAGTGAGTCCTGGGATAAACTCCAGTACCACCATAACACCCTGGTCAGAATGAGCAGTTGCAAAGGTAAAGAAAACCTGTGTCCAAACTTTTGATTGGTTGTATGTTGGAGCCTAGATGCAAAAACTGCCACAAGAGGGCAGCATATTTGAGCTTAAAAGTCAGACTCCATTCGTCTGGCTGAGCAGCTGATAAACAGCGCCCAGGTCTTCATCAAGTTCATACAGACTAATCTATAGCTTTTAGGATACAGTACAACTTACTACGAGCTATAAAAATCGACAGCACTACACAACAGGCAGCCATTTCAGACTACACCAGGGCCTGGTTTTTACTAATCGGCTGTGAGGACGACTGATCTCAGATCAGTTTTCTCCATATTTACAACATAAAAACTGAATCTAGTCATTTTTATAGATGACAGTAAGTCATATTGTGTCCTAAATATCATACCCACAAGTGTTTACCACCTCATTGAAGAGCTGGATGTGGTTTTGAGCGGGTTGAGGTTGAACCGAGTGTGATTGAGCAGAGAGATCACCAAACTGCCAGGAACAGAGTTCAGGGACCCCTGATCTAAATGCGTCTTCAGTACATAGTGAATATAATTTAACATCTTTCCCACGGTTAGAACAACATGGTTAATGTTCCCAGCAGCAGTTTGTGTCATTAAACAAACAGAAAAAAAGAAGCTGATTTACAAGATGACTCACCTGCAGGTTTTGAATTTCTCAGATGCCTAAAGGCTTCAGCAATAATGGGGGTGGAGGAGGGGGGGTTATGCAGTTTTATGCAACAGCATGAACATGTCCTCTGTATACTTTATTGTAGTGCACATGTCATGTATTGAGTTTAGCATTGTGGGGAAAAAGTAACCCAAAATGTTATGTGTCCTCTGTGGCACTACATTTGAGCATGTTATGTTTGTACATGGGAACTGAGAATACCTTCGACCGATTTGAGTTCAGTGGTGCGGTGATCCTCATTCCCGGTCCTGGTTTACCTGGACATCCCAACTGATCCCACAGATACAACTAATTAAGTGCATTAACAAACATCATGACTTTTAGTGTGACATAAACTGAATTAAAAGAAAAAAATATATATATGAACTGAATTATGATATGAACTGAATTAGAAGAAGAAAAAAAAACACTACTCTGTGCAGGACAAGGATTACTCCAGTAGGTTTGTTCACAACACAGAAATTCTCGATTTAGCACTGAACCTTAAGCCCAAAGTCAAATGTGTTCAATAGAAAAACAGCAGAGGGACTTTCCTGTTGGATAATCCTGAACGCTGAGTATAAGTTATCTGGCTAACAGAAAAATCTGTCAAATTCTGATACTGGACTTCCAGAGTTTAAAACAAGGCACATGCCAGCTCCAAGCCTTTTGCTCCAGGATGTTTTAATGGGAAAAATTCAAAAATACAAGGCAAAATCCAGGAAAAGGTGGTGCAGGTGCGTACAGAGTTCCATAAATTAAATAACTATTCAATGGCCACTGCGACATTTTGAGTAAGGAGACATATCTTGTCAAAACTTCGCCACAATACCAGTAATATAGTGAGTGAGATTTCAGTGCATTCTTAGTGTACGAGAATTAGAAACAGATGCATCCACTCAGGTGCCGAGAACCAAAACTTCTCTCGACTAGAAGTGGGCCTGGATTTGAGTAAAGAGAGTAGACTGCCAGTGTCAATGAAGTTGCTAAAGACCGGCAAAATATACACTAGCAAACAAACACTGTTTAGGAAAGTCGTGATGATCTAGAACATAACACATAAAAATAACTTATTTATGAAAAAAAGGCATTTAACAAACAAAAAAGTTGGCAACCATAATACTCAAACAAAAAGGAGAAACTGGTGCAAAACTCAAATAGCACGATTTGATGTTAAATTATAATTTGGCAAAAGACAAGAATATAATTGAAGCACAGACGAAAACAATGAAGATACCGAACGTAAGGGAGCCTTTATCCGGATTCTTGAAATGCGTTCTACCCCTTACAAATGAATGGGATGGAGAATTTGGCAAAACACTGAAAGGAAGTCATTCTAAAGAGCTTGAGGTAAGAAATGATTATGCTTGACTTTCACAAAAGAGGCCGAAGTGAGACAAGAAAAAAGGCTGGAGTAAATGAACAGCCGGCGCTGGAAAAAGTTAAAGCACACGGAAGCCTAAAGAAGACAATTCCCTTAAAAAAAGAAAAAAAAAGAAAAAAAAAAAAAGAAAAAAGGTAATACAGATACGTACAAAAAAATAGATTAAAATTCCAGTGCGGGTCGTACCTCGACCAGAGGCTAGCTTCTGGGTTAACCAGGGGAAGGTGTGAACAGGTGAAGGGTGCAAGCAAAACCAACCCCGTCACTGAAACAAATATATACACAACATCAGGGCTGCATTCCGCTGGCAGAGGGAACCGCTCTGTCTGCATGGCTCAGTTACACAAGGTTCTTAAATATTCACGCTTAAAACCTAATTTTCTAAGCTAAACCCACCCCAAATACATCTCAGCTCACCAAGACACGTCTCAAAAGCGCAGCAAAGTTCATGGTGTGTTTGCTTATAACCAGTCCAGAGAGGGTTGGCACTCAGAACACAGGACGTTACTCCACGGAACCGATCGTGACTAACTCATCGACCCATAAACTAACGGCTTCACCAACGCTAAGTACCGAAACGGTGTAGTGATTTACAGAGGAATGGTAAAACTAAGGGGAGCATTGTGAGGACTGAGGATCTGCTGTGTGAGGAGCCATTTCTACTTAGAAATTATAGAACAGTTGTAGTTTATGGCCACAAGCATGCAGATTTCTACACCTTTACACTGCTGATTCTAAATTTTGCATACGTAGCCCTGGACGCGTTTCTCAAATCAAGGACGGGGTAGTGCCGCAAGGACAGAACCGATCGCATTACAGACATCAACGTCATCCTATCATACATGAGGCGTCCAGCTACTGCTTTGCGGAGCGTGACCCCTGCGCTCGCCTCTAGGGGAGGGAGACAAAAAATGACCAGATCCTACGGGGGAAACATTTGCTTTTCTTATTTTTAAACAGGGTTCCAACTCTCTGGCACCTTCAAAGACACTACGAACCATAAAAATCAGGGGGGTGGTGAACTGAGTCCAGCATGCCAATGTGCGCTTTCTCTGCTTTAGTCGGTCGGGTTTGAAGTCCGTGCTGAAAGTCCAAGAGCCTCTAGGTATGTTCCGTTCTATGCGTGTGTAAAGGAAATTGGAATCACTTGTCTACGCTACTGCACTGTGGGACGGGAGCAGGCCGGGAGACTATAAGAAAGCGCTGGGGTTCGCCCGCGGGTCTTTCTGGTTCCTGTAGCGCATGGCCAGCCAAACTCCTAAAATCTGAAAGAAAAGAAAAATTTTATAAACAATTTGGTTTCTTTCAAATAAAACAAGGATTAAATGTAGGAAAGTTACTGGTTCTAATGATGTACAACAGGCACAATCATACTGTTTAAAAATGCAGCAATTCCATTAACTGTACAGGACCGTTTAAAACATCAGTTTTAATAGTATGAAATATACATGGTGAACGTATATAGTACACTGTTACTATATTTCCATAGTCATAATCTAAGCAGTAAACAGCAGTAGGTTCATATATATATATATCTTTTGTGTCAAGAGAAACCAATGCATGAATCTCTCTTAAAAATAAATGTACCAGAAAAAAAGGTAATTTGTATTATTCCACAGAAGAACCATACTTGTTTACCTAAAGAACCTTTCAATGGTTATTTGAAGATGGTTATTTTTTGCAAATAAGATGAGTGAATTTGAAGAACCTATTTAAAGTTTATAGAAGCTCCATGGTACAGCACGGTTCCTTGTGCCGGTGGAAAAGCGTGTGTGCATTTAAAATAGAACATCGGGGTAGTCAGAAAATTTGATTGAATCAATTCATTCTTCTTATAGTCTGTAAAAACTTTTGCTACAGACTTTGTTGGCCATGTTGTGCAGAAGGTTGAGAACCCGTTCTACAGCATTGCTCAAAGAACATGTGGCACTTTTCATTCCTAATAGCTTATCAGTGTTTTCAACCACACTGTTTTTCACACAATATATTTTATCTTGTATGAACAACGTTATACATTATGAAACTGTCATGCATTCCCATTCCTACCCTTTGCTAAATTCTAATCTCATTTGACAAGTCATGCCTTCAGGCCAAAAGGTAGCAAAACAGGGATGTTTAGAAAGAAATGCTCTATTTAACCGACCTTCAGCTGCTTTTCTAAGAACACAGCATCACATGAATGCCTCAAATTGAATTCAGCCTGACAGACGCTGCTGCCAGAATCTAGCCTCTGAAAAGTGGCTTTGGAGCAGAAAATACATCATCCATGTGGAGCTGGTGACCAAGAACATTTGGTTTTGGTGTGTCTGGTTCACAGCTCCAGCAGGGGATTATTCAGTGAAGCCATGGCTATTTCCAGACCAGACAGATATAACCCAAACAGTTCTGCATCCTTCTGTTTCAGCCACAATCCACAGCATTCAAATGTGTCAGGAATTCAGAAGAATATTTCCAAGGTCCATTTTGGGGATTACTTTGTTTTGCAAAGCCACAATTTTGCATCAGGATTTCAGGGCTCCAGATGGTGACTAAAATGGTCGCCAATGCGACTAGATTTTTATTTTGCGACTAGTTTTTCATTTCAGTCGCCAATGCCGATTGTCTCTCAAAACCAAGAGAAATTAAAAGAAAAGTGTAACAAAAGTGACATCTCATAATTTACAGACATGCTCCACCCGAGGCTGCCATTCCTACTACACTATCACGTGATTAGTTATGGGAATTTCTACTCTTTTTATTGATTTGGGTCATTTGGATCAGATCACTAAGAAGATCCAGCTCCTTTGGCTCCCAAACGCATAGACAGGGTAGACGCCGCATTCTGTGTTCCCAGTTCACATATGTCAGCGCATCCATCGTGCTGCGAGCGGCGAAAGCATGTAAATTAATACAGGTAGACGTGGTTTTATGATGAAAACACAATAAAACTCAGTGACAAAAAATACAAACATTTTATTGTATACACGTGGCCTTAAGAAATAATTTCTGAAAACTTTTAACTCATTCCTTTCTCTCTCACACACACTATGTGGTTACTGTGTTGTCACTATAGTGGCTCGATATTAAATATATACAGGACTGTCTTGCACAGCTTTTTCCATGTGTTGCCACTCTGTAAGAGTGTTTAGTGATGGAGTGTGGTGCAGCCTTAGTTTGTGGAACAAACTAACAAGAGCATAAAATTATGGTTGTCAGGTCCAAACTGTGGCCCGGACAAACTGATCGATCAGAGAAACACTGGCTGCTTGCCCTGATGTTGACAAATATATTCAAAGCAATTGTTCAGCTTTACCTATGAAATGTAATCCCTCGCGATCTGGTTTGGAGCGTACAGCCCCACAGAACATGCGTGAGGCATCTTTATCCACTACTTCACTCTACAGCAGTGCCTCTCACAATATGGCGGCGATGTTGACGTACGACGCAGCTGGTCATCTAGTCTAGTAATATTCTATGTCTACGGTCAGTCTAGTAATATTCTATGTCTACGGTCAGTCTTGTAATATTCTGTTTATGCCCAAACGGCTCTTTGATTTCCCAAATTTAGTCAAAGAACCGACTCGTTCGCGACCGAAACACCTCTATCGAGAGCAGTGTTAACAGATCAAGTTTCGTTCGAAACAATTCGCACGGCCTGGCAACCTGTTGCATAGTGTATTCTAAAATATAGGAGAAAAAAAATATTAACTACACGAGAAATACTGTTTTACTTTGGCAACAATTTAGTGCATGTTGTGATTTCTTGTTTCATTTTAACGCTCCTTTCATGTGGTAAGACCGGAGACAAAATGTGCCTTGACAATATTTTTTTATTTATCACATTTGACAGAGATTATGGCTCCTAAAAAATTATTTGGCTCCCAAATATTTTGTGTTTAGGAGCCAATGGCTCCTAAGCTTTTTATTTTGTCTGGAGCTCTGCATTTTAATATCATGACACATAGCTAACCTTTTTTTTAATCACAATCTGTACATTTATATATTACACTGCACTTTTTAAAAATATATAAACAGCTAGATCAATAAAACCATGGGGCCTGGACTGACCTCAGTGAAGCTGAAGAAGAGGCCAACTCCACCCAGGATTCTCAGGGCCTCGGACGCGTGATCAAGCATTTTCTGACCACAGGTAACACACGGTTTACAAGACTATGGTCGGAGAAGAAAAAAAAAAACAAAACAACTCAGTCAGCATTTTTCAATTCAAACACATTCCAAAACCCTCTGACTGACCATGGACTGCATCATTAGCCATTCTGGATTATTAACCTTACAGAAAATGCAACATCATCTGAAAAGGATGTGTAGAGTCATCACTGTTATCTTTGTCATTCCTTGCTTAATTTCTACATTTCGACAGCACCTAAGAGTACTAAGACTGGAATCTTACAATAGGACAGTTGGCAAGATCAGTTTCAAACTGGGTTTGAGTCAGTGTGCTGTTGAAAAGGCCACAGCATTCCAGCTTGGTCTCCAGATCCTGCTTAGTCTTATTGCTCATCAATGTCCATGAGGAGCCCAACAGCGTTTCCTGCAAAGCACCAACACCAAAATAAAATAAATAACTTGCAAAAATACAAGTAAAAAGTTTTTATTAACAGAAATAAAATGGAGCAAAGTAAACATGCTGATGTCTCAACATGTAATTGCAATCATACTAGACATTTCCATGAAAATGTGAATCCATGCCAGCTCAGACAAGTCCAGTACAATACATTGTTTAAACATACCGGTGAGTGACCAGAGGTCACCAATAACTGAAAGAGACCCACCTGCTGGCTTCGGTTCATGGCCAGGCAAGAGCAGGACACGCCAAACTGGAAGAGGAACACTATGAACAGAATGACCATGTACTGGAGAGATCCAGAGTCAAGGTAAATTAGTAACTCACACGCAGAGACAGCAAGTTACTGCTGTTGTTACTAAACTCTGAAGACTGCTGGAGACACAAAATGCTTTCAGAGACATAACATTGTGGAGAAAGAAAGGGAGGCTTTTCTTTACACACAATGTCTTGATTTTACACACAATATGCACACAAAGCAGTGGTTTTGGAATTACAAACACGAACATAAAGATTTGTTTAAAAGAGGAAAGTAAGATAACCCTTTTTTTTAGTCCCACAGGTGAGAAATTTGCACTGTCACAACAATAATGTGGACAGATCAAGAGAAGAAAGTAGAGGCAGGATAACCTATAAAATAAAAGCTACACAATATAACAGTATGATACAAAAAGAGCTGTACATTGTGCAAAAATATATAAACACACTATCTCCCTCTCTCTCTCCACACATACACATATATAGATACATATAGATACATTATTTACCACTTTTGGGTAACCTTCCTATTTTTAAACCTCTTGCAGTTCAGCACTGTCCTTTGTACCATTTCATGTTATTCAATGGACTTGAACTGCTTGGAAAAAAGCTTGAAACACTGGGGTGTTTTAAAACTTTTGACCGGTAGTATATGTGTGTGTGTGTGTGTGTGTGTGTGTGTGTGTGTGTGTGTGTGTGTGTGTGTGTGTGTGCGTGTGCGAGACTGTGTGTGCGCACGCAAATATAACTTGCTGACATATAAAAGACATCACCTGGTTCCTTTATGTAAGCGAAAATGCTTCCGCTTTTCACATGCGGATTTGTGATCTGAAACTCCAGTGGGTATTTTCAATGCACTGAATGGGCTTTTTATAAACACAATGATGCAAAAAGCTAATTACTCCTGTCCACAGACACCTCAAAGCTGTAATTACCAACAACAGCTTTGAAAAGTACTAATGTTATCAATGTGTGGTGTCTGAACACTTCAATCAATTTGGGGTTTTAAACATCTCTATGATTAGACAACACATAAAATTTAAAGGTTCCATGACATGCTGATTTTTTAATGCTTTTATATAGGTCTTAGTGGTCCCCTAATACTGTATCTGAAGTCTCTTTCCAAAATACAGCCTTGGTGCAAATTTATAGCCATTTCAAGCCAGTCCCACAATGAGATTTCCCAAGGACGCACCGTTTCTGTGTCTGTAGCTTTAAATGATAAGGGGGAGGAGAGGGGCGGGGCGAGGAGGAAAGAGACAGGCAAGGTGGAGGGTGGGGGAGGGGCCAGCTTGCGGTACCATGCGCTAATGTTTACAGTGTACAGCAATGGCTCGTAGACTAACAGCAGCACGGTTGTCCAAATAACAAAGTAGTACAACACTTGAGGTAATGTGTGTATATTCACACATACCTGATGCTATCTACCTTTACATTTGCGAAAGTAGCCTGCTAACTGGGCTGTTAGATGTTAACTGCAGAGCTAATGTTACGGCCACATTCTAAGGGTAAAAAGCTTGGTAACCATACACAACAAAGCAACAAAATTATATAGCGTTAAGTTGACTTACTTGTCCGAGGTTTTTAGCAGAGCCAAGGAGAGTTGGTACTGATCCAGACTTTCAGCAAGACCAGCTCTGTATTGTGTCGGTGCATTTCCAGAGAAAATGAAATTAACCCACTGGTTCTTCAGAGGCTCACATGAAGGAACTAAAAATATACATTTGTGCTCATTTGTACATCTAAGCACTGAGCAACTGCCATGCTTCATTCGTTTGCAAGCCATGATGTCTCTACAGGCAAAAGTGGTGTCTCACACGATAGCATTGACAGTCGGTGGAGCGAAATTCTCTGGGCTGGCAAAGCATGAGAAAGGGGAGGTAACCTTTCCGCTTATGACGACATACGGGGAAAATTCCAGATCGGGCCATCTGAGCTATCGTTCTCTCAACAGAGGAGCAGGATGATCAAAGCACGCTTGACACCTATCGCCTTTTCCAGCCACTGCAGGACCATAAGCAGGCTAGGGGAACACATATTAATGTTAAAAAATCTCAAAGTGAAATTTTCATGTCTTGGGACCTTTAAAGCAGTCTGAGTAAGCGCTGCTCCATCACTGTAGTCCATCATAAATGTTCTGACGTTAACAGTACATGTAAAAACAGCCGGCAAAAAAACCATCAACACCTTGCACTGTAGAACTCAGCGTGTGCTGAAAGCTCTGAGCTTTCATAGGTTGTGTAGTGTTTTGCAGCTGTCGGAAAAGGGGGGTTGAAGACAAAACAGCCAAAATAATCTAACAAAGGATACAAAGAAAAGCATGACTTGGTGGTGATGGACAGCTCCAATGAGGCCCACGATGGCGATAAGAAGCAGGAAGAAGCCCACGGCGATCACACCCCCGATGATGTGGATGCTGGACACAATCCCAAAGCCTTTTCCCCATGCTGCTACACCAATCAGGAGCAGCCCCACCAACTGCGGGAAACAGAAGATCAGATATAAAATTAGAAATCATAAAACTGAAACACTCATTTACTCCCATTCTTATTCTTTTCTTTTTATTCATTTTCTTATATCGGGTTCATTTTCTTACAACGGCTTAGATAGCCCTTCTTATTTTTCTAATATTTTTATCTTTTCATTCTTTTCTTTCTTTCATTTAAAACTTTAGTTTACAACTATGCCGGTGTATTGCTGCTGGAAACTGAATTTACCAGAGGAATCTTCCCGAGGGATTAATAAAGTTTTAATCTATCTATCTATCTACCTATTCTTTATTCCACAAAAATGCTTCCATCATATCATCATTCTTTGATAAGCATCTGACAATCGATGAAGCCTTTTTTAAGAAATGTGTCAAATCTTCAATTGAATTTGATTACAGCACTTTTTGAAACCAGTGTTGCCACAAAGCAGCTTATGTCAATATATGCACAAAAGGTGATGCGCAGTTGGAAATGCCGGTCAATTTTCTATGGGTCTGATAAGGATAGGACAGTCAGCAGTTTTAATAATTCATGGCCTTCAACCCAATGAAGAACACACTCCAAGATTAATAATGTTTGATTTTCAAATGCACATGCCAAGCATATTAGCCAAGTCAAGTATATTTATATAGCACAGTATCATACACAGTATCATTCAATGTGCTTTAAAGAATAGAATAAAAAAGCAAATAAAACAGTAGAAATAAAGGAATACATAGAAAATCAATAAATGAATATTAGAAGTGCAACAGAAGTGTAGATATTTAAAAGGAGGTGAAGAATAGTGCAGCTTTTAGTAGCGTTTTAAATCTACAGTTGGTGCAAATCTGATACTGATGGGCAGTTGGTTGGACAGCATAGTGGATAAAAAACACCATTTTATCAGGCTTAGTTTCAGATCTTGTCACCACTAACTGAGCAGCTCCTGCAGATCTAAGAGACCCACCAGGATTATAAACATCAGACACAGATGTATTTAGGGCCCAAACTGTTGGGCGAAATAAATTCTGTAATAAACTGGGATCAGTGCAAGGACCTGAGAATTAGAGTGATGTGATCTCTTTTCTATTAAAGTAACTAATTCGAACAGCAAGTAAAAGCCACTGATCATTGCACATCTATTTACACCGTAACAACTGCGGTGAAATGATTTCAATGTATATTAAGGTATATCTTAATACATTTATAGTACATATTAATCACACTGCCACAAAAACTGTCACATTTCCCACCTCTTTATCTGTAAACACAAGTTCTGTTTACAGTTTAATGCGGTGATCAGCACTTTAAGACAACAAGGCCTGCTACAGCTCACAAGTGAAAAAGCTTAATGGAAAGACCCAAACACAGAACGTGTCTAAATAAAGATCTTAAACTGAATTTTAAAAAAGGAACATAGGAAATGTAATCAAGAAGCGGCATCACACCACTCTTGCTTTGTCTCAAGTCTGAGTCAGTTTCGTAGCTGGAGGTGACGAAAAGCAACATCTATAATTAACGTGAGCATTTCTAATACCAACATTTAATGCACAGTAGGAAAAAAAAGAGTAAATGGAGCCAGCAGTTAAGCAATTCAGCCCTTTCAAAGACTAGTTTAGTTTTTCTTAGCATCTTCAGACCAAGCAAATGTGTCTAAATCATTTAACACTCGTTTAACACTGACTCTAAAAGAGCTTTAAAAGTCTAAAACTGTCCACTTCCTTTGAAACGTTCCAGCCTGTTATGGGGATGGTTGCTCTAACCAGAGACTAGTGATCTGCTCCAAATAGAAAAACAAGAAGGGTGTTAAACATGTATTAAAAAATACTGGGGTTTGGTGTACAGTTCAATTTTCTGTACTCATGCTGCTCGACGGCAGGACTGAAAGCGGGCCGCAGCTGGGCTGACTGCTTCACTGCTTTCTGATTGGTCGAAATGTCATCACAACATGGAAAGAGGCCCGTGTGTTTTACTGTTCGAGCACAAAAAAAACAACCATGGGAAGCTGAAGTACAAGGACTACTGTCTGGGCTGAAGATAAACTTCAGTGGGAGCTTTATCTTTATCTTTACCGCTGTGAGAAACATGAAGGTGTACCAGGCCATCGCTGACAAGTTAGCTGGGTTAGGTTTTCATTTCACGGATAAAGAATGCAGAGAAAATTTTTTTAACTCAAACAAAACTATAAATAATAAAAGAACATAATAACAAAAGTGGCTTGAACAGAACATTTCCATTGGTTCGACTCCATGGATGCGGTTTTGGGCCATAAACTGGTCATAAACTGTAGGGAGAGAATTGCGCTGCTGATGTGTGCGATACACTAGAAAATCAAAAACATGTGGCAAGTTCCGTGCCAGTACACAACAGTTTAGGTACAGCATGGTTCCTGTAAGCCTATGGAAAAGCACCTTATGTGGACCATCCTACCTCAAAACATGACGTGTCTCAATACCGTGTCAAAAAGTTTCTTCAAACACATGAGCATGACTCATAGTGGGGGTTTAAAAAAAAAAGGCTGTAAACATCCTGCAGTAACTAACAGTGGAATCTGTTTTAGACAGAGGTTCAGCCCCACATATAAGCCTAGTTCAGTTATCATTTCTGGTGTCTGAGCAATTCCAGCTCTGCCAAGCCTGTTTGCACCTCGGTTACAACCAGATACTGGCTTAAATATTCACACCACACCTCGGTCACTAGAATCAGACCATCATAAATACCTTTATGTAAAAGAGTAATACAAGTCTGAGTGATGAACGCACCACTCACCAGCACACAGTGCAAACAGTGTGAAATTCTTTCTCTATATTTCACCCATTCACCAAGTGAAGCAGCGGGCAGCCACCAATGAGTTGAGCCCGGGGGAGCAGTGTGTGGGGACAGAATCGTGCTCAAGGGTTCCTCAATGGCGCCACTAGCAGTCCTGGGCTTCAAATCCATGACCATTTGATCACAGGGGCAACTCCCTAACCACCAGGCCCTTTTTGGTACGTCTTTGATATTACGAATCTGCAGTCTGTTTTCAGGCATAAACGAGTATGAAGTTCAGGAAGAGGCCAGATTTACTGACAGCAGCGAATTACACCTCAAGAAATGCTGATCATCATTTACAGTCGAAACACTGTTTACTTTTTAAAACAACAATTTACTTGATTTTGCAACAAGCCCTCTGGCTCACCGATCAACTGAAATTCAGTAATGAAGGACATGGAATTTCCCGGTTCTCTGTAATCCTGAAATGACTCAGTCTGTACTGAAGATGAGCTGTAATACTGAGGTAGTGCTTGTCCTGACTGCTGTAAAAACCTGTCAGAATCTCATCCAAGAATTTTCACACCTGATCAAAAATGACAGATTCCAAAATCCAGTGCTAAAAAAGTAAGAGAAGTCTATTTATACGGCACATTATCATACACAAAGTTCGTTCAATGTGCTTTACAGAAATAGAAAAAAATTAGACTAGGATACTCTGATAGAATAAAATAGGAAAGAATAAAAGAAATAAAATGAATAAAAGCAGTGTGAGCAGTGTGGGGACGGTACCTTGCTAAAAGGTACTTCAGTGGTGCCACTGGTTAGTGGGGCAGCCACCAGCTCAAAAACATTTATTTTAAGAATCTATACCAGTTGTTCCACACTGCTGTTAAAGTGAATGGGAATCAAAAACTTTAACACATCCTCCTACCATACTGTTACGTTCTTTAGAGTGAAACGTGATATTTAGGAGGATCTCTCAGCTTTGACTGATCTCTTCTAGTCAGCCACCCATTCAAAAAGTTGTTTACTAGTCTCTACAGCAGGGGTGCCCAAACCTGTCCAGAAAGGGCCGCTGTGGATGCAGGTTTTCGTTACAACCAAGCAGGAGGCACACCTGATTCCACCTCTGTAATCAGTTGGTCTTGGTTTTCCGTTACTCAGGTGTGGCTTC
>JBBPCX010000141.1:5243201-5293770 GCA_037974365.1 Hydrocynus forskahlii
CAAGACAACAGGCAACTCCATCAGTCACTGGTGACAGCACAACAGCTGGGGTCGAGCCACTCCTTACTGAAAGAAAGCCAGTTTCTTTTACAGTTCACCTTCATGAAGAGTTGCCATCACTGTTAAATAGGCCTACTTCAAGATTTAGAAATCAGGAGGACGATCTAATCAAATAGAGGCACGTTTACAATGAACTCTGAAGGTACAGTGCACAATGAAGGTACAGTGCACTTTACAGTGCACTATGAAGGTACTAAAACACAGGCTCCTGCACCCAAAAAGTGTATTATATGTCTAGCAAAGAGGCACTCCCTTCACGATGAGAAGCCATCACTGTTAAACACGCCCATTTCAAGTTGCAGAAATCAGAGCTGTCTAATCAAATAGAGAAACCTTTAAAATGAAGACTGCTATCAAGCTTTCAGATACTGATATGGTAATAATAGCAGAGAACTGGTTCAGGTTTAGAAGAGCTGTGGAACAATCATGCGGTTTAGAGCTCCAGTTGTCCATTAGCATCCATTTAAACAAGGGATGGCTTGATACTACGTTTCATGTCTGACACTGATACTGATACGCTACCTTATGATACTGATACCAGTCCGATACTGTCTTTTTCCATTGCTTCAACAGCTAAGGTGTTAGTAATACATTTGTATGGACGTACTTCGAATCCAAAATCTCCCTACTTCCTCTAGAGGGTGCTATATAGGTAATAAATACAAAAATATAGTGCACATTTTGTCCATAATGGAATTCTGCACACTTGACTGAATCACGAATGGCTCTTTGTTAGACATGTTATACAATGCCGTTGTTTTAAAGTGCACTCTGTAGGGTGTAGGGAGCATTTAGTGGTTACCAGTGTCTTTGTAACTCTTTTATGGCATGTTGCTCAAAGTTACATAATAATTCAGGTTTTTCCAACATCTCATTCAGTGAATGTGGCCCGCATTGTACCAGTACTGATACCGATACTGAGTATCGGATCGGCACACCCCTAATATATACATTTTGTAAAGTGGGCTAATGCTGCTGAGACGTATTGCAGCACAGTCGAAAGAGTAAAAGGGAAATTCCACCATAATTACTTAGTAAAGACGTAAACAAAGCTGAGAGAGGTTTGACGTGAGATGACTGCGTGGTTGTGGCAGGAACAAGACGGCCACAGTTTTTAATGCCTCTTTAAGTTCCCTCACAGGTACATGAGGTGGTTGCAAATGCCTGAGACACGTTTTTAAGACATATTGTAGGGAACAATGGTACAAAAGTAGAAACTGTTTTTTGTCCAGATTTACTGCTATTGGTATTACTTGAACAACATCAGTCTTGCTTACAAAAACTAGAAAAATTGCATTGAAAATGACAAAAATGTGACAAGATTTCTTGAAATAAGCAATAATATGTAGTTCTCCCTAAATATCTTAAATAAAAACTGTGTAAAAATAACATGTAAAAAGTAAAAGTAAGTCTGTGTTACTGTTCCATACCAAATGGGGGACCAAATGTTCTCGTTCTGTAATTTTTTTGATCAGTTTCATGATTCCATACCAAATGGGGGTCCAAATGTTCTCTTTTTGAATTTTTTCTGATCAGTTTCATGATTTAAATGTGACTCTTTCCTATTAATGAAGTTCTAGGCCTCTCTTCACCAATAAAATGCAGAGCACTGGATATAGTGTGCCGGACTGCCAGTTAAAGAGCTCTGCATTATTTGATTTCATTATTGGTATTCTCAATTTAAAACTTGTTAAATCAATGTTAATAACATAGGATGCAATGAAAATGAGACGCTTCTGCCATTTGAAAGTTGCACTCCTTCCAACTGGGATGCTAATATAAAATCATTGAGCCCCAATTCAGAGACTCAGTACAAGTCTATTTCTCTCCAGACCTCATTGTAGGACTGTACTGATGGTAAACAAAGACTCTGTTTCAGTATGATAGTTTTAAGGTATTTAGGGTGATGTGAAGAACTCCATGTTAATGCTTATTCAACTAAATCTTACTAAGTAAAATGTGCTTAGAATTTCTTGTGTTTAATATAAATCTTTATATCTCATTTCCAGTACATTTTCTCCATATTGGTTTTGTAGACGTTGTGACCTCTAGCTCTTATAATGTTTCAGCAAGGAACATTCTCACTGGTGTTTAAAAGTAGACATTCAGTCATGGAAAACATTTAAGGTTCAGTATGGTGAGTTGTAGGTTTTTTTTACAACCAGATATTCTGTTATTTATAACTAAAACAAGAACTACAGTTCATAGTTCAGCTTTTTCTGTTACTGTGTGTTCTCTGTGTGTTTGAACAAGGCAGATGTCTGACCGTCTGTGAACTGTTTTATTCTCTTTGAAGCATCATGTGGCAACAGTCAGGAATGGACCCTAAACCGCTCTATTCCAGAGCTGAGACTGGTGAGACAACAACATTTTTTATCACCTAGTGACAAAGAGACATTACATTCTGGTTGTTCATGTTTTTGAGGCCCTGAGATGGGCCCACACAAACACACACACACACACACACACACACACATATATATATCAGCATGTTCCTTGTGGAAGTCCAGTATTACTTGTAGTTTGTGGTTTGACTCAATCAGTCCTTCATTAAATTAAATCAGGAGCTGCAGATGGAGTTTCACAAATCCAAACCGAGGAGGAATCTGGAACCGAACCTATGTTCTCCTCAACAGCTCACACAATATCAACTACTTTTATACAAACAAAACAAATCTTGATACGTTTTCTTGTTTGTCTGCATTTATTCTCAACTTTGCTAGCAGAAAGTTAACTTTGCTAGCAGAAAGACACTTGATCACATGCTGAGAAAATGCTTTTGCACAGTACTACACTCACACACACACACACACACACACACACACACACACACACACACACACACACAAATGTATATATACACTACCAGTCAAAAGTTTGGACACACCTTCTCATTCAATGTTTTTTCTTTGTTTTTATTATTGTCTACATTGTAGATATTATTGAATAATATTGAAAACAAACAAAATGATGAAGGAACACATGGAATTATGCAGTAAACAAAAAACAGTTAAACAAACCAGAATATGTTTTGTAATAAGGTAATGATAGACTGTTGTTTCTTTTTACTTAGTTAAGTGGTTCTTGTCATAATGTGCAGTAGAACCGTAGTGGAACAGGATCACTAACTGTGTACCAAACCGACCATTACAACTGATGATCCCAAACACATTCCACTACTTCCACTAATGAACTCTTGATGAAGAACTGCTGTTAATTAAACACCATTCCAGGTCGATTCCTCATGAATCTGATTGAATTAATGCCAAGACTGTGCAAAGATGTCATCAGAGCAATAGGTGATGTTTTCAGTATGAATCTACAATGTAGCCAATAATAAAAACAAAGGAAATTGTTGTCCAAACCTTTGACTGGTAGTGTGTATGTATATATATATATATATATATATATATACATATAAATAGATAGATAGATAGATTTATATATATATCAGCAACATGCTTTTGCTCACTTCCTTTGATACTGATAATAATTGTGCTCTGGTGCTGTAAGCTTCTGTCATGTCTTCTCTGTTGTTCATTTCTGTCGCTGGGTTCATGCAGGGGGTGCTGGGTAGCATACGGAGCGGAAAATCTGCACTAGTAAACAGGTTCATCACAGGAAGCTACCTTCCCCAGGAGTCACACGAGGGTGAGAACTTTGGCCTCTTTCGACACCTTCCAGTATTTGGTTGTGCTACAGGGTGAAGACATTACTCATGCTCATTACTCTCATGGTACCAGTGATGTTTCAGGTTAGAGACAGGACTGGTTTTTAATTGCTTAGTGCTCTGTGAATATTAATGTAAATCCTTTTTTACAGGGGCATTATGTACTTTGTAGTAATCTGTTGAACTGCAATAGAGTATTTAGCCTGAATACAGTATTGCTTCCAATAGAGATAATCAATCAAGTTGGACCATTTAAATGTCAAAATAAATCAAATAAAAACTCACCATCTTTTCCTTTAATTGGCACAAAAGCCCTTATCATTTGTACATTTTCTTTAAGTGTGTAGTCTGATTTGTTATTGTGTTTGTTAAACTGATAAAGCCAAGCAAAAAATGTTTATTCTTCTATGAACAATGACTGAATTATGATCAAAACTAATAGGCAAATCTATTAGGCTACTTCACATGGTGAGCTACACTCAACTCATTACTTTAACAAGAAATTATTTATGCTGTAGATAAACACAAGATTTATTAAACCTGCATCAACTCATCTAATGTTTTTGGCCGCAATTGGACACTAGGTGGCGCTCTTGAGCGAGTCCAGAATGAGTGGGTTCCATAGGAGCTTTTGTGCAAAATTGTAATGTGTAAACAGTTAATTGGTTTTATACAGACAAATTGGCTCATTTGCTCAATACAAAACATGAAGTATTTCAACCCTGCTCTTATATTTAAAAACTGTTTACAGGACTTTGTAACAGTTACTTGTGTACATTTATGACAGTTGTGAGAACAAACAACCAATGAGCTGCCAAGCAATCAGCACTTAGCAGCCAGAATACCCACCAATCAGCAATCAGCAGCCCAAATACCAACCAATCAACACTTAGCAGCCAGAAAACCAACCAATTACCACTCAGCAGCCCATTTAATAAGGGTGAACTCAGGGTGACTTATAGCTTTTTCAGTCCTTTTTAATATATAAGTGAAAGTGACCATTCTGTCATACGTGAACACACCACAGCAAACAGTGTGAACACCACGTGAACACACCACAGTACACAGTGTTTCCTGGCTCAAAGGAAAGAAAGAAGAGAAGAATGGCAACTGAATATGGTATAGTTATGTGGCCTTGCATAAGATACTTCAAACTCCATTCACAGTGTTTGTATGGTTGTATGGAATATTGGAGAAACGTTATTATGAGCACGAATATGAATCACTGCTCAAGCGTTTGTTCCCCTCTTTCCACTTCCAATTTATCCCAAATCAGGTGGGCGATATAAGAAGGAGGTGATGGTGGAGGGACAGAGTCACTTATTGCTGATTCGGGAGGAAACAGGCCTTCCTAGCCAACAGGTCTGCAAGTATTAGTGTGTTTGTGTGTGTGTGTGTGTGTTATGCACTGCAAAAAATCATTGTAAAAAAAATTTATAATGAGAACAAAATGAGAAAAGTGGTACTAGAAGCAAGATTATTTGCTAATATAGTGACAAAGTTTCACTTGTTAAGCTTTCTTAAAACTAGAAAATGTTTCTAAAAACTAGATTATTTGTCTTACATTGTCAGGTAATTTGTTCTTAAAATAAAAGCAAGATCTCTTACTCCTTTTTGAGATGTTCTGGCTTCATTTTTTGCAGTGTGAGAGCTACAAATTAGTCAGAGACACAGTAAGCACAAAACCAAAGAAATAACACAAACCAAACCATCCATTCCTTTTCCTCTCTCACCTTAATATGTGGGGTCACAGTTCTGCAGCTGGGTCGATGCTGTCATCATGGTGTTTAGCCTGGAAAACGAAGCCAGCTTTCAAGAGGTGTACAAATGTTACAGTGAACTGAGTGCCAACCGCAACACCGCCGACATCACCCTCATAGTAGTGGGTTCACAAGGTAGGAGACCCACATGTCCAACCTGTGTTCAGAATATGATATTGGAATCACATCTTTATAAACAATATCAAATTGATTTTAATAACAATAACTCTAGATAGATGTTTAGATTTGACCAGTGCTTTAAACTTTTTGATGATGCATTTGTTGTACGGCTCTGTGCTGTCATCATTTCCCTCATTTAACTGATTGTTAATGTAAATCTGAGAGGATCTCTACATTTTATAAATGTTTATCTATCGGCATTGTCAGAAATGTATATGAAACAGATCAGATATTGGCATCTGCCCACAATTCCTATATTAATGCATCCCTAATCTGTGTCAGGTTGTAAGAACTGGTTATGTTTATATATGTATATATATATGTATATATATATATATACACACACACAATATATTTTATACAGTTCTTTTTATATTGTATAGTTTTATTTGTATAGATTATGTTGTTTCAACGTTCTTCTTCTGTACTGTCCACCATTCAAATTTGCCACCCATGGGACTAATAAAGGCTTATATTATCTTATATTTATCAGAATCAGAATCAGATTCAGAAAAAAATGATCCCAGACAAAATTGCTTATGCTACGACTGCAGGGACACAATAAATTAAGTCAAAATAAAATTCTGCAGAAAATACTCTATACTATATATCCTATGCTATAAATACAAAATGCTGTGGTCAGTAAAAGAGATGGATATAAATACTATATATAATTAAATGAAGTTACTGCTGAATTACTTTAATGGTTAACATAAATAGTGCTTTGGAGTTGTTCTCTATCCATTATTGCACGTGATAGTGATATACTGTAAGTAGTGATATTGCACATGAAGATGCGAAGATATTACATATAAAAACAGTGATTTAGCATACAGTATGAAGAAGCAACGGGTTATCAAACCTCTCACACCAACAGTGCTGATCTGAGACCATATTTTCCTTTTCAAATACTCAAGATTACAGTGATCCTATATGAGTAAAGAAGGGTCAGTGTGTCTATGTATTTTCCTCCACAGATAAGATTAGCAGCACTAACGTCCGAGTGATTGAGGACAAGCGAGTGCAGCAGCTTTGTGCGGACGTACGACGCTGTACCTACTACGAAACCTGCGCCACCTATGGACTGAACGTGGACCGAGTCTTCACTGAGGGTTAGGCTCTCTTTTCATTGGTTATCAGGGTTGTACCTCTTCATCATTTTCAGTTTGGAAGGAAATTTACCCAAACTTTAAACTTCAGATTTCATTTATTAAACACAATGTTTCTTACATTATCAGTTCAGCTACAGTCTCTTAGCTCTTCAGCCCATTGGTTGCTTATGTATTTCATAAATGGGATATCTGGAGAGCTGTTTTAGTCTCATTTTAAAAATACTTTCTAGTTTTTGTGAATAGCTTTCGTTGTAGTGTGTGAAATGCCAGGATCGTGGTTTCCGTCAATCAAATTTCAGCCTCACAATTTTGAAATATGACTAAGTTCATCTCTTCATTCATTAATTACTTCATTAATGTATTAATCTGTTGAATAGGCTAATATACAGTGTATCTTTAGATTATCCTGTCAGAACTTGATTCATTCATTAATTAACCCATTCTACTGTTTACTCATCCATCTATTCATTCTGTTACGCACCCATTCACCTCTCCATCCATTTATCAATGCATCTATCCATTCATTTTTTATACTTCCATTCATCCATCTATCCATCCATTTGTCCATTCATCTTTCCACAATCCATCCATCCCTCTATCCATACATTCATCCATCCATCCATCCATCCATCCTCCGTCATTGAAATGAATGGTTGTAATTAACATTAAACTTAGGCAATGTAATAAGAGCCAAGTTAATAAGATAACATAATATAATTTAAGTTTGCTGAACTGAAATGTAATTGACACCTGGTCTTTACACCAAATAATTATATATTGGCAAGTGGAATCCTGGTAAATCTAGCTAATATTTCATGTTTTATATCATGAGATCATTGTAAGAATATTATTATTTCCAGACTGAAAACCAGGCTGTTTTACATTTGAAATGTAAATGTAAGGTTTATGGTGATTATACTTGCTAAGATTTTTAGCAGAGTGAATAAAACTGTGATCGTGCTCACATGCTGTCGCTGACCTGCTAATCGAACCATTCACCTTTCAGTTTCCCAGAAAATAGTGGCAGCTAAGAAGCAAGCTGCTCAACTGGCATCCTGCAGATCCCTTCCCAACTCCCCCAGCCACTCTGGAGCCTCCACACCAGTGTCTGCTCCATTACTGGGACAGGTAGTAGGTCTATCTTTCTGACAGTATAACATTCACTTTACGGTAATCCAGGTCTTCATGGTTCTGATACGATTATAGAGTAATGGGGGAAATACAGTATGTGTCAAACTTATCAAAGCATTTAGACCACATGCAGTGTCAGCATCACACAAGAAGAATGCCGGACAGCTTAACCAATCCAATAAGTCACTGTACATCAGTGGACAATTCCAGATGAATGCTTTGGTAAAACATGCCCAAAGCTTAGTTGCCATGGTGAGTAAACCTCCCATCTCTGAAGCCACCTTTTCGTCAGACCTGTGTCACAGCCTTCTTCCAATTTTTGGCCTAATTATTGCTGATTTCCACAAAGGAGCTCAGAGCTGCGTGAGATGTTATAAAGAATACAGTTATACCTTTTTTCTTGAATTCTATTTTTACAGACCAGAATAGTTCATTTTCCAACCTCTCTTTATCACCTCTAATAAAAAAGGCTGTTTTTGTTACTGTGAAATTCTGATTGACTGCCCTGTGATAGATAGATAGATAGATAGATAGATAGATAGATAGATAGATAGATAGATAGATAGATAGATAGATAGAGAGAGAGAGAGAGAGAGAGAGAGAGAGAGAGACAGAGACATAGATGGATAGATGGACAGATGGATGAATAGAAGGACAGATATATAGACAGACAGACAGACAGACAAATGGACAGATAGATAGATAGACAGACAGACAGATAGACTGTATATGGATGGATGGATGGATAGAGGGATGGTTGGAGGGATGGATGGATAGATGAATGGAGGGATAGATGGAGGGATGGTTGGTTGGATGGATGGATGGGGGTGGTTGGAGGGATAGATGGATTGATGATGAATGGCTGGATGGAGGGATGGCTGGATGGAGGGATGGTTGGAGGGATGTATGGATGGATGGCTGGATGGAAGGATGGTTGGAGGGATGTATGGATAGATCGATAGAGGGATGGTTGGATGGAAGTTTACATTTGTGGACTTTTTATATATTTTTATATATCCCCATTATATGGTCCCTTTAAAACCTCCCCTACTGAGCAATAATTTAAAAAACAGGGAGGTTTTCTCAGTGTCAGTGTTTTGAACATGTGCCATGTTCTCTCTTGGTGTTTGTCTACTCAGCCCCCTCTCATTCTGTATCTGTTCCATTTAACATCCCTCTCTATCTGTCCTGTGTCTCTCTCCCCCCTCTCTCTCCCTCTCCCAGGCCAGTAATGGGGCTCAGAGTAGCGATTACTCCTCCTCTTTGCCCTCCACCCCTGTGATAAGTCACAGAGAAATACGGGGAGGGGCAGGGGGAGAGGGGGGCTCGCAGCGGAACGTTCCCCGCCGACGGACCTCCTTGTTCACGGTTAGTTCCAGCCTCCATACAGTACAAAAAAAAAAAAAAAGAGAGAGAGAAAAATGCTCTGAAACACCTCAGAGACTTTTGGGGAGAGAGAGCCATTCCCAGTTTGCATTAAGAGAGCTGTTTGAGCAGTGAATGATGCAGAAATGCCATCATTTCAAAAGAGCACGTCAAAGAACCTCTCTGTCATTCTGTCTCTCACCTCATCCCATGTTTCGTCTCTGTCCTCCTCTTTCCGTCTCTGCCTCTGCCCATCGCCGATGCTTTATCTGACATGCCTGCCATTGTAGAACCGCCGGGGGAGTGACAGTGAGAAGAGGACCATCGACAGCAGAGCTGATACTGGAGGCACCAGGCCAGCCATTAGACAGGTATGGATGAAGGCAGATCTTGTCTTTTTTGGGCAGTATGTGCGCTTTAATAGAAAGATGCACTACATTTCCAGAGATGTATAGATACACTATATAAAAGTACTGGGGCACACCTTGTAATGACTGAATTCAGGTATTTCAATCATACCCATTGCCGCAGGTGTATAGAATTAGGCAGACTAAGACATTTTGGACAAAGCCATGCCTCCAACTTTGTGGACCCAGTTTGTGGAAGTAGCTTTTCTATTCCAGCATGACTGTGTCCCAGTGCACAAAGCGAGCTCCATAAAGACATGGCTGGATGAGTTCAGTGTGGAAGAACTTGACTGGCCTGCACAGAGTCCTCAACCCCGTCCAGCACCTTTGGGATGAACTGGAACGGAGATTGCGAGCCAGGCCTTCTCATCCAACATCAGTGCCTGACCTTGTAAATGAATGGACAGAAATTCCCACAGAAACTCCAAAATCTTCTGGAAGTTATTATAGCTGCAAAGGGGGATCCATATAGTGTATTTATTTGTCTTGAGTGAGTGTAAGAATATCTTTGAAATTGCAAGGCAAGAATCGTTCTCCAAATTACAGTGTTAAAAAGTGCTAATACTCACTAATAAAATACTGCTAATAGTCACCTCAGCTCTTCGTAATGTTTTGTTTTGGCTCATCAATTACATCTGAGTTGAAGAGAAAATCTGAGGAAATTTCACGGTGCCACTTCACTGAAAGCCAGGCAACAGGACATTAATGTAAATATTTCATAACGCTTGACATGTACCTACATAAACATTTACAAAGACTTATTCCAGCAAACGTCAGCTGTCTTAGCATTTTCTGAAGTGAAATTTCATTCAAATGTAAAAGCCTTTATGACACTGAAGGTTACTGGAATGAGAATTTGTAAGTGTTAATGTAGGCTTTCGTCAGTTGTGAAAGATAAACACAGATGGCATGAAGCTTTACTACTTTAACATCAGTCATGTTTTGAATGGAGATTATGAACTTGAACTCTTGACTCTGGTTTTATTCTTTCCATCAGGGCACTTTATGGAAACGTAGTGAGCGTTCTTTGAACAAGGAGTGGAAGAAGAAGTTCGTCACACTGTCCAACAACGGCATGCTGATGTACCACTCCAACTTCAACGTGAGCCATTTTTCTTCCATTTTGTAGTGAATTAACCAGGCTGAAGTCTCTAAGTAATTGGGCAGTAACACAGTTTTGGTTGCTTTGGCTACGTACTCCAGCACAACGGAACTAAAAAGAATCAATGACTTTAAACTGTAAGAAAGGATTCTGAGGATATTTCCACCTACAGCAGATCACAGACCAGAACCTTGTTTTATACATTCTGTCCATTTAAAGGTCCAATGAGTAAAACCGGACAAACACTCATATAGTACTTCTTTACAGTTTATAGGTTCCTGAAGACATTTTTGGTTCCACAAAGAACAGTCAGTGGTTCAGAACACATTAAATAAAAAGAAAACCTGATCACTGACCTCCAACAACCAAAACCACTTTGTCCTCTAAGACCTTCAGAACACCAGGAGGTTCTTAAAGAGTTTCATTAAAGCTACAGCCAGTATGAAGGAGAGCGTGAATGTATCTTAAAAAATCTGAAAGAATACAGCGTATTGCACACTCCCTCTCCGCTGTGATTCATCCCAGCCTCCAAAGCCCCCCAGAGAGGAGGCTGACATGCACGCCAATTTTTGTTTTATCCATGAATAATATATAAACTAAATTCCCCACAGCTGGATTTAACATGTTATACCATGACTTTTGCCTGGCTATACTTAGCTTGAGACTTGGACAAGTGAAAATAGTTTTGAATCCTTTCATGTGCATGAGCAGTGATTGACACTCCGTCATTAACTCCTCCTGGTTCTGAGTAGCTGTCTTGATTTAGGCATGGTGGATGCTTGCAAAAGGCATTAGGATCACTAGGTGGCGCTAGAAGAGCCACCATTTCTTTTACAGATTATCTGCTTCATGTCCTACTGTCAAGACAGTTTCAACAAATATGACAAAAAGTCAGTTTTATATGGGATACCTGCTTCAAGAACTGGCTTTAGGAACCCAACTCCCCAAAATGTAAACGAAGACTGACCTAACGTTGTCACTCCTCAGGGACTTATCAGAAGGTTGTACCAGGGGTGTGCCATGAAGCAGGATTTCTCTGTTAAGCATTGTCTAATAGGAATGTTCCTAAGCTCTTTACTTATTGAGCTGGCTTGACTTTGGGCTTGAGATATTTAGCTAAACTAAGAAATCCTGCTTTGTGAAATACCAAAAGATGGCTAACTAATGTCAGTATACATTAGTTATTACTATTGTCATTACTATTGTGACATTTTAAATACAGGCATATCTGTACATAAATGGCCCTTGTGATTGAGCAGAGCCATCACTCTATATTACTACTGTAAAAACTAATGAAAATCATACACTGAGTAACTGAGTAACCAACATCACTTTGTCCTTTAAGACCTTCAGAACACCAGGAGGTCCTTTAAGAGTTTCATTAAAGCTGCAGTCAGTAGGAATGACAGGAGAGTGAACGTGGCTTGAAAATGTGAAAGAATACAACTTCTAGGACCCTCACTCTCTGCTGTGCTTCTTCCCTGCCTCCAAAGCCCCCCCACAGAGGAGGCTGCCAATTTCTGTTTTATCCATGAATAATATATGACCTAAACGCCCACAGCTGGTTTTAACATGCTATACCACAACTTTTGCCTAGCTATACTTTAGCTTGAGACTTAGACAAGTGAAACCAGTTTTGAATCCTATCATGTTATGACATTTTAAATACAGGAGTATATATACACAAATGGTCCTTGTGATTTAGCAGTGCCATCACTCTACTGTAAAAACTCACGACAATCATACACTGAGTATCTGAGTAACATCGCTGCACTGTGTCCTAAACTACATTTAAACTGCTAATTCACCCACCTTTACTGAATGCATTTCTAATTATTGTGTACTATGTTTACAAACTATGTAGTAGTATGCAGTTTGGGACGCAGCCATACTGCTGCACTAAATAGTATGTAAAAGTACAACACAACAATTAGAAACGCATTCAGTTGTTCTTTTACATATTATTTAGTGTAGTAGTATGCATTCTGGGACACAGCTATACTGCACAGCGCTAGCATTGGCAATGACATGCTCATTTAGCTTTTCACTCACTCACTTAAACCTCATTTTAACAAACCTCAAGTGTTTTTTTCACAGAAGTTTCACTTATAGCACAAACTGATGTTATCACAGCAGCACATCGAGTGAAAAAAATAAAAAACAGGATGATGCTCAATACTGCAATGGGACAAAGACAAATTATCCTTTTTATTTTGCTCTCTTGCTACATTTTTAAGCTCTGTGAGGCCTAAATGTGAGGTTTTAAATGTCAAACTGACAAACATGCTCTCCATCGTCCAGATTTTATTGTGAGAAGTGATTAAGGCAATAAAAACGTAGTATTTATTAGAAAAAGCTTAGTCCAAAGCAGATATAACCTGCTTAAATAGTCTCTACCTTTCTATCAGGGAAGATTATTCAGTTTATAGCCTAGAAATGAAGTATTACCTAAGCACACTTCGTATCAAAAAAGCTGAAGATTTATTTTTACTTGACCACGGGGTGTTAAAAGCTTCAGTATACATCAGAATTGAAAGTAAAGTGGCCCCTTCAAAGTGCTTTTAACCCATTCACCAAGTGAAGCAGTGGGCAGCCACTAACAGGGGGTGCCCTGGGAGCAGAGTGTGTGGAGACAGTACCTTGCTCAAGGGTACCTCAGTGGTGCCACTAGCAGTCCTGGGATTCAAACCCACGTCCTTCTGATCACATGGACTTTCATTTCCATGCATAAAAGGCGTAAAATGTCAAATTCCACATCTATACACGTTTTAGGACTAACAAAGAAATTATGCATAGTTGGCCAAAACACAACTGAGCAGCCAGCTATATGACCTTTAGTCCCCAAAAATGCACACAAAGGTCTATTTTTCCTACTTAATATTGATGTAGGCTGCATGGGTTTCCGCCAGGAGTTCCAGTTTCCTCCCACAGTCCTAAGACATCACTGTATTTGAGTTGCTATATTGCCCCTAGGTTTGACTGTATGCCTGCAATGCAGTGGACTAATGACCCCAGTTAGAATAAGCGGTTCAGAAAATGGATGGATGGAATACTGACATATTTACCCCCAAAAAAGAGCAAAAGACAGTGTGCTTAATTTCAATTCAGTGTGCTGAAGTACAGGCCGGCCATGAAAATTATGTGAGTGTTCAATTACTTATGGCCTGGGTTGCAAGTGCAACAGCAATTTAGGGATTTTATCACTCAAAGCACTGTTTGTCTTGAGCTAAACCAAGAGTGTATGTGTGACTGCAGGACTACAAGCAGAACACCCACGGCAAGGAGATGGACCTTCTGCGCGTGACTGTGAAAGTACCAGGAAAGCGTCTGCCCAGGGCGGCGCCCCCAGCTGGCCCTGCTCCCGGAGTCAATGGTCTTTCAAAGGACAAGCCGGCATCCGAAGGGGGTACCTCCTGTGAGTAATGCAGGCACTCTTTATCACATTGTATTCTTATTAATACTATATAATTGAAATCATGGCATTATTGATATTATTATTTGAAATGATTTCACAGCTGTTTACCTTTGGTCTGACTTTTGTCTCGTTTTCCTGTATGTATGCAGCGAATCTTCTAACTGTCGATGAGGGGGCTGTTACAGGGACATTGCCGCAAGACGAACAAAGGGTCAAACGCTGCCCTTCATCTGTGTCCAATAAGGGAGTGAGCATGGGTACGTCAGCGCTTCTCAAAAAAGATCCCTGCCTTAAATAGATGCTCTGGTCATGTGGATATTAATAATGACACCTTATACAGTAACATTGTAAGTGGACCTCAAAAGAGAGGATAAATAAAATACAAGAAAATTGTCGGATTGTGCAGTACTGTGTAAATTAGATTTTTTTGTCAGAACAAATAACTTCAGCTCAATTTAATTCCTTATAGAATTATCAGTTAGTACCTGAATTCTTCAAGAAGTCAGTAAAAATGTAGGTGTTGTGATTCTGTAAAATCCTGCGCAGTTCAAACTGTATGACAAAGGTTTGTCCTCCGTGCTTGCTCCCTCACCCTCAAACAGACTCCAGCATCGAGGGGGCTGTAGGGTCTCCTCTGGGAAAAGACCTCCCCCCATCCTCCCCTATGACTGACAGGAAGAAGACGAAGAGGAAGAAGAGTATGAATGTGAAAGGGGACGTTGCAGCCAGCCAGGCTGACGGTAAGCACCACCAGAACTGTACAATAAAAATTAGAAATTAGAAATTAGAAGGTTATAAAAGGGCTTGGAAAATATGAAATTTGGGAAAACAATTTGGATAATTAGGGAAAACTGATCAACTTTTAATTTTAGATTAATAAAATGAAAATGTTAAACTAAATCTAAATCAAATATCAACAAATATCAACCACATCAACCACAGTTTTTTCTATCTTATTGGGTGCTAAAACATTATCATTAGAAGCAGAGAAACCTTTATTGAGCCCCGAAGAAGTTGCTTATGTTACGACTCCACAGACACATAGAGACACAGAGATAAGGACAATATAAAATATAAAGTCTAAGTAAATCCAGTAAAAATACACTATTCACTATTCTATATAAACAAATGCTTAGTATTAATACCATAGATAAATAACTTACAGTTAAGTAAATTACTAGTGACACAAATAGTGGTTAGTTGTGTGCTATGTTATTGCACGTAAGAGAGATTAGTAGTGTATATACATAAGTAGTTGATGTAAGAGTAGTGATATTTCACATGGTAACACTATTGCATATAGTTACAGGATATTGCACGTAATGAAATGATTAAGCACCAAATAAGAAAAAGAGCAACAATTTGTGCAATAGTCTTATCATGTGTAATATTGTGTGCACTTTTTCTTATTGGGTGCTAAATAATTTCATTACATGCAATATCTTATTATTATGTGTCTCACCATGTGAAAAATCACTGCTTGTGTCAATATTACCTGTATACTATTGATCTCTATTGTGTGCAGTAACATACTCCTAATTATCACTTGTGTTACAAGTAATTCACTTAACTGTAAATTATTCATCTATAATATTTATACCCCAGTATTGTGTTTATGGCATAGCTTATTTTATTGTGTTTGTATTTGAGTTTGTATTTTTATGTACATTTTATATTGTTCCTGTCTCTGTGTCTCTATGTGTCTGTGCAGTCGTAACATTAGCAGCTTCATCCAGGATCAATAAAGGTTTCTCTGCTTCTAATGATAATGTTTTCGCACCCAGTAAGATAAGAAAAAACTGTGGTTGATGTGGTTGAAATGTAAACAATTTCCTCCTCCACAATCAGAAAAGCTCTCTGATTCTGATTCTGATTCTGATGCTTCAGATGTTCACAGTGTAGCATCTCCTACTCCAGTATGACTTTCACTCATGCCACAAGGCCTTCCCTCTGCTGTAGATGAAGGATGTTTCTTGCTATAAGTGGTATTAGTAGTCACACAGAGTCCTGCAGCCACCGGGGGGCGCCGCAGGCATGTAGTATTTTTTGTAGCATGGCAGAGTGTATATATCATATAGCTATCTCTACTTCTGCATTAATCTTTTTTTTTTCTGCTCCAAAGTAATGACTCATTCATTGTTGTATACTTAATAATAAAATTAGGGAGGGTGTGCCCCTCTTAAGGCCTCCGAATACTAATAAACCGCCCTGGCTGGGTGTGTCAGGTAAACCAGCACTGAAGATAATAAGTCAGAGCACAGAACACATATCCATGCATGGAGAGAACAAAATCTAATAAATGGTCCATATTATAGGCCATTATTGATAAATCAATAAACAGTCCCAGCTTTAGGTAATAAAATTAGATAATGAAATAGCCGGCCTGAAAGAGTTCTATCACAGAAGGCCTGGTTTCCTTTGCTTGCTTCTGTTCTTGCGAGCTCCTCTTTATGATGCCTGTGCAGACGTGACACCATGCAACTGCATCCTATGAAATCTCCTTACATTCTCTTTTGCTTCTCTCCTTTTTCTCCTCCCTCTCTTTCTCTCTCCCCTTTGTCCTCTGCTGTCCTGGGCTTATTTCTCGCACTGCAAGCCAAGCGCAAAATGTGGAAATTGAAAAGCTTTGGTAGCTTGAGAAACATTAACAGAACAGGTAATAAGGAACGGCGTGGATGAGATTGTACTGTTGAGCTCCAGTGTGGCTGGCTGTGGCTCCGCTGCGTGTCTGTGTGTGTGTCGTTGTTCATTTCTCAGCCTTGATGCCACGTCATTAGATTACAGCAAATGAATTTGGTTGACCATTTCCATCCTTCTCTCTCTCTCTCTCTCACTCTCTCTCTCTCTCTCTATCTCTCTCTTTCTCTCTATCTCTCTCTCTCACTCTCTCATCCTCACTCTGTCACTCTCACTCTCCCTCTCTCTCATATGTCATTCTAATGAGAATTTGATGTATTAGTCTGAGAGCTTCAGTGAGTGTCCTCCATTGATTACTTCCTCTCTGGTAAATAATCGTTGCCTGTTCTTTGCAGAGGAGGAGAGCACAGACTTCATCATCATATCCAGCACGGGGCAGAGTTGGCACTTCGAAGCCCAAAGTCAGGAAGACAGGGACGCATGGGTCCAGGCCATCGAGAGCCAAATTCTCGCCTCTCTGCAGCTGTGTGAAAGTAGAAATAAGGTTGGTCTGACACTGAATGATGCGTCTTTAGCTCAGGGTTGCAACCTCACCCACAAAAGGCCCAGTTTTCATTTCAACTAGAGGGGCAACATCAGGTCTTAGCTTCAGACACCTCCACATCCACAGAGGCTAGCACCACCTGATCTCTATTGCACACCAAGGGGCAATCTAGCAAAAATGCAAAATGTCACCATTTGGCCGACACTTTTATTCAAAGTGACTTACAATTTGAGGAAACACTCAAGTTACAGGACAGTGTGAGAACCAGAGGAGAGTTCTAAGTGCTTAAATCTTTATGTAGGGAGTACTGCAAGAAGTGCATCAAGAGAGGAGATGCTCTCTGAATAGAGGTTTTTGAAGACAGAGAGGGATTCTGCGGCTCAGACTGCCTTACATCTGCTGTAAACATGTCTACTTGCCTGTTAAGAAGTGCTTCAGTAGTCTAGAGAGTCTACTGAAGACTAGGAAATGCTAATTCTGATGACGTTTGGAAAAAGTGCTTTAAGACCAGATGCATGAAGATGGGCTGTTTTAATGTGTTTAATGTTTTTTCCCCAGCTAGTTGGCAAATGCAGAAAGAAGCAAGATTGATGTTACTGTTGGGATTCCAAATAAACTGTATTTATTTGCCTCTACATAACTGGTACATCAGTGGGTTTCTTTATCGTCATGGGGGGATTACTAATGGTTGTATGGTTTATTTGCATAATGCATGATGGGTGTTTTAGTGAGTAAACACTGATTAACAAAAACATGTAAACATAAAATTTTGAGTTCCGTCAAAGGCTGAGGCTGAGGAATGCAATGGTGGTGAATATTACATAACAAATGCCCCTTAAAAGTGGCTACAACTTAGCATGATTTTGCCAGCTTTGTTCTGATCTGCATGCCCATGTGTAGGCACTTTTGTGTGCCAATTTTAAACCGTCCTATAAGGAACACAATTTTGTAAAGAGCTGTCTGCTCTCGATGCTCTGACATCATTTGTAGCGAGAAACAGTTGCTGGGGTAAAAAAGTCATCATATCATCATATTTTAAAAGTTGTTCAGCCATTTCTAGTAAGTATGATAGTATCACGTTTGTCAGTTTGCATACTATTTTGTTTCAACAGATGTGCTTTTGTTGTAGCCCAGTTTAAAAATCACCTGCCCTAACACTTAAAATGTAAAAACAATAGTCTGTGGTTGGTTATTTTGAATCAAAATCTCCAAAAGCGGGTACTTATTTGTCACATTAAGCACCTCAATGCACCAGACTCACATCCAGCTTGCAGGACCGACACACAGCTAATTATGCTTGGTTACTCAACTGGTGAGTGTGTGCATGTTTGTGTTTTTGTGTCAGACTCGAAGGTGCAGCCAGAGTGAAGCTGTGGCACTACAAGCCATTCGCAATGCTAAAGGCAATGACCTGTGTGTGGACTGCGAGGCTCCAAGTGAGTGCTTCCTTTATGTATCAAATTGCATGACGTATCATGATGTGCCAATGTGGTAGATTAATGGAGTGTAGATTACACTATAAACAATCCTGATTCCCTTCTATTCACAGACCCCACTTGGGCAAGTCTTAACTTGGGAGCACTCATTTGCATCGAGTGCTCAGGAATCCATCGGAACCTTGGAACACACCTGTCTCGGGTGCGCTCCCTGGACCTGGACGACTGGCCTAGTGAGCTTACCAAGGTACTAACAGCTATAGGCAACCACATGGCCAACAGCGTCTGGGAACGATGTACAGAAGGACGCCAAAAGCCGACACCTGAAGCAACAAGGTGAGTGGAACCTCTTAGGCTCGTTTCTACAATTTACAGTAGCTGATGACGACTTGAGCTTGATGGGGCTGCCAAAATATTATGTTTCAGGTTGGGTTTGGGCCAAACTTTCTTGTTCATTAATAATCTTGATTCCGGGCATTGTGCTTAATATTTATCACAGAATGACAATTATCCAGCCTGACACTTAGCACTTAGTAACTATGTAAAGCTCTGTAAAACCTTGAACGCAAGTGGCTTCTGGTTTGAGTTGGTTTGGGTGGCATTATTTTGGGTTGAGTCAGGTCAGGTCAAGCCTTGTAGGTGCTGGTACAGGTTGCGTTTGAGCTTCAATTTCCCACCCATGCAGACCGCTGATCTGAGGTGTACTTTTTTGCAAGCTGATTCGGTGACCATTTACCATCAGTTCAGTGTGCATCTACACAAAGGTCCTAGATTCTAGAACAAAGACTGGGAACCACTGGTGTACAACACATTTGTAAAGATTTTACTTCATTTCACAAAGGTCTCATTGGAACAGGAAGTTTGAAATATCACACCAGAAACTGTTAGAAAACTGTCAGAAAAAAAACTCTGCAAAAGAAAATCTGCTAGTACCTCCTCTTCCTAGGGACCTTCCTTGTTGTGAGTTTGTTGTGGCTTCTGTTCTCACTTCCAAGGTGGTCCTCCTTGCAAATAAAGCAAATAAAATAACTAAATGAGATCAATAACGCAACTAAGTAAAACTGAAACCCTATTGCTTAATTATAAAACATGGATATATTTTAGGGTGATTTTGAGAATAATTACTTGTGTACTCATTTGGAAATGCCAACAAGCATTCAAATACTGTATAATGCCATGCAGGCTAGCCCTACACCATCCACCATAATACAAAGTATCTCCTGGGACACAGCTTACTGTGTCTGATCCAGTGAATCAAGAACTTCTGAAGAAGTGAATTAACTGTAGCAGGTGCAGCTTGTTATTGGACTGGACTTTGTTGGAAGGTGGTTTTTCAGGACAGGGGTGACCAGTGCTGTAGAGTCTAGTTTGAATCCTAATCTGCTCAACGTGACTCAACCAACCAGTCTCTTCAGAAGACCATGACAACCTGGATCACTTGTGTGTTGGTTGGGGCTGAACTCTGTGTGGAAGACAGATCTCAAGGATGAGGGTTGGCAACAACATGTGATCTTCTGCAGTCACCCAGTTTAAAGCAATTGTGAGAATGGAAGGTGTTTTAGCGAGTGCACAGGGATTAACAAAAACATGTAAACATTATAAAATTGTGAATTCTGTCAAAGGCTGAGGCTGGGGGCTGCAATGGTAACGCTGATCGCTGTGCAATGGTAAGTCTGGGGATGCAGATACAGACTGATGTGCTGTGCCTGTTTTGTTTGTGTTTGACTCAGAGAGCAAAGGGAGTCGTGGATCCGGGCTAAATATGAACAGAAGCTGTTCGTGGCGCCCTTGCCGACTCAGGGTGAGAGCCAAGGGGAGGTGACGTCAGCACAGTTGCTCCGCGCTGTCACGGATAGAGAACTTCCCCAACTTCTGCTGCTGCTGGCCCACAGTGCCAAGGAGCAGCTCAACGCCCCACCAGCTGGTTCCCCTCTGCAGCCTCAAAGCCCCTTACATGCTGCCTGCCAGTTGGGAGACGTGGTCATGACTCAGCTCCTAGTCTGGGTAAGTGTGGCACAATGTGAAAATACAGTACTAGACCAGTAATTGGTGCTACTTTGTACCATGGGTTAATTAATGCATCCTGCAATGTCTAAACATAAAGCAAATAAGAACCCATTATGGCTATTTAATAGAATATAGATGCTATCAAAAGGTTATAATGAAAACGTATTTGATAAATACATTACATACAGAAATTAGACTAGTGTTCGGAACTACACAACAAAAGGTGTTTTGTGTTTGTGTGAATATATACATGCTCACATACACTGTTGTATATGCGAAAGCCGGTCCAGTTACACATTCTGTATTTTTAAGTTCACATCCTCTACTTAAATATGGCATTTTTTCACCATTTCTATTAATTTGCTGAGTTGGAAAACCAAAAAACATTAAAATGTGCCTTTTGCACAGGCCATATTTGAATATTTTAAATGTTTCCCTAATATGTTAAATTCAGCAAATAAACATTACATTACATTACATTCATTTGGCAAATGCTTTAATACAAGAAAACACTCAAGTTTCAGGACAGGGTGAGAACCAGAGGAGAGTTAAAGTGCTAAAATCTTTATGTAAGAAAAAATAGCAGTTAAAGCAGCAGTTGTACATTAAAATGAGCAGAAATGTGTTCTCTTCAGTGATTTTAAACTGCTTCTCTCCATAGTACGGAAGTGATGTGAAAGCAAAGAATCCTCAAGGCCAAACTGCTCTAACGCTGGCACGGCAGGCTGGAAGCCAGGAGTGTATGGAGATCCTTCTCCAACATGGCTGTCCCAGTGAGACTTCACCAACCACACCCACACCCGTCCTCTCTCGCAAAAGTAGCATCACGAGTCTCGGACGCGTCAACTCCCGAAGAAGGATCTCATAACTGAAAAGACGTCATGGACAGATAAACATTCCTTCTTTCCAACAAAACTGGTTCATTTTTTTATTTCATTTTTGTTACAAGGCTGTGTGCGTCTCCGTGGATGTTCCTCTCTGTCCTCGTTCACATAAGTCCCGTCGGTTTCCTCAGAAAAGGCAAAAAACGTCATTGTGTAAAATAAAATTAAGAAGATGGCTTCGAAAAGGCCTTTTTTCAAATGCAGATACTGTTTCAACACAAGCAAGTCAAAAGCAATATTATACATGATAATTATACTGTAAAATATCTATTACAAAGTCAAATGTAGCTTAGAGAATTTCTCAAAGCAATCTGAGGATATGTATTCATTAGTTACTGTATGACTGTCATTAAAAAAAGAACTGTTCCTTATAATGAGCAACTTCGTGTTTATATGGAAAAGGAATAGTATTTGTCATTGTGCAGCATTTCTAAGTACTAGACTTAATAAACTTCCATCTTTAAACTGTTTGGTAACATCTGGTTGCTCTTGAGTGTTGAAGGCCAAGCCAAGTTCACTTAATGGAGGGAGATCTGCCCATTTTTGAAAAACGTTAGATGTGTGTTGAGGTTATTTGAGCCAGACCAAGTCATGTTAACAAATATGTGCACTAGTCACAGACCTTCAAAGTAGTTATGGCAAAGGAGAAGTGAGTGGTCTCAGCATGTGTATGGCTGACAAAATCTTTGGTCAAGTCATTATTCAAGTGCAGTTAAACCATTCCCGAATAAGCAAAAATATGTGTGTTAGGTTTGAAGTGAACATATCTTAGGCTAAAATGTATGTGAATTACCCTTTCCGATTACCTATTTTAGTAGTATAGTTTTGCGCATAAAGAGCTTTCCGTGTTTATTTTCTGTAAAATACCTCAACATTTTTAAGGTTCTTCTTACCAGAGTATAAATGAACACAAACATGAGCCATTATAGTCCCTCCTTCCATCCACTCAACATACTCTCCCTGCCTGTGAGTGTATTTCCAGTGTTATCTTTTACCACCCTAACCTGCTGTATATCTTTCCCAGCTCTAGCCAATCGATACAGCTCCTTTTCTCCCTCCTTTGTGCAAAACCCTTTACACAGTTCGCTACACGCCTTTGCTTTATTCTTTGCAACTTCTCTCTTTCCCTTATGGTTCATCTCCTTATACTCCTGTCTACTTTCTTCATCGCTCTGACTATCCTACTACTCTCCTGCACAATATATCAACTTTCCTTCTCTCCATCATATCAGCTAGCTCTTCCCCTTTACCTGTCATACTGCCTACAGGATTTTTTTATGCTAACTAATCAAAACAATTACAACTGATCACCATTATTTTGAACTAATCAAAACAATTACAACTGACATGTAAAGAAGAAGGTGATTAGTTAAACCTGAGTGAGTAATTTTTTTATGAGATGGGTGATCCTTTGATTCTGTTTTTTTTATTTCATTTCTATCATTTGAATGTTATAAGCATTGAGTAATGTTTTAATGTGTGTCTTAAATGGGGTGATTATTTTCTATACCCACTGTATCATTCAGAGTCATCTGGTGTGTAATGGTGCTTTGTAGACAAACTTATCAATTGTATTTCTTAGCAGTGGTGGCAAATATATCTAGGGGCTTTAATTGCAACAATACAAAAATAGTAATTCTATTCAAAAATGACTAACCTAAACCTTTTCCTTATATGTGATGTTGGTCATGATACATTTGTGGTATATCAGAAAAAAATAAAGTAGCATTTTTCATTGCATTGGTCAATACAATGCCTTATTTGGACCACTGCAATGAACTGTAAAACTGTGTTTGTGCCCAAACTTCACCTTACAACTACTGTAAAGCATTTCATACATCAGGTAACATATTCATAATTATTTCATGTAATAACATTCTATGGGGGACCTTTTAAAGACTTTAGACCAGATGTGCAGCTTAACCCAGGAATTAACAGGTGAGTTAAGCAGGGAAATCACCAAACTGTGCGAGACACTGGCCCTTCAGGATCCCTGCATTAGACACTTCAGATGTCTGGTTCCTACTAACTTCACTGTAACACACTCAACTCTTCCTTGATTTCTTTAGAATTCAGGATTTCAAATCAGACCCCTCTGAGTGGCCGCAGTTTATGCAGAATTTTGGAATTTCCTTTTAAGATCTCACAAAAAGTGAGGATACAAAGCCAGGATTGTGCTGAACTATATAAATATGTCAACTTACCTATTGTCTAAAGGCTCCTGTCTGTGCGGATAAGCACACTATATGGACAAAAGTATTGGGACACACCTCTTAATTATTGAATTGAAGTTACACCTTCCTTCCATTGAAGGACAATCTTAATGCTTCAGCATACCAAGACATTTTTGACAATGCCATGCTTCTAACTTTGTGGACAAAGTTTGAGGAAGAACCTTTTCTATTCCAGCATGACGGTGCCCCAGATCACAAAGCAAGTTCCATAAAGACATGGTTGGAAGGGTTCAGTGTGGAGGAACTTGACTGGCCCGCACAGTGCCCTGACCTCAACCCCATCCAAGACCCTTGGGATGAACTGGAACAGAGATTGCGAGCCAGGTATTCTCATCCAACATCAGTGCCTGACTTCATAAATGCAGCACAAATTTCCCACAGAAAATCTTGTGGAAAGTCTTCTGAGAAGCGTGGAAGCTGTTCTAGCTGCAGCTCCATATTGAAGTCTACGTATTTGAATACATTGTTATTAAAGTCCAAGTTGGTGTAACGGTCAGGTGTCCCAATACTTTGGTCCAGAGAGCTTTTTTTTTTTTTTTTTTAGAAAGTGGTAAAAGTGGCTGGTAAAAATGACTGAACCACTGTACCACTTTATATGAAACAAGGCCATGTGTTTTATTTGTAGACCTACATCATGGGTGTCCCTGCGAGCATCAAGTGCCTCAGAGTGTGTTGACATCTGCTGTTCTCATTCCTACAGCCCTCCAGACCTTCTCATCACTCTGTGGTTTGGGTGTCTGGCTGGATGCAGAGGTTAAGGTGGCTGTCTGACTTCATGATGAATCTGAAGAGCCCTGTTCTCTCTCCCAGCCTGCTGCTCCTCAGTCCTGCACTGATGAGAGGAGCTCCAGCTCACTGTGTTAGCCATTAACTTCTGCTTCTTGAAGGGAGATAGACATTAAAACACTCGGATGTAAAAACTCACCACCATCGCCACTCTGTCGGTAAATAGACGACTCTATATTTGATTTATTTACATGCAGACATGTTTCTTTCTAAGCTAGTGGGGCTACTTAGCATTTGCTAGTGTGCTAGGCTAGCTAAAGGAAGCTAACGTTGGAAAATGATTATTCGTTTTAAAAATTTCATTTGCTAACACTGAAATTTTTCGAGCCAGTTTAACTGATCATAGCTCATGTCTTCCTCTGACAACGATAAAAACATCCTAATTCGTTTAAAGAGTAGACTTTAACCTGAAATACACGCTCCTCCTTTGTTTGCTAGTGGTTAGCACTACGGTTTGTTTACAGGGTTGCTGGTTAGTTGGTCGCTGTGAAAACTTACCTATAATTAAAACTTTTTGAAATATTTGCTGCTAACTAACAAAGTAAAGTCTAAGGTGTCATTTTTCTTGTAATTTATTTAATTTGCCAACCTTAAAATGTGTTTTTTTTGTCTCCAATTCCATACACTAACCTTACTGCTTCCTTTTTTCACTTCTTCTCTGACCAGGTTGGTGAGGTTATGTATGTCTGAAAGTCTCCTAAATATCATTCAGAGCAATTTATGGCTTGTTTTTGTGTGGAATCCTGACAAGTGGGAAGATGTTTGAAAACTAACTACTGTATCCTTGCCACAGGTAAATATCTCATGAACATATTTATTTGTTTGGACTAGGTTTTTTAGGAAAGGTCACAAATGAAAGCCCTTCACTATATTGACCTGCTTAACCATGTTTTTAAAGTTTTAAGATATGCTATGATAATGTACCTGATGCGCAAAGCAGTTGATTTAATTAGGGTAGGTTTCTCAGACTCAGATAAGACTAGTGTCTAGGATGTTTAAGGCTGTTTTCCCAGACTAAGATTATCCTAAATACTAGACTAAAAGGCTCTTCTGTGGTAGATCAACACTGACAATGATTATATGTAATACATGTCGAGGAAACCCGCCTTTAATTGTGAAACACCATCATTACTTTATGTACTTTATTACTAAGCTTAATCCACGTCTTAGAAAACAGGTCCTCCCTGTTCAACCCTAATGAATCCACTGAAGTCAGTGCTCCTGAATCCTTGTTTATGTCATGGGTTTTCATGTTTGTGTTGTTTCAGTTAACCTGGTGCTGCAGCGCCAGCCATGCGGATCAGGCTGCAGGGCTCAGGCCACGCGGCCCTTCTCCTCTCCGAGCTCAACCGCTGTCGCCTCTCTCGGCTCCTGTGTGATGTGGTCCTGCAGGTCGGGGGCCGTTCCTTTCCTGCCCATCGTGCAGTGCTTGCCTGTGCTGGGACTCACTTTAACAGCCTGTTTTCCAGGATTGCCTATGGCCAGGGTGGCGCTCCTGCCACAATCTCTTTGGACTTCATATCTGCGGCCAATTTTGAGAAAGTGTTGACTTTCATTTATACAGGTGAGATCCTCACTGATTTGATAGATGTCGGGGTGTTGTACGAGCTGGCCGAAAGGCTGGGCGTTAGGGAGTTGGTGCGTGCTTGTCATGCTACTTTTCCCGACATGAAGAGCTCAGACGGAGACGTAGATACAGACAATGCTCCTGCCACAACCATGGCTGCTTCGGTTTGCTCTTCCTCCGCAGCCTCCTGCTCTTCTCTTTCATCTCCTGCTGCTGCCACTCCAGTCGCACCTTCCCCGCTTCCTCAGAGCAGGGGGCCCAGGCTGAGTCGTGCTCAAGTGGCCCCTCTATCGCTGCCTCACTCCCCTAAAGCAGAAGATGGCTTTCAGTTGCATTTGAGTTACAGTCAGCTGGCCGACAGCAAGCAGAGCCCATTGGACGGCCACCGTTCTCAAGCTTCCGAGATTCTTCCAGGTCTAACTTTGACACTTAAAACGGAGCAAGAAGAAGAGAAAGTGGATGGGACTGACACCTCAGAGGACCAAGCAGTCAGTAGTGGGAGCAAACTGGTGGTAACAGAAGCGTGTTCCATTCCTGACTCCTCAGCACAGGCAGGTGGAGAAACGTGTGCCCCCTCATCGTCTTCTGGTGATCCTCTGGAAAACCTGCAGCTCAGGGCGGTGGAGGGTGGTGTTGGACTTGAGGTTGAGACAGTAAAAGAGGCCGTCTTGTTCGGGGAGGAGGACGATACAGAAAAAAGGAGCCTGCATGAAGGTCAGACAGAGGAGGGAGATCAATGGAGAGCACTGGCATGCGACATAATCGAACTAAGCGATGATGAAGAGAATTACATAGAGGAAGAGGAAGATGATGAGGAACTGATGTGCATAGAAAATGGAGGAAATGATGCAGGGGCCAATCTGGGCCAACTGCCACCATCATCACAACCATGTAAAGCTTGTGGAATTTTGCTACCTGCAGACAACAGCATCCTCCGTTCTCATGCGGAAACACACCTGTCTGAGACCGGGAGCTGCCGAGTGTGTGGCGCTTCGTTTCCTGATCGCGCGGCCAGTGTCACCCATGCGCTCACACATGTGGGCATCATGCTGTTCTCCTGCGACATTTGCGAACTTCAGTTCTGCACAGAGGCCAAACTGATCCGCCACAGACGACAGTCAGCTGCCCGGTGTGTTCCCCAGCAGCCCATCCAGCTGAGCAGCACGTCTGGAGCACCTGGGGGTGACCTGCAGTGTGCCGTGTGCACTAAATCCATTCCTAAAGATTTCAAGGTCTGTGCAGTCATTTGGAATTCATTTGCTTGAACATATAATTCATAGAAGTTTGCACAAAGTTTTTTCTTCCTTACATCATAATTTCAGACAGACTTGCGTACGAGACTTTTAACACTGTATGATACACAGTATGGACAGAATTACAGACAAAATTCAGGTAGTGTTAAGTCACATATGCAAGTCTCTTTTAGATTCTTAACAAAAAGCTTGGTGTTTGAAGAAAATGTGTGATGATTGAGTCATGCAGTTTGTGAGATCTCCACTTCTGTCACTTTCAAATTCTGGGTGTTAGAAGAGAGAAATGCTAGTTTCTTCACTTCAGGGAGAATTCGACAAATCTACACTAATTGGTGGTTTGTAGCTCCAGGGCAAAACTAAAGCAACCTTCAAACACCAAACATGTCTTACTGAGTACATAAGGGAGTGTAAACTGTCCAGATTAGATTTTTGCTTTGAAGGGATTCTTCACTCAAAAATGGTAATGTGGCATCCAGTAAATAAACAGTTGCTTTAATCATTTACTTTGCTTGAATTAACCACAGTTTTTTGCCTCCTGCTTTCAGGCTGTCAGGGAACACTTGCAGAGCCATGTATGTCTGCGAACCATGCGATGCGGTGTGTGCCAGTCGCCCCAGCCCTCTCGGTGTACCCTTCTTTGGCACACCCTGACTCACCTTCTTATCATTCACTCCTGTCCACAGTGTGCCTGTCCCTTTTTAGAGCGTCCTCTGCTGGACAGACATTTGGCCATGCATGCTGAAGAAGGAGGACCTTCAAGAGAGGATGAGGTCGGTCAGGAGGTTGGTACAGAAGGTCAGGGAGAATTTCAGTGCTTCTTGTGTCCGCAGACCTTCCGCTCAGACACAGCCTTTCATTATCACCTCAGCATGCACCCGAACGAGTCGCACGGTGTCCAGGCATGGCCAGCCAAGCGCAAGGCAGACCAGTCTCTGGAATTTTCTTCCTCCTCTTCCTCCCCACTAGAGGCAGGTGGCTTGGGCAAACTCGGCAGCCTGGGATTTAACATGGGGATGGGGCTCGGCATTCCAGACAAAGTGATTCAAGGGGGCATGCCGTTCCCCGCTGGACTCTTGCAGAATGGAAGCTCTTTGGGCTCCACCTCTGGAGCCACAGTGCTCAAACAGAAGTGGTACCGCTGCCGGTACTGTGGCAAGCGCTTCGCACACTCCGGCGAGTTCACCTACCACCTGCGCATTCACACTGGAGAGAAGCCCTACCAGTGTAAGGTGTGCCTGCGCTTCTTTCGCGGCCGTTCCACCATGATCTGCCACCTGAAGACACATGCCGGGGCCCTCATGTACCGCTGCACTGTCTGCGGCCTCTACTTTTCCACGCTCAAGATGGTCTCTTCACACATGGAGCTTCACAAGGACCACTTGCCTCCAGACTTCAACTTAGAGGAGACATTCATGTACAACGACCACTCCAAAGAGCCTCTCCCCAATATGGACTCATGAATTTATACTCGTGCATTTATACTGTGCCTCAGTAAAAAATTAGAGATGCACCGAAATTTTGCCCATCCAAAATTTTCAGCTGAAAATTAGCATAAATTATTATTTTTTTTTTTAAATGCAGTAAAAAAAGTTAACCCTTACCATTAGGTCTGTCAGTGATGTCAGTTAGAAAACAACCCTTTGATAGTTTTTATTTCCTACATAACACTGCAATGCTAAAACGTTTATATGATGTACTCTGACATTCCAGCATATTGCGTTACATTGCAGTAAGCATTTGTTGCACCGTAATATACTGTCTGGCCAAAAAAAGTCACTGTTTAGATAGGTAAATGCTTAAGAGCCTGTGATTGGTTAATGTGATGAATGCGTTCAACCGCCAAAGTGTTGTAGACCTTGACTGATGCAGTGAGTGGCAGCACATTTGTTGAACAGTTACTGGAATTGGGTTAAGAACTGTCCAACACATTGAAACTTGGAGGGATAGTGGTGAATTGTTGACTTTGTGGGGGAAAATGTGATCAGAAAAGGGATTATGGTATTACTTAAACAACACTACAAAAATGCTTCAGTTTATTAAGGAGGATAAAGATTGGACTCTGGAGCAAAGGAAAAAGGCTGTGTGGTCTGATGAGTCCAGATTTACAGAGGGCTGGGTGTGTCAGGATAAGAAGGGAAGCGCATGAAGTGGTAATATCATCAGGCATAGTGGTCACTCCTCTGGCGTTGTAATTGGTCAGGTCTAGGCTAAGCAATATAGTGTGGCAATAAAATGTGTATGTGAATGTACTGAATGACCACTTTATCCCATTCATGGGAAACGGGATTTATTAGCATATTCCAGACTACAGTGCCAAGACTCTTTGGGCTCAAATTGTGGTTCAGGATTCATTTTCATGAATAGTCTTGACCTTTAACCCCACTTAAAATTTTGTGAGATGCTGGAGCCTTAATGGAGAGATTCCACAAGACCTCTGCCAAAAATGTATGCACACTCTGGATGGACATGAATGTTGTGACGTTGCGTAAAGTTATTGAAACAATGCCGGGATTAATGTGGGCCATAAAGTTAAAGACTCAGTATGCAGCTTTTTTTTGGCCAGGCACTGTAGACAAGGTCTACTGAACATTGAATGATGGCAGCAAGGAGAGGAACCATATAAAAAATGATAGAATAGTCTGAACTGAATAATAGTCTCTAGGTTAATCAGTTTTTAGAAATAACTGTTAGTTGTAGTCTTAAATTAAGATTTAATTAAGGATCCATGATCATATCAGAATCACATTGGTACTGGCAGACAATGTCTAAAAATACTGACATCACATATATTTAAATTGAAATTTGACTATTTTTAACTGAGATTTGTTTATTGTACTATTTTACTGATTCCTAATCCCTAAAAAATAAATTATTGATTTCTCTTTAATGATAATTCAGATTCATTTGGTTCTAGTTTTTGCATTATAAAGCCATTTATGTATCAGCATTGGATAGTGGTTGCATATTGGCTTTTCTTTTATCAGGACATCGCTAGAATTTTAGGCCTTGTGATTAATTTGGCTTATAAATATCAAGATGAAACACATTTCAGTGGTGGAAAAGAAATATATGATGTATGCAAAAGTGCAAAAATGCTTTTGTGGCCCAGCTTCTGTCCCTCAATACTTCCACTTTAGGTTTTGGCCAAAATGTTTCAGTTCGGTGCATCACTAATTACTATCGGTCACTGTTGTCGAGGACCAATTGTCTGTAAACTTGAGGAAAATTTTTTTTTTCTGTGCTTGAGAAAGGAGACATTTTAAAATAATCAGAATTTTCTTTCTCGTTCGGTACTGTTATTGCATTGCCACGTGGTGGCAGCATTTAGGTATTCTCAGAAGTGCAAGGACGGCCTCGTTGTGCCTGTTGATGCCGAGAATTAGTTTAGGATTACCTTTTGATATTTCTTCCTTCCAACTCATCTAGTAATAAGTATAAGCTAAAAGAATATGGCGATTCCAGAGTGTTACAACTGCATATCTCGTGGATTGCCATGTTGGTGTCAGTGGGTACTACAGAATTTGCAAAACGGCATCAAGTTCGAACTGCTTTATTGCGTCCAGAAACGTTTATCACGTAGAATTAGAAATATCTAATCATGATGTTCCCTGTTATTTGTATGTTGTGTATAAATTCACCATGAAATCCCCCAAAGGGTCATTTGTACAAGGTTAGTTTTATGTATAATGATGGGAAATGACCGAAGGGCAAGGCGCCAATATATCTGTCAGACTTTGAGTTAAAGCTTCCCCCCATGGAACGTGGTTGTGGACGGTAAAAAAAAACATGCTGGCACATCATGAAAGCTGTATTCAATCCTCTGTGACGTTTTTATAAGCTTCACAAACTGAGTTCACCTCAACCTGCTTTACGGGCGAATTTAGAGAACACTCTGGAGAGCGCGGTAAAGATACTGGTGGAGACAAACCTATAGTTGCGTGAAAAAGTTTATGATCCCTTTTGTGTTACTTTTAATGGCTCCAGAAACCCAATCTGAACTTCATCTACGTCCTTATAACGGTCTTAATTTTAGAACAAGACAATATTTTACAGTGCTTCATCTTTGTTATATAAATGGTTTAAGCAGTTACGGTCTTGGATGGAAAAACAATGTGAACTCATATTTAATAACAAGTGAAACCTTTATTGGCAAGAACTTCAACCAAATGCTTTCGCTGGCTGCGAATAAATCCCGCTCAGGTGTTAGGAGGGATTTTAGCAGGTGTTAGGGAGTATTTTTTTTTATTTCATGTACATTTCTGGGATGTCTTGATTGAACACCATGCTTCAGATTATGCCGCTTCATTTTAATAGGACCCTAAGTCAAATCCACCGGCCGTCCTGGCTAAAATTCAACTCAACTTTTTTTCCCTTATATAGCACCTTTCATACCAAATGCAGCACAAGGTGTTTTACAGCGTGAGCTGAAACTACAGAGAGGGAAAATAAGAGGTAGTTAAATAAGATCAGTCAAATCAGTAAACAGCCAAAGAAAAAGAACAAAAAGTTCAGCTTTCGGCTCGTCTGCCCACAGATTGTTAGTGGAACTAGAACCGGGCAATATGACGATTTATCGTTCTTGTTGTGTCACATCATGTCTCACTTTGCTTCTCTGAACATCTAGGTATGGTCAGTACTTAAAGACAACTGACCAACTTTACCTGTATGTTTCATTACACACAGCATTGTTAGGCCTTTTTGGTTTAGTGCAGTGTGTAAAATGTTAAATAAAAATGGTTTTTAATAGTAAAAAAAACCTGAAAATGTAGCACTACTTACCTTTTGGTTTTGGATGTCATCAAAAATAGTTGTATATCCAAAAAAATTATTGAAATAGTTTATCGTTTTAACTTTTTAAATAATTTTACCATGAACATCACTCTTGGTCATTGTTTTTCTTACAACAGACAGACATTTTCAAGTATGAGAAATGTGTCTACAGATTTGATCATGGAGAACACTCAAATTTGCACCTTGTCCGAATGGGACACTTGTTTTGAGTTTAATGTGTGGTTGTCATCTTTTTATATATATTATCATCAAAGAGCTTGATTGGTTAAACCATGTTCAGTGAGAACGAGGCACTGTAAATATTGAGTTGCATTTTTTTTTTTTTTCCCCCCTACAAAGACGTGTGACTTGGATGAAGATTTGATGTCATTGTAGGATGAATCTAAAGGAGTCAGAAAGATTTTTCTCACAACTGTAGAGCAGCAATAAGTAGCATTTTCTGTAACAGATAAAGTTGTAATGGGAGACGGCGGGAGGCCGGGTTAGTGTGCAGTACAAACCGGTAATATCTTTGACAAGCAAACTAAAAATGATACCTATTGCTCCTTCGAACGGTGACTGTCACGACATGATGGGTTTTATTTGGACAGCGTGTGATATTTTTCTAATGTGAAAAAAAAAGCCTTATCAGACAAGTTCAGATATGTAAGTATTTATTTATTGTATTTAAAGATTTTTTAGTTTCATTCTATTTTGTATTGGATGTTTTCATTATGAATGGATGTGTATTACTTTTGTTCACGACTGTATTTGTTTAGTACGTGTTCTGAATAAAAGGAAGATCACAAGCCTGCATCAGCTGCTGTGAATTTTGTTGATGAGGATAAAATGTCACTTTTTTTTTCTTCTGCCCATAGCAAACGGTTTTTACCCCCAGAGGGGAAAAGAAAAACACATCCAGACCAAAAAGTCTGATCCAGACTAAGACTTCCTTTAATACACCTATAAGTAAAAACAAAATTTAAATGCCAACTAAGACACAAGTCTAAAATTTTTTAATGCACGTACATATCATTTGTCTGTTACACATTCGGTCGGTCATTGGATACACAAAACTGATGAGACTTTGCCCAGTTGGTGGTGCAACCACAGATCTAGAGCAAATGGCTTTAAAAGCACGGCCGAAGGTGGAATGAGATGGACAAAAGCTCCTGTGGCCAACTTTAAATGGAGCCGAGCTTGCAGATAGGTTTTGTGGAACAACAGGTGTACAGAAGGTTCTAGCAGTGAGAAGTTTTTCCAGTGTACAGATACTACTTGTGAATGCTTTGCTAATAGCTTCCTTTGAGGTGTGGCATGTTCCTAGACATTACCATGGCTTCCTGTGGGAGTCGCAGGCAGTCTATTCTTCCTCTATTGAAACCACAATTAGGGAATTCCTACGTAGCGTTTGTTTACACGAGCTTTGGCCCCCAGTGGCATTTTGCCTCCAGTGTTTACAAGCAATAAAAACAAACCGTTTTGAGTGTTTGAATGTTCTTTGTCACTGGCTGTTGGTTCTGGTGCTGAGAAATTGGACATTTTGGAAAGGAACATTAACCTAATCCTTTCTTTGTGTTATAAAACCAACAACAAATAGTCTTTTGAACAACGTGTTAAAACCAGAAACTGAGATGGAAGAGGAAGCACGGCAGGATGCTTCGCGTGTCCAGAGGTGTTACTAAGTGTCTTTTAAAGGAATTTATTTTTCTTCACAGCAACATGTTAGGAGAAGCTTTGAAGTGTTTCCTTCCTCACTTCTCCCAAGACTCTATGCTGATATGCTGGGCATGTTCCTTTCTTATGATCCTATCTCTGAGTGACTTGTGCTGGCATTGCTGAGCTTTCTCTCCTTCCCTGGCGCCACCGTCCCCGTGCCGTTGGCTGGGGTGTCAGCTGGGACGCCGGTGGGCGACAGTGGTGAGATGCGAGAAACTATGCTGTTGACAAGATTAGCGCGGAAGCTCTTGCTCAAGAAGTTGTAGAGGATGGGGTTGGCGATACAGTGGAAGAGTGATAGGCACTGCACCACACTGAAGGAGAAGTAGAGCACCTCTACGGCGTTGCAGGACATCAGGTGCGGGTTCAGGTCGTCCACCATCAGTAGGAACATTACCGAGTGGTAAGGCAGCCAGCAGGCCACAAACACCAGGGAGTAGACGTGCACCAGCCACAGGTCCCGGCGGCCCTGAACGTCTGGGGATGCCCTGGCAGCCCGAGCGATCAGGATGTTGCAAGTGATGATAATACTTGCTGGCCCCAAAAACTGGAAGATAAGGCACAGGAAGGCCACAGATACGAACCATTCTGTGTAATTAGTCTGGGGTACCATGTAGCACCCGGGTTCGTCCCACTCCAGCAGGTCCACGTGCACGTTCTCCAGCAGTGCCAGCACCACGGACAGCAGCCACAACCCGCCGCAAAGCACCCATCGCCTGTGCTTGGGCTGCTGCGGGAACAGAGGCATTGCGTTCGGTCGCGCCAATGACAGGTACCTCTCAAGGGTCATGAAGGCCAGGAAGAAGGAGCTGCTGTAGAAGTTGATGACATAGATGAGGTGGGTCACCTTGCACAGGAAGCGGCCCCAGAGCCACACCTTGTCCATGGTCACCTCCAGCATGAAGAAAGGCATCGTGAGCACTACCATCAGGTCGGACAGGCTGACATTGATGACACAGAAGAGCACGCCACTGGCCGAGTGCCGCCGCCGCCAGTTCACCCAGACCACCAGGCAGTTCTCGGCCAGGCCCACCATGAAGAGGAACAGATAGAGGAGGAAGAGGGCGATGCGCCGTGCATCCCTGTCCAGGTCAAAGGTGCACTCGTAGAACCACAGGGTGGGAGGGTAATCGGTTGTATTCACGTCATGTGACATGGTCTGAAAAGATAGAAGAAAGGGTTAGCATGTGTGTTAAATAAATAAGTAAATGCTAGTGGATAGAATGTCTTAACGGTTGAGGAAATCTGCTTTCAACCTTTAACACGAACGCAGAATTGGACTGATGACCTGAATTTTGCACTCTTGGACCAGAGGGACCTTTGGATCTGGAGACATTTATCCCAAATCATTATAGTGTTTATATGGTCACATTTAGAGCAAGTGTTCAAAGTGATACTCGCTTAACCCACTTAAAGAGCTTTGCTGCTCCTGGGATATTTTCCCCGCTGGGGCTGCTGTTCTCATAACTGTCCTTACATAACGGTCACATACTGATATGCTGGCAAAGCAAAAACTTTGAAATCTCTCTTTACTGCATGCAGCCGACAGTTGAAAGCATAGTGAACTTTTTCAGAAATATACACTTGATTGCTTGCTTTTTTTTTTTTTAGTATTTTTGAAAACTTTTTAGTATTTTTCCCAAACAAACAATATTCAAAAATACAGTGCTAGAGGATATTGATAGGGGCTCAAATGTAATCTATATTTTGCTCCTTCAGCCTTTGAAGCCATTTGAATTATTTACATAGTGTGGCTTCCAATGATGTGGCACAAAATTTTTTTTAACATCACTCAGCAGCCTTCAGAGGTAGAGAAAAAAACAGAGAGGAAGGCCTACCTTGCCTGTGTAGGGTGCCAATGGACAAGCTGGAGTGAGGGTAGACCCCTCTGATGGAGCAGTATCCTGGACAAATGAAGGCTGTGCTGGCTAGAGATGTGTGGAGCTTCAGTCTTTGCCCTGGCTGCAATGGGGCCTTAAGCCCTCCTCTCTCTCCCCCCGCCCTCTGTCTCTTTAGTACTTTAGACCTGCTGATAGGACATGTTCCTCGTACAGGAAGGGGGCAAGCTAGGCAGGAAAGACTCCCAGGATGTGTCTCCAGCACAGCTAACATTGCGAGTACTGGCCCAGGTGAGATCTTTGTGATATCTGCCCGATATCCATCAAAACCACCAAAGCAATCAAGTGTACACCCATCATTTAGGGATACAGCTGTCAAGAACAATACGGGACATGATTATTTAAGGGGCATGTGATTACATTAACCTCGTCCCAAAAACTACCAGCGTTGCCATATTGTCCACAGTATAGTTAAGGTTAAGAAATATGAGTATCACCTTATCATTATTATTTGTAGGGCATTTGTACATATGCATGTGTAAAAGGACAGAACATCAACATTTTTTTCTTAAATAAATTAATGTAAACATTGCTTGTTTCAGAACATGTTGACCCACTACCCAGTCTATATATATTCTGAATTTAAGCTGCAATTAAGCATTTTGAATTCACAGTTTTTGTGATGTCATAAAAAATGTATTCACTTATACCCACCTAACCAGTCTGCAGCGGTTCAGTCCTGCCCCCATCACGTTGCAGCCGAAGTGGAATGTGTTTGTGGTCCGTCGGGTTCCCCCACGGTGGAATCTTTTATGTCTCTTCCAAAGTTCTAGGAAAGCCGTATAGCTGGACAATAGCGGGAAATGCCAGTGTCGTAGAGGAGCGTTTACTGAGAGGCACCGGCAAAGGGGAGGTAGGAAGCCTGCTATACATCAAAACCTCAGTGAGGAAGGTGGCCCTTTAACCCAGCGCTGCCTCCCCCTGCCCGCTCCTTTCAGCACCTCAGTAAAACCCTCCCGGTTATAGCCGTCTGGACAAATGATAACAATAACGGTATGCTAAGGGGTAAAAAAAAACTGCCCACTAACATCACGAACAACATTTGCCTGGATTTTTTCTACCTCGCTGACAGCTTCTGCTGCGGATTTAATGATAACATCTGAAAACTGGCCTGACCACTGTATTTCGTGAGGTTTCGCTCTGTGTACAGGTGAAGACAAGGCTGAGTTTAATAGAACACGTTTAACTCCATAACATGAAATTAAGTTTAATAATATAAGTTAGATCACAAAAAAAAATTGTTGAAGCAAAAATAAATACACCCTGCAACAAAAAGTACTACATCTAGTATTTTGTATGACCACCATGATTTTTAAGGACAGCACCAAGTCTTCTTGGTATGGAATGAACAAGTTGGCGACATATTGCAACATCTATCTTTTTCCATTCTTCAAGAAGAACCTCTTTTAGAGCCTGGATGCTGGATGGAGAGTGATGCCCGACTTGTCTCCTCAGAATTCCCGTATAGGTGTTTGATTCAGTTCAGATCAGGAGACATACTTGGCCATTCAATCACCTTCACCTTGTTCTTCTTCAGAAATGCAATAGTACCTTTAGATGTGCGTTTTGGATCATTGTCGTGTTAGAAAAAAGTACACGGCGACCAAGGGCATGGAGTGATGGTAGCATCTTCTCTTTCAGTATAGAGCAGTACATCTGTGAGTTCATGATACCATTGATGAAATGCAGCTCCCCAACACCAGCAGCACTCATGCAGCCCCACATAAGGACACTGCCACCACCATGTTTCACTGTAGGCACCATGCATTTTTCTTTGAAATCCTCACTTTTGTCTCACCATACAGTTTTGAAGCCATCAGTTCCAAAAATAGGAATATTTGTCTCATCACTCCAGAGTACAGAGTCCCAATAGTCTTAATCTTTTTCAGCATGGGCCCTAGCAAATTCGAAGTGTGATTTTTTGTGCGTGGGCTTTAGGAGAGGCTTCCTTCAAGGACGATACACATGCATGCCATTCCTCTGCAGTGTGCGCCGTATGGTGTCACGGGAAACAGTCACGCCAGTTTCGCTTTCTACTGCTTTAGCTAACTGCAGTGAACTTGCATGGCGATTTTCTTCTCATCAGAAGATGCTCCTGTCGAGATGTTAGTTTCCATGGACGGCCTGGACGTCTCTGTGAGATGGTTGCACTTCCATCTTTCTTAAATGTTTGGATCACTTTTGCTACACTATTCTGACTGATATGTAAAGCTTTGCTGATCTTGTAGCCCTCACCTTTTTGTGTAAAGAAATGATTTCCTTTCTCAGGTTTTGTGACATTTCTCTTCCATGTGGAGCCATTGCTGACAGTATGAAATGGGAAGGGCTTTTCTTTGTTAAGTAATGCCCTTTTGTAGGCACCTGTCTGCTGGACACCTCTTAAATGAATAATTAGACTCACCTGTGGTTGAATTCTTGTTAATTAGAATTTTGTAGTCTGAAGTTTGGCTTTTCTCCTTAGACTTTAAATGGGGTGTACTCATTTTTGCAACATGGGCTTTTGTGTGTGCAAATTAACAAATCCTGTTTGCAATCAATGGCCCACATTTGTGGGAGCATTTTGTAGTTTTGTATCCCATCGAAAATGTTGATTCTGAAAGGAAACTAAAAGTTTTCTGACAAATCTGGTGGGGTGTTCTCATTTATGCTGAGCACTGTATATATAAATATCCTGTGTACTGTTTTGTGGCCCTATATTGTGCCTCATTCAAAAAGCATCAGACTGGAATACTCCTCATAGGGTAAGTATGAATGGGCAGAGCCACACTACAGCTTGCTGAATTATTAAATGCTCTGGTTTTCGTGACATCCCAAAACGGGCTGTTTTTGCAACATAATTTCTATTTATGGAACAAATTGCCCAGGAAGTGTGTGGTAGGTTTTGAAACAACATGTGCGTACATCCGGGGGCCCAACTGGTCCTTTAGGGCTGGGGTCCTACTTAAACACACACACTAAACTAATAAGTGAATTGAGTCAGATGTATTTGAGCATGAAAATCAACAAACTCTGGTGGACACAGACCCTTCAGGACCAGAGTTGGGTACCCCTGTACTCCATCAAACTTTTGTAGCTTAAAAAAGTGAGGAATATTTGGATTTCCATAAATTATAATAATCTTAAAGCAGATAACTTGACAAAACATTGCAAACCAGCCATTATCATCTGGTGGAGCTGGTGGCCTGGTGGTTATGGAATTGCCCCTGTGATCAGAAGGTTGTGGGTTTGAATCCCAGGACTGCTAGAGGCACCACAGACGTACCCTTGAGCAACGTACTGTCCCCACACACTGCTCCCCGGGGGCTGTGTTCCTGGCTGCCCACTTCTTCACTTGGTGAATGAGTTAAATGCAGAGAAAGAACTTTACACTGTTCACACCATATGCTGTGGTGTGTTCATGTGTGACTATAAGGGCCACTTTATCAAAAAACATCTGAAAATGTGTGAACCCTTTGTCTTCTGCCGTCAGAACGAAACCTCAAAGCTCCATTTGTAAAAATTCCAGCTTCTTTTAAACTGTTTCATAAGAATATCAATATGAATGGTTTACAGTGACTTCAAATCTCTATCTAAAACTCTTTTGAACGGTAGCTCACTTGGCCAGCGAAGCACGATTCTATGCTGAAAGTTCAGTGCAGTCATCAGCTGTCAGCAGTGAGGGGGAAAAGTGTCTGAGGGCTGCTGTCGGGAGCCCTGCAGCCTCAGCGCTGTGTGTTAAGGTGGAGGATGATTTGTGTTGGCTGCGATTCCCTGCTTCAGATTAATGCGATGGCTCGCAGGACGCTCTGTTCTAGCCTTTCGTAAAACAGGGCCACGTTTTGGTCAGCATTTTGTTTGATTAGTAGAATCCCACTCTTCTCCCTCCCCTCTTTCCTGCCCTGTTTTCCCCCATTGTTAAGAGCAGTCACGTCTTTTTTTTTTTTTTTTTTTGCACTGGAGCAACAGGAAATGGTCCGTCAGCAGATTTGGGGCTTCTGGAAGAGTCAAAGCGGATCCTGTCCCTGACCCCCCCCACCACATGCTGGGCTAGACTTATCTGGGCCCCGAACTAATAAATTCAAACTCTCAAACTCTTATCAGGGCACAGCGTTGGTTTCAATTAAAGTGTTGGATGTTTAAAAAAAGAAAAAGCTGATGTATACCAGTTGTTGATCTTTTTTTCCCCTAATTCAAATTTGGTCAATTGTGTGTTTCCATTAATTCCTTTGCAATTTTATTTTAAAAATTGGAATAAAAATTCTGTTCATACTCTTGTTCTACCAAGTGGCTACAACCAGTTACCCCACTTGACATTGGTCTCAATTTGTGCTGAGCATCAAGTGTTCATACTAAACCACCTAAACACTTTACTGTGTCAAGTTCCTGAACATCACACACAACCCTCAGGGTCTTCAGGGGTTTCTTTTGTGCTATAATGTATTATCTCAGTACAGTGAAGTCTTCCCCATGATTACAACACTGGCTTTAAAAATATTTCACCACTATTATACTTTTAAAGGACATTAATATCCAATAATACCAAACTAGTTAATATGGATTTTAAAGTCAGTTTTAACATTTCTAAAGAAATTGTATTTAACAATGAAGAAACAAAAAAGGATTGGTGTATTAAGAATATTTTTTTATTTTAAATTTGGTATCACTCTAACTGGAGTGAAGTGAAGCTGCCCGTGACATACTAAATAATAAAGTAAATTAGAGTGGCCCCTGAACCCTAAAGTACTTGTGGCCTTATATAAAAAAATTATATGTAACAATGATATTAAATGTTAATTACCACACTATACATGTGGGCTGGAGCACAGATGAGAAGGAACTTTGAAGTCTCCCTTGGAAGATCTGCAGGCCTGCAGATGGTCCGATGGAGTTTTAACTTGTGTGAACTTGTTCGATGAAATAACAAACTCAAGCCATGTTTCTGAAAACTTTCGAAAAATATATTTGGTCCAAACACTGATTTGCAATATAAATAAAATGCAACAATAAGGCATGAGATCCTAACTTAGCTTAACAGCCTCTATACTCTAAGCTACAAAAAAAAGTCTCATTCTTAAAGCTAAATTGCATAAAATAGCTAGAAAACATCTTCAACTCTGTACTCTAGGCTTTGTACAAATATTCAACATTCAAAATATTGCTTTTATTCCCCCCCCCACCCCCCAACCCCAAGACATCCAAAAGGAGATATCCTGTGCGAATGATAATCACGGTTCTGTTGCAGCTTAAAAAGAACAAAGCTGCTAAAAAGCAGTGCGCTACAGAGTACAGCAGAATTCTACGTTTTTGTTCTGTTCACACTGACAATAACAAGCTAAGGCAGTTTCTCTCCTCCACTCTGAAGAAGAATGAGAGAGAGAGAGAGAGCGCGAGACAAAAAGTTCACACAGGAGGTTTAGTGTGTAGTGTGTGGAACTGCTACAGGTTCAGTCACGTCTCTTCAGAGAAAGATTATGTAGTGTCCCCCCTTTTTTTCCACCCTCAATGAGAGAAAAATGATATTATAAGATGATTTTGGTCTCATCTTACCCTATTCACCAATAAATATACACGTGATGTATTTAACATTTATCATAATGTTTTAAGCTCATCTTAAAAACGTCTGGCATTTCTAGTGTGCTTATGGAATCATGTTGGCTTTTGTAAAACGTATATACAAAAAAAAAAAAAAAAAAAAAAAAAAAAAAAAAAAAAAAAACCGAGCAACATGGAAAGATACAACTGGAATCCTTTTCACCCTGGACGTCATCGTGCTGGCGGCGCTACGCAAAAATAGTGGAGATAAAGTCGCGGAATCGTTTGGCGTATTGTTCTGGGTGAACGGTGGAAATTTCTGCACCGGCCTGAAAAAGAACAAAGTGAACCACTTTAATTTCGACAACACCAAATTTATGGTGCATATAAATAAATGTGCTACAGACAGAGCTTGATTTGAGAGGGGATGCAAAAGGAAGCTATTAATCTATTAAACTAAAAATGACAAAGATCATTGCCCTTGGAAAAGCCTCCTTTCCTCCTTTCCCTTTTGGACTGTGATGTATCCTAATATAAAAGTTTAATACGCTTGTCATACACCCAGAGTTGTCTACAGACCACTGAAGTGGTGTGTCGTTGGGTAGTCAGCGACCCAGTAAGAAAATCTATTTCCCTTTGGGAAAAAATTGCAGCAAATGCAAATGACACCTCTATGGCACTGTGTGATAATCAAAAACGGGCAATACATTTGGTACTATGTCCATGTTTCTTCTAAATGTACAAAATATGAAATATGAATGTTAATGCAACATCAACTAAACATGAAAGTGTTGGCATGATGTCACTCTGAGTGTGACATCCATTCCATGCCAGTGTCTGTTAAATTCCTACACAAGTGCCTCATTCTGCTTTATGAGGGACTGATTAGTGATCACCTGAAAAGCATAAAAAACACTGCTGTATCCAACAGTGCTGATTCAACACTCTCCTCTTGCAATGTGACCAGTTGGATGGTAAAACACTACTAGAAGTACATCAAAGGTCAAAGGCAATTATTGTCATTTAGTTTATGAATGAACAAGAGATTTGTTTTCTTTGAATTACTGAAGTTCTGTAAACACTGTATCATTTGATATTTCCTTTAAAATTATGCTTTAAAGTAGAGGTAGACCGATTATCGTTCTGGCCAATTAATTGGGCTGAAATTTGGCCATTTTTACATAACTCGCATCTGCCGGTGTCAGCGCATATTAAGAGCGAGTAGCCTACAGTTGCCTAGTAATAGCATTAAATACGGAAACCATCAGCCACAGGACAAAATTATTAAAGAGCGTATGGATAAGATACATTGTTAACTGTTTGTGTTTGAGGAAATCGCCCCCAAAAATAAAATAAATAAATAAAATAATCTGTGTTACATATCAGCCATCAGCCAACTCTTATTACTAAATTTTGGCATCAGCTGTAGAAAAACCCGGTCGACCTCTACTTTGAAAGAACAATGAAATTTTTGCAGAGGTCTCATTTTTTTTCCAGACCTGTATATTTATATTTTTTCATATCAGCCCTTTAACCTCCACATTTGAAAAAGTTTGCCAGTTTGGTTGGAATATTTTGGTTTGTTCAATACACAGCAGTGTTGATAAATGTGCAACATTCAGCAAATTCTCAAAGATTGTATGACTATAACTGTAGAGTTCATTTTTGGGATTTCATGAGTGTTTTATATCAAACTGCTGAAGTCAAGATGGGGGCTGACACATTGCCATGTTTAAACAGACTGTCTAATCATCTTATAAAACGAGGGAAATACGAAACAGCATTATTCCTGCAATAATAGTTGGAACTCAGTTGAAAATGTTTTGCAGTTTGACAACTAGAGAGAGCATAAATCAACATATGTGATGGATGATCCCTGTGCACCTTGCCTTAATACTCACCCCGTGCTTCACAGTCTTTGCAGCATGTGCAGCTTTCTTCTTGGTGTCATATTGCGTCAACACGTCTATTAGGCCCATGAAGTACACCTCCCTCTGCGGCGCTCCTGGAAACCGGCAGGAAGTGACACTGTATGACTGGCAGAACCCCCCCATGTCTAACACATCAGCATTTTCCACAGAACAGTAGAATGAACACACTTCCTGAAAGATTAATCAACTTAATCTCAGCCTTTCAAGAAAACTGACCTGGTGCGCTTTTGACGGCATACACGTCCACGTATGGGTCAAACTCCCCGGGGCCCAGTGGTTTGAAAGAGTTCATGTAGCCAGCGATGCCCTCGGGTGACGTGCCAAAGGAGCCCACCTGTGGAGCCGGATTGAGGCCATTCTCTGCCTCTCCTTCATCCTCACAGCTAGGCTCCTCAGCCTCCTCTTCTTCACGCTCCGCCCGTGACACGTCATGGATCCCCAGCAGCAGGCTGTAGTCCATTATCTTCAGCTTCACTAGGAACTGCAAAACCCACATAACAAACATTGAATGGCTATTAGCAAGGATTAAAGGATTTTTTTTAATACAAGGATTTTTTTAATAAAAGAGGTTGACTTAGTACACAAACACTTAGCACATTAAACATACCATTCACACCCCATCCATATATGTATATTTACTTTTTGTGATGTCACATTAACCAATTCATTTACAGTTTAAAACTTAAAATACAAGAAATAGGACATGGGCTGATTAAATCTGCCTGGCATACTCTACTGTTCAGAAGCACGGACTGACATTACAAAGCATTTTTAAGCATTCTGTATTATAGCAGTATAAAATCACTCCTGAGGCTACATAACATTCAGTCTTACTAGAATAATCTACAGTATTTCTCCATATTGAAAATGTACCAAGGTTCTTCTTGGATATTAGAATCATCTTATACATTGCTATTCTACAGTTTTCTGTAACCATCAGCAAATGATTCTTGGAGTGTACATCAAATATATTAGACAACCAAACCAAACCGTCAAACCATGCCACATCTTTTAAAAATGTACCCACCCAAATGTTGGTCACAAAACCAACTTCTACAAGCCCAAACGATCCACTAAAGGATGAATTTACCTCCACATCTCTGTTAAGCTTCTCCAAAATCTTTTCTTTCTCCTCCTCCGTCACATACACCTTTTGCATGTTGTTCCTGAAATCCACGTCCTTGAAGGTGGGCAGCTCCTTTACCTGTCATTACCACAGGGATAAGCAAAGGACATTACAGCAGGATTTAACAGTCAGGTCTTTTCATAAATGTTATATTTTGTGGGGGGCAAAAGCATTCCAGTAATACCTTCTCCTTATCACTGGCCTCACGTGATACCAAGGAACCCTGCGGCAAATCAACAGTCCATGTAAGCATTTTAATATGGCATAAAGACAGATATAATCATGAGTCATCATAAAATCTCAGCACAGTGGTAAAGAACGCCCCCCTGTGGCCTACTGTCAGTAGCACACAGGGAGAATGCAGCAGCATTCTCAAGTAACACATTAGAGCGGGACAAGCAGGAGCAAAAGACACACCATGTCAAATGAATGGAAACAAGTGCATGAGTTATAAATACACAAATACATCATACTAACATCTGTGGCCTTTAGTGCACACTAACAGCAATTACCAATGGCAAGGTATCACTATTTCTTTTCTGATGCAGATATTAAAACCTTGACTATCGGCCAAATAAAAGCGTTAAAGTGAGCTATTTTTAAGGTAAGTAACAGTAAGCACATAAAAGCACATACATAAAAACTTGAGTACTTTTGGTATATTCTGTGCATAAATACATAAATGTAGGTTACCATGCTTTAAACTACTGTCTCTACGTATAAAAACATGTATGTACTAAGTGCATAAAAGTAGGTTATCATGCTTAAAATACTTTAAGTAATGTAAGAGCTTAATGTACTTACTTAATACTTTTTGTACTAAGTACATAAAAGTAGGTTACTGTGCTTAAACTACTGCTTCTACTGATATAAAAACCTGCGTACTACGTACATAAAAACTTGTGTGCTAAGTTCTTGATGTACTTATTACTTTTTGTACTAAGTACATAAAAGTAGTTTATTGTGCTTTAACTACTTCCTCTGTTTATATAAAAACTTCTGTAATAAGTACTTACTGTACGTACTTAGTACTTTTATATACTAAGTAAACACAAAAATAGGTTATCACGTTGAAACTACTGTCTTTCCTACCCCACACAAGAAACATTCAGCTAACAACCAGACATCACACAGTGCGAGTGTGTGTTATATCAGGCTAGACTGATTCAGATTCAGCCTTTTTCCATCTCTGAAATCCGGTGCAGCCTCTTCTGCTTATCATCCCGGTACCCACTGTATCAATGTCTTGTCTAATAGCAAGAGAACCTCCAGCTCTACACTCATTAGTATTCAACTCTCTCACCTTAAGATCGTATTTCCTGTGGACGACAAGCCTGTGGCTGAACATGTTCCTCATGACGATGAGGTAGGTGTCCTCGCTCTCCACACTGACGCGGTACATGCCCAGAAACTGGGGAAGGAGTGTGCTGCCATGACACTTCACTATGTGCTGCAACAGAGCAAGAATCAATGAGTGGTTGTGAATTTACTGAGATAAGGGTCCTCCAATAACCCCATTATGAAGTTGCAAAGGTCTAATTATTAGGGTCATTTTATATATGACTAATATTATATATGTAATTTTACTCCTTGTTTTATATATGTCACTTTACTCCTTGGGTTGCACTGAGTATGTTCATGACAGAAGAATTTCCCTCAAGATAAATAAAAGTTTTCTTATCTTCTTATCTTATCTCACATTTACATGCAGCTTTATTGGCTTTACGACACTGATTCACTGACCAATTTCCCGCATTTAACTTGAACAACACATTTCCACACTGCAGTGCACGTAGGGATGGGTATCGAGAACCTGTACTGAATTGGTACTGGTGCCTGACTGGTAAGTAGTGAAATAAGTGTAAGTGTCATATGCGAACACACCACAGCACAAAGTGAACAGTACAAAATTCTTCCTCTGCTTTTAACCCATTGACCAAGTGAAGCAGCAGTGTATGGAGACGGTCCCTTGCTCAAGGGTACCTCAGGTGGTGTCACTAGCAGTCTTAGGATTCAAATCCACAACTTTCTGAGCACAGGGGCAACTCCCTAACCATCAGACCACCAACTGCCCCAGACGCTGGACTCATATCCTGGAAAACAGTGCTGCTGTCTTTGTGTATGCAGTGTTAGTGCATTCTAAAACAGCCAGCATTTTCAAATGGTTGATGCTAGACTGAATGTGTGGGAGGGAGGGGAGCTGCGCTCTGCTCATCACCACAACACCACAATTTGTAGCATCTGCTCCTCCCTCATTATACATTACAGGCCAGAAGTTCAGGCACACCCTCTGATTAAAAATAAATAAATAACCCATACACTGCTCTGAACATTTTATTAAAGAAAAATTAGAAATACATAACACAAATGTAACTGAGTTAACTGGTTTTGAAGTGTAAAAATATACACTGTAAAGCAATTATATGAATGTCAGAGCTAATGTATTTCTTCAAAATAACCATCCCTTGTCCGTATCAGAGAAGCACAGACTTGCAGCATCCTTTCCAGCCATTTTTGGAAATAACTTCTGTCCAAACCTTCCCAGCAACTTTTCAAGCAGCAAACAGTTCTGTCTCACAAGCTGGACAATCATTTCCAACTTGTCGGTCCAGCTCGTCCCATGCAGCATAATGGGAGAAACATCTCGAGATTGGTTAGGGCAAGACATAATTCTTAAAACTTTCTTTGGACTGGATATAATTTTGAAGAATATTTTGGATCATTATCCTGTCGAATCATGGAATTTAGACCATGGATACGAAAACCAGAGGGAATTATGTGATGTTAAAGAACTAAGAGATACTTTTCCTTTATTGCACTGACATTCACTGACACAAAGTGAATGTCAGTGCAATAAAGACAGACCTGATGTCTCTTCAAAATGAATAGTCTGAGCCCCTGTGGCTAAATAATGTGGTACTACAGACTATAAAATACTGAAAACCACTCAGTCTTCTCTTGCAACAAATTTTGAAAAAGCAACTTATTAAAATCCCAGCCTGTAGTGTATATACAGGAAACTCAGGGAACAGTTTAGCTTATTTTGTCAAAAAAAAAAAATCTCTTCACATCTGTTTATGCGATGTCTTTAGTTTTTGTCAGGAGAGTAGCATCAATAAGAAAATTGATGAGCAGTATCAGTATTAATATTGGCATCAGTCAAATCCCAAAAATACCCATCCCTAATTGCACACAGTATGGCTATTATAGGTTTTTTTTTTACTTTCTACATAACTGGCTCTTGTAAACACACCCACCAACATATGTATTAGAAAACAAACGGCAAAAAAAAAAATACTCTAGGTGAGAAGTGCAATAAATACAGTCAGGAATTACTTCAAGATCTGTGTACTTTAATATCTTAATATCTGATTAATACAGTGCCTTATCTATTACTGTTCTTTCATTATTGATAATACATCTTTGAAAGTAATAAATAATACATCTATAGGCTAAACGGTTTGCATCCTGTCTAAGCAATTTCATCTGGGATCAAAACAATTTTCTTATTCTCATTATATGTTGATTTTCAAGGTGAAAATATGTACATAATTCTTTGTCCAATATGTAAAATTATGTAATGTTTGTTCCTTTATTTTCACTGTTTGACTGGAGGGAGGGTGTCCAAATTCCGCTCACATCTGTACAGAAAGTACTGAACTCAGGAGGAATTCATACAGAGTGTATTCGTTTATATTTCAGATTGGACTGTGATTCAGCCGTCAGAATTGGAATGTTACAAAACATGCAATAAAACAAAAATATTCAGATGGACACCATAAACCACCTCTGGGATTAATAAAATACAAAGTACACAGTTTCTTCACTGCATATGTCCCAAGCTGTCCGTGGCGAAATGGCACTACGCAACCTATTGCAATACATACATACACGGATCCATTCCACACTACATTATACAGATGAAGCTCTGGACAGACCACATTTGCACATCTGGAAAGGGCATGTAGAGTGGCAGTTGAAAAGGAAAAAAAGAAACTCTCTGATGCAGCTTGCAAGCCCAAACATCTGTTTATGACGCAGCAAATATGCTGAACTCCTCACAAATTCCTGGGTGTGTGAAACCGAGCCCTCGGGATCTGTATAAAACCTGGATGTCATCCAAAATCTAGAGCAAAGCAGTTGTTCAGCATAACCTCTGATCATTCAGCTGCCTCTGAATCAGACAAAACCCACAGAAAGCGCATAGCTTTCATGACAAGCCACAATAAACAATCGCCTGATTCAATTCCACAATGGGGTGACCACATTGTTACTGTAAAACGTGTGCGTGTGTGGGAACACCAACATTTTCCCCTTATTAACACCCAGTTTGCTTTGCATAAGTGACAACAGTCAGCAGGTCCAAAATAAGCAAGGGCATTTGCCTATGTCAAGGAAGCGAGTGGGAATATGAAAATGGCCTGGCTTGCGGAGGTAATGTGCACTGTTGCCCTATTTTCCTTTATTAGAGGCCAGAAGGCGGATAAATATAGATGAAGGGTGAAGTCTTCAAGCACGGGCGATTTCCTCAACACAAGCACCCTCATTTGGGATGAGATCAGTGTGTAAAAAATGCAGACAATCAGATGTCTGGCGTTAAAAAAAATGGAATGTTCCCACATATTTCAAAAGTTACAAATCAAGTGTAAATAGCAGATAGGAACTGCAGTGTAACCATGTAATTCACAGCTAGAATCATTTATAATCCATGGTAAAACATTCAAAAAAGTCAATTTCTGACCAATTTTGTCATGCCCAGTTCCACCCTCTAGCTAGGACTGGCCCAGTCATGCAGTACCAGCAATACTTGGGGGGGGTGAGGACTTGCAAGTGCTTCCTCAGTCACGTAAAGCACCACCATATCTTTTCAAACTGCCGCAAATGCAACAACGTTGGACAGAGCAGTATGCGAAGAGAACCCTTCTGTTAAGAGAGAACGAAGCCAATTGTGCTCTCGAGGCACTTTTCCACAGGTATACAGGAACTGCGCTGTACCTAAACCGCACTGCAATAAGAGGGAAGTTGTAGCACACTTTGATTTTCCATTGTGTCTCAACCCAGCAACGGTGTTGGTGTACAGTTCTCTCCCCACAGCTTATGGACGGTCGTTGTCCCAAAACCACGTCTGTGGAGTCGCACCAGTGAAAAGATTTTCTATTAGAGCTGGCTTTTTTTTTAAATCTTTTGTTTGAGTTTTTTTCTTTTTTTCCTTAGCATTGTTTAACCTTGTGATGTCCTTCTTAGCAATCTCCTGGTATACCTTTGCATTTCTCATAGTGTTAAAGAAAGATTTGTTAGCGTCATAGAAAACTCCCACTGAAGCTTCTCTTCAGTTGAGACAAGACAGTAGTGCTTGTCCTCTGTGGACTTCCCAGGTGTTAGTTTGTATCTCCAAAAAAACAATGGCCTGTTTCCAAGTTTGTCTGTTCTCATGACAAAATTTTTTTACCAATCAAAAAGCAGTGACGCAAACAGCTCAGCTCTGGCATGCTATCAGCCCTGCTGTTGGGCAGCAAGGGTACGGGTATAAACACGATTTTGTAAACAGCCCAATCACATATGTATGATCAACACAAAAAGAATTCCTGATTGTCCCAAACTGAATCATGGTGAAATTTAGCGAGACATTATTTTACTAAAAAACTCGCTATAGCAGCACATCATTATCAGGTGAGTGATTTACACCCTTGCCTAATAACTAACAATCAGTTTTGACTTCTAGTTCAAAAGCTGTGAAAGCTTCCACAAGACGTTTGGTAAGGATTCCCTTTCATGCTATTGTTCTCCTATATGCTGCATACTCAGGAGTAGATTAGAGGTACAAGTACCTGGTGATATTCAGACAGTATGCTGTGCATGTCAGCTACGTCCTCGCTGGAGATGTGCTTGACCACTAGAGTGCGGTCATACGAAGTGAAGATGAGTCCTTCGCCCTGCCCTTCCCCCTTAAAAGGCGGACTGCGGGTCAAGGAGACCTAAGGATCATGATCATACACACACACACACACACACACACACACACACACACACACACACACACACACACACACACACACACACACAC
>JBBPCX010000141.1:5294255-5312466 GCA_037974365.1 Hydrocynus forskahlii
ACATACACACACACACACACACACACACACACACACACACACACACACACACACACACACACACACACACACACACGGTAAAGCTTAAAAACAAAAGCCTTCTACAATATTAAGTATTTTGAGAAAGTCTTAGGCACATATGTTAATTGTTTAAAGTCATTTATCTGAGCGGTGACCACACAAATACAACATTAGAATAAATGCTAAATAAGAAGACAGTAAAAATTATAAAGATTTTTGTTTCTAAAAAGTACTTGATATTTTATGAGCTCACTGGAAGAAAATAGGTTTGGTACTAGATATCACATTGGTGCCTCCAGCACCATGAGCACCTAAAAGACCATGAGCACCTGGTTTAATCTAATTAGGTATTGATTGGGCCAATTCAGGTGTTTAAAACTAACAAGCAATACTGGACTTCCACATGGAGAGGTCTGGGAATGCTTAAGCGAACACGGTGACATACATAAAATCACTATTTACTACTACTACTGATATATACTGATTCTAATGTTAGTATTCTGATATTTGTTTAGGAAAAATGATGCCCAGCTTTTAGATAAAATGTTCTCAAGTGTCTAAAACTTTTGCATAGTACTATACATGTTACACAAGGATTTCTGCAGACTGGTAATAAACACAAACAATCACACTGGTGATGGGATGGTCTTAGTCAGGCCCCCTAACAGCCAATCAGTCTCTTGCACTAAGAAACCCTGTTATATGTACTGTGTGCTTTATCCTATTACTCTTAGTCCCTTAAGGAGGTGTAAATAAACAGCATCTCACAAATGAGCTCGGTATTACTGACTCCAATATAACAGCTGATGGTAAATGCATGAGTAAATGTAGGGCAACAAGGAACAAAAAAATGCTAATGGACAAATCTGATATCATAAGCACACGTGAATTACCTTATTTTTGTGCATTACTATCCCACTATTACGTGCTATCGTCTTATGTGCAGTTTTCTTACTGGGTGCTAAATCATTTAATTATGTGTAACAGTTATAACATGTGAAATATCACTACTTATGTCAATATTACTGATCTACTACTGATCACTATTACGTGCAATAACATACTCCTAACCACCATTTGTGTTACTAGTAATTCACTTAAGTGTAAGTTACTTATCGAAAGTATTAATATCTAGCATTGTGAATATAGCAGTGTGTATTTCATATTGAGGTTTTTATTTTGGATATATTTAGACTTTCTATTTTATATTGTTCCTGTCTCTGTATGTCTGTGTATTTGTGCAGTCATAAGCAATTTCCTCTGAGATCAATAAAGTTTTCACTATTCTGATTCTGATATTAATATGCATTAAATACCTGGTAGTCCTGATCCTCAATGCCAAATCGCTCTCGGAGGTTCCTGAAGACTTGAGGACAGTATTCTTTAAACTTGAAATGTCCTGGTAGATTCTCTCTGCAAAGAGAACATCTCGTCACTTTACCAAGGCACGCCTCAAAGAACAAAGATACGTGACTGTGTTTATGACACACTTCTTGATTGGCATTTAAGACCAAAAGCCTTCATTAAAGGAGTGAAATGAGACTAGGCCTGACCAATGTAAGAAACGACCATCTGATATATAGTGATGCACTGGTGAAATCAGCAAATATCCTGCCACAATCATGATGTGTGTGGGGAGATTACTTGTTGAAAAGATGGTTGTTGACTTTGATTTTGGTGTTGGCTTTGAAGTCATCAGGGAGGAGCATCACTGGAACAGGAACCTGGTTTAGATCGTTTATCTGAAGAGTAGAAACAAACCAATATGCAATGTCACGCTCTAAATATTCAAACACACAGTAATGGTAGAGGCTGTTTATGGAAAGCAGCACAACAGTATCACCAAATATCACCTGTGCCTACAAGGAGTTTGGAGTGAGTGTAATGATACACTCAACTCACAGTTTGATAGACCATTTAACAAAGTAAAACTAAAACAATGAAATGTTATCGCAATATTAAGAATAAAATTAAATGAAGAAAGCTGATGACTATTCAGTTCTGGTACTCTTCACTAATTAAACAAAAGCTTAAAGGCCATGATTAGGAATGTAAATTGTTAGGATTTTACAGATAATCTGATTGAAGCTACTCTTCTTAATCTGGTAAAAAAATAAAGACATCACATAAAATGATGTGAGATGATTCAACAATATTTTTATTACTTCTTGGAGAAATAATTTGGAGCAAATGCTACTAATGTTTGGTAGTGCATTGTATTGCTTCCTTCCCTCCCATTGATCCAATTAGCATCACCTATTCGAAAATGTCAGATGTGTTAGATTGCATTAACACTGCATCAATACCAATAGCAGCTCCAGGAGCTTATCAATATTTCAGCACTGACCAGTCAGGAACTGGTACCAATTTACTACCGGTTCTCAATATCCATCCCTAGTGATATATGCCATGAATGGTGGACTAGGGTGTTGACAGGAAACACTATAAGCAATGCAGTTACAGTACTGTGCAAAAGTCTTAGTGACCTGCAAATATAATATTTAAAAACGGTTTACATGAGCAGGGACTGTTTTACATGAATATTAATAAATATACTAAATACAACTAAAAGAATACAAATTACATTATACAATAGTGATTTTAAGTACAGTATATCAGTGTGTTTCTTGTGGCAGTCCAGTCTTACTTGTTTCATTCAGAAACCTGGTTTGACTCAATTGGTCCTTCACTAAATTAAATCAGGAGCTGCTGAAGGAATTTCACAAATCCAAACAACGGCTCGAGGAACCGAGGAGAAATCTGGAACTGAACCTGTGTTCTCCTAACCAGCACACAAAATAATTACTTTACATATAAAACAAATCTTGATACTTTTCAGTGTTTTTGCATTTATTCGAATGTTTTATTTGTTCGAATAAATATCTATTCGAAACTTTGCTGGCAGAAAGACAGTGTCACACTGAGAAAAATGGCTTTGAACAATCTGCATAGGTCCCTAAGACTTTTAACACAATATTGTGCATCAAACATCCTAATTAATCGAAGATTTATCCTCCATGATGCATACTGTCACATTTTTGCATTCTGCTATCACAATGCATTGTCACACCCCTAGTGTTTGGAGAAAAATAACTTAAAGCAGTGCTTCCTGACGCAATTCTTCTGGTTCAATTGTGTTTCTTTTATCCTTGGATAACGATAATATACTGCTTTAACTAAATATGGTGTTTTAGAGCATGAAAATATGGAACAGTGAAGTGCACATGGCCATGACAAGAGCTGGGATCACAAAAGTATTGAGACAGCTGACCATTACACCAGGGAATGTAATGCATTGCAATCAAATACATTGACTTTAATTTGGAGTTGGTCACCCCCTTTGCAGCTATAACAGCTTTTACTGTTCTTGGAAGGCTTTTCACAAGATTTTCAAGCGTTTCTGTGGGAAGCTTGTGCCCATTCATTCATTCTGTGCAGTATTTATGAGGTCAGGCACTGATGTTGGACGAGAAGGCCTGGCTCACAATCTCAGTTCCAGTTCATCCCAAAGGTGTTGGATGGGGTTGAGGTCAGGGCTCTGTGTAGGTCAGTCAAGTTCTTCCATTCAATCATGTCTTTATGGAGCTTTGTGCAGTGGAGCACAGTCATGCTGCAATAGAAAAGCTGCTTCCCCAAACTGTTTGTCCATAATGTCTTGGTATGCTGAAGCATTAAAATTGCCCTTCGCTGAAAGTAAGGGACCTAGTCCAAACCCTGGAGAACAGGAGTGTCCCAATACTTTTGTCCATGTAGCTGGGTTTAAAGTCAATACTGATGTAGGCCAAAATCATATAGAAGGTATACCCCAGGACCAGGAGATGTTTTGATCCTGTTCGAATTATTTTGTGACTGCAACCATCTTGACTACACTTAATTAGCTAGCAGAGGCTAATTTGTAAGATAATGGCTCGTCTAGATGGTAAATAAGACCTAAATAACGTTAATAAGTGCAGTTAAATACAGAAAGACTGGATGCATCCCTCTGACTACGGCATGTAGCCTGGGTGTAGCTTCATTAGCTTCAGTCACTCGTTTTGACGACTCTTTCGACTACATACATTGAGATAAGTGTGCATTTAAGCAATTAAACTGTATTTCTGTATAAAAATAGAGCCCTGACTGATTCCCACCCTTCTAGACATCAAAACCAGGCGGTAGCACGATGTGTTAGCCTACAAATATGGGAGTTGTCAGTGGAAGTTTAACGAAGCGGAGGGAAAAGAACCTACCGAGTGATTCACTCCCCACATAAACACGCTGAGCACTGGGTCGCTGGCCCGGAAAACTTTCACCTTCTGCTGGACAAAGTGCTTCTTTTTGGTCTTGGTTTTTGGAGCCAGCATGACCATAGGGCCCGTGGTGCTGTGAGAAGCCATCCTTCAAGCTCGCCCGTCCGGCTGAGAGTGAGAAAACCTTCCTGCTCCTGCTAGCAGGAGGAACCGACTCGATTGAACCGACTCTTCAGGACAAACCCGTCGAAATGATTCAAAAGCATCTCCTATTATGCATTTATAATATCACATACATAACATGTGGTTGTATAATTCCTGTTGTATCTGGCGTCCTCTTGGACCCAAACACACACACGACCAACACACTCTTCCCCTGAACTTCCCTCTCCTCCACCTAACACACTGAAAATGCTACAGAAGTATTGGGACACACCTGTTTTTCAGGCTTTGGGCTAGGCCCCTTACTTCCAGTGAAGGGCAATCTTAATGCTTGTGCACACCAAGACATTTTGGACAATGGCATGTTTCCAACTTTGTGGATAAGTTTTCTATTTCAGCATTACTGTGCCCCAGTGCACAAAGCAAGTGCCGTAAAGACATGGTTGATGAGTTCATTGTGGAAGAACTTGACTGGCCTGCAGAGAACCCTGACCTCAACCCCATCCAACACCTTTGGGATGAACTGGAACGGAGATTGCGAGCCAGGCATTCTCGTCCATCATCAGTGCCTGACTCATAAATGTGCTACAGAATGACTGGGCACAAATCTCCAAAATCTTGTGGAAAGCTTTCCAAGAAGAGTGGAAGCTGTTATAGCTGCAAAAGGGGATCAACTCCATATTAAAGTCAATGTATTTAAATGCAATGTCATTAAAGTCGCAGTTGGTGTAATGGTCATGTTTACTTTTAACCTTTCAGTGTATAATAAGGGTGAGATTAAAGGGTGAGGCTTTAATCATTGTGGGCACATTCTTTGGGATGCATGCTTAAGATAAATGGAAGAAATGATCCAAATCTAAAATGTATTGTTTTGAATTAATACAAGGTTGACTCGGATGTTCGATTCATTGGCTTAAATTGCTTGGCAGAATCGGTTCGTTAAAGTGATTCAAACGTCCCTGCTCTACCTCTGGCGCCTGAGCTGTCAGTCAAAGGTCGTAGGGGCGGGGCGAACTCCACACACATACACATAGACACAGACAGGTCTTTTTGATTTTTGACTCCTGGTTTCTTCTCATATGATGGACTTTTGAATCTCACACACAGCACTCAGGCAACCTTACATGTTGCAGAAATGAAATGTTTTATGATGGCTGAGAGAGGAATCACCAGAAGATCTCCCTGGTTAGCTCACCTGGGGCGCCGTCACATGTTTTCCTGATGGACAGGTGTGGAGAACCAATGAGCAGCCGGATATCGGACCCACGTGACCTATTGTAGGTGGACACGTTGAGTTGAATGGTGAGTATAAGCGTGTTTCTTTTAGCTTAGCATTCCTGACATTCATCTTCTGTCACTGCATCAGGGGTGGAACAGGTGCAGCCTACGTGGCCTTTGTGTATGGTGGGCCAGGATGTGTGAGATCTAATGAAAATCCATATATAATAAAAAGCATTGGACAATTGGAGGTACCGAAATGTGCTTGTATGTTCATTTAGGTCACACTGTGTCCAGTTTTTAAAAATATCTACTGAAAATAGGTCTCTTTGGTAGGATATGAGAAGCTGCTTGGATCACTAGATCCCTAGGATGACCAATATTTTGTTTTCATTTTAAGAATATAACCTTCTGCTTTGTCTTCTGAGCTAGATGTTGGTAAAACATTGGTTTTATAAAGATAATACTCGCATGAAATGCCATCAGTTTGAATAATGTCCAGTTTGAATAATTTCTTGGGACGTCCATGGTATAGGTACCTTCCATTTAGTTTCTATAACTAGAGCTCCCAAATAAAACACAGTAGACCATCATGTATATAGTAATATAGCTTATATGTGCTTTTTTCCCATGTTAATTCATTTATTTTTTTATTTATCTTTTCTTGCACCTCCTTTGCAAGGACCTGCAACCACTGGCACGCACACTGATACAAGAGGATGAGTGTGAATTGGGTGTCATCACACATTTTTGTGCACTTTCATCATTTTCCCTTATGCATTTGGGTGTGAGGAAAAATACATACAGACTTTAAAATGAAAAGCTGCATTGCAACAGAAATAGAAACGTTTGAAATTAAGCATTAAGGTAGTTTGTTTAGATTCTGAGTTGAAAAATAGCAAGTGTCATGAAGTAATAATCATTTAAACATGTACAGCAGTAAAGCAGTACTAGTCTGGAGGGTGTGTTTAAGTGTGTGGGTTTGTTTTCAGAAATGTGCCATTAAAACCTGGTATTCAGTTTTTTTTTTCTTTTTTATGAGCGTCTCGGTAATGAAAAAAAAATAATGCTGACAATATAAAAATACATGGCATTGTAGTTCATTAAATAAACCTGCAATTTATATATATATATAAAATATAATATTGAAGTATATAAAAATATGCCTAACAACTTCTCTGAAAGAGTAACAGCCATCAGCGCTCAAGAACGTGTCACCCCATGTAATCTATTTATCACATACACACACACACACACACACACACACACACACACACACACACACTCACACACACACAAAAATGCATTTATGTACAAACAATCCACTATGTATTAGCAGTTGGCGTGTCACTTTGACACAAAAGAAAGGACTGAATGTTTTCCCAAATCATGTGCACGTAGGATAATGTGTCTATGTCTCGGTTACATGGCAACAGTTCATGGCAGAAGTACGAGGGTTCTTCTAGGAAACAAGAGTAATACTCCAGAATAAATTAGACTGAAAGTTATATTTCGCTTTCATACGTAATAGTTTAAGTCAGTGTATCTCTGGAGAGGGGGGAGAGGGGATGCAAGGTTAGTGAGAAGCAAAATGGTAGCCCCATCTGATTTAACAGTATTACAGCCTACTTGGAAAGACACAAAAACACAGGCAGTGATGGCTATGGCAAAGAAAGGGACTCTACTGTTTTGGGGCCAGGGCCTTTAGCTCTTAGGGACTTTGCGGCCTACCACAGCTTAACTGTTGGCTCTGTGCTTGCGCTGTCCATGCCTGATCCACAGGGGTTTGCGGCGACTTTATGGCAGTGGGTACTGACCAGTACCTTTGGTTAGGACTGGTCAGGAGTGGTTGGATGTAGGTGTTTGGTTCCCATTATGGCGTGACTTTATCCCTGGTGTCTCCTGGCCAGGCAGTGTCCAGCGCAAGCTAAAATCATCATCCCCTCTCCCTGCGTCCCTCCGCTCCCTCTTTTTCCTCCTGGCTCAGAGCTGTGGGGCCGCTTGCCACCCGTCACTCTCCGTCGCATGGTAAGGCCCCATCCTCACCAGCGCGAGACTGCAAGGTGACCCCCAGCTCGTCCACGCACCAGCAGTGGCCACGCTGCATGCCCTTGGAGGAGCGACACTGTGGAACACAGGGGACACATGCTCAGCAGAACGCTGGAGCAGAGTAGCCTATCATAATGTCTATAAACATTGGTAAAACGAATAGACAGACTTTAGTGTAAAGTGCCCATTTGTCATACATGAACAGCAAATTGTTCTCTGTATTTAACCCATTCACCAAGTGAAGAAGTGGGCAGGCAGGAACACAGCATTTGAGGAGCAGTGCGTGGGGATGGTACCTTACTAAAGGGTCCCTCAGAGCTGCCAGTAGCAGTTCAGGACCTTCCAATTGCAGGGGCAACTCCCAAACCAGGCCACCAGCTGCCCCAAGACGGTAGCCTTCAGGATGGCTGGTAATACTGTGTTTTATTATGTACCTACTCCCCTTTGACCATTTTAACATATATTTCAGTGTCAAGTCTAATTGAGATGACTTTATAACTTGAGATGACTTTACAGCTTCACACAGTTGGAGGCAAGTGCGTCATTGTTAAGGCATGCAGTTTGTGCAATGCTAATTCTGTGCTAACTCCTGGTTTACAAGCTCCCATTGCTTACACCAGAGTCAGAGCTCTGAGACAAAACAAAACAATTTTCAAACATCTTGGCTGATGTTTGACATTAGGCCAAAACTCTAAATGTAATTTTCATAATACGATTCCTTTAATTGGTATATAAATCCATGAGGTGGAAGGTCTGTGCACAATTAGTACTTCAAATTTAACTGCATCTGTCTAAAGTGTGGTCATATCAAGTAATGATTGATGTTTAGGATATAGACCTGCTCCCTCAATCTCAATCTATCAATCCAAGCGCCAATCTTTGGCTGAAAGGTTCTAGACTGAAAAATGATCTGACATAGCATGGCTCTTGCGTGACAACTAGATCATAAGGACTTTTTCTATTATGATTTTATGTTGTGCAGGACTATTTCCAGGACAGGATACTAGTTAGCTACCACTAGCTTGAAAGAGTTCTGTGCATTTTTGAAATGCTATAGAAGATCAAATAATAAATCAAATGAATAAAAATTGCCCAACCCAGAGTATACAAATGCCCCCCTAATTGGGGAAATCTAGAGCTGAGCCTGCGGTGAACCTATAATGTCATAATTAAGAGTGAGAAATAATGAAACTAATTTTATTGATGATTTTCTGTACAATGCAGGCCTAAATACCTGTATGCCTGTTTACCTCTTTTTGACCCGTGTATTTTAGAAGCATACCAGAAACCTATTTCAAAATTGTGGTCATGTAATTTATTGTTTCTCCAAATAAACCTAATACCTAATAAGGATGATCCTTGAAATAGTATTAACAAAAAAGAAACCTGTCATTTCAAATTCAAAAATTTATCAAAACCTCAAGCCAGCCTAAACCAACTGTAAGTTTAACTGTTTCAGGCAAATAGTTTTATTCTTCTAGTTTTTTATCTCTTAAAACATACCTTTATGTCATTATAATTGTGAGAAATTGAGATGGGCTGATAATTTACTTCAAGCTCACGTCAATGTACAATGTCAGTGTTGCTGATTCAATAGCAATAACATGAGACAGTTCGTTATGAGTTTAGACAGGCAAGATAGCTTAGGCTAGCCTAACAGAACTCCATATTGAAGGTTATTTTTTCATTTGGGTGTTTGAAACATAAATGGTGTTGAATTAAAAGAACATTTAAGTGGTACATCATTAATGTACACCCATTAAAAGCTACCAAGCTAGCCTACGTTAGTGTTAACTTTGGTCCAAACTTGCTGCCGTAAGTGATGCAAAGAAGAAGAACAAATATAGCATTTATGTGTCATTATAATTGTGATGAACGTGCATTCGCATTGTGACAGTTATTTTATGTTTTCATTTGGGTGAAAACATCTTAGTGAGTGAAATTTCCTAAACTAGTATTGAAGTTTACAGACCTAAAAGCAAAAGTAAAAGATGGCTTAGTGATTTAACAGTAGCGAAATAACAAGCTAATAGTAGAAATATTACAGCGAACTGTTTAACCCCACATCATTCATAATCTAGCTAGTTCAGCACCTACTTAATGTTTGATAACCTTGAGCTTTGAGCTTATAAAATTTGGAAATCTTTAATGACTCATGTATTTCCTATATGATTAGAGTATGATTTGGGTTTGGTTTCAGAATTAAGCTACTGAAGAAACATCTGAATCGTGAAGAACCTTGTGGGTTTTTTTTTTTTTTTGAAGGACATGCTTAGGGACTGATATAAGAGAAGCTCTTCAACAATTATTTTCTGAAATTGGTTGGTGAATAATCATAGTCAAACCAAGTCAAGCCAAAAATATTTTTCACCCACAAAAAGGACTTTTCAAACCATCCGGAACTTACATTTTTGTTCTTATGTTACATCTAAATAAAATGTTTTGTTCCACTTTATTAAAAATTGTATCTGATAACAAAACTCAATTTTTAACTTACCCCAAATGTAGTTGATTGGTCAAGACATATTTAGTGTTTCATTTTTATTTAGTTGGCATGAAGCTGTGAGTGTAATATAACTAACAAGCAAAAAAACCCAAAAGCAGGTTTTAGCCAACAGGTTCATGTTAGGCAAACTCGTAAAACTCTTTCTGAGTTGTAGTGGTGATTTTAGTTGGGGAAAACACCAAAATATACTGGAGGTGGGCTCCTCTAGGACCACTGTTGGTGACCACTGGTATAAGGAAGACTGAATTGTGGCTTTGACCTGATTGTCTGTACCTGCTTTTTTCTGTAGTAGCCACGAGTGTCACAGTTGGGGATGTAGATGTCACGGTCAGACTGGAAGACGGTGAGCTCAAGACCCCGCAACACGGCATTGAGCAGCTTCCGGCATGGAGCCTGTGGAGGAAATGAAAGCACAGAGGGAGAGATGGTAAATATGAAGCAAAGAGGCAACCTCTCGCATACCTTTCTGATCAAGAATGTGATAAGATACGTCCAGGCTTCATTCTGTTGAAGTCTGGTGATTTTTCAGTGCGCATCAGGGATCCCATAACACTCCTCCTGGCCCTTTACAGCTGTGAGAGCTTTTTTCTTCCTTTTTTTAAGGTTTCTGGGTGAAACAGCTGTTTCTGCTTTGCTGATAATAGTCAAAAAGGGATGAGATAGACCATGAGACACTTTGGACAACAATCTTGGGAAATGATTCATGGAAAATGACGGTCTTTCCATCATCAGCAGAGCACTTAAGTGTTCAAATCTTGCTCACTCAGCACCAGTACTGCAATGGACATATGATAATAGGGGACATTTTAGAAGATGAGATTCATGGGCAGATTGAAATTCCCCATGTGAGTAAGTTCAGTCATGGGGGAAAGAGTGGAAAATAAACAGTAATGAGAAAAAAAAAGCTGCTGTAGAAATGAACTATGGAATGACAAGACTAACCTTTTCAATTTCACCACTGTGTGAAGGATGTGGACCTACAAGAAGATACAAGAAGATTGCAAAGGTTTATAAATGCATTTCAAGAAACCATTGCAAACAAATGTATTACTCAGAAAGAGAATAAATTAACCCTTGCTTTTTTTCCTGCTTGATCGCAGTAACTCGTAATGAACAGTAGATGGAGATGGCTGCTGTATGAATCAGCACCATTAAAATGTGAGTGACACACACACACACACAAATGATCTATATCTGCCTGTGTCTTTTGGTTAATTTCTGTGTCACAATGAGACACTTAAGCACTTTCGTAGCCCCCTGACCTATGAAACACATATGGTTATTTACACACACACACACACACACACACACACACACACACACACACACACACACACACACACACTTGCACACACACATGCGCACACACATATAGTCATACAAGAACAATGACAGCAAGTGATCTGTTAAGCATCAGCACAATTGCACCACCCAAAAGCCTCAACTCACAGAAATGCTTTCATACCACAGAGGAATTTATTGTCATTGCATGCAAACCAGCAGCTATTCCTGGCGTTTTTATGCTCCTGCCCTTCCTCCACTAACATTTCTGTCATCCTACCAGCGTGCTGGACGAGGTGAACGCTTGCCAATGCGTCCCTGGAACCTGAAACACATGCTGCTGCTATTTGCCGGAGCGCTTAAAGCGGATTATGCCGGTCATTCTCATGCTGCATGCTGCCCCGCAGAATGATAGAGCACAGGAAGAGGCTGCGCTGTACCAGCGGAGCTGTGGAAGAGCACGGCCAGTGCGGTCAAGGCAGGGCGAGGCTAGAAACCCTGGATCCTTCGAGAAAAACTTACAAAGTAACCAGAGCTGGTAAATCTCTGACTTTATGGTAATTTGATTTGACTATGATGTGTTAAGAAACAAACTGATGCTTCATGACGTCTCACATTTCACCACATCCTTTGGGTAGCTTTCAGAGTTACTCACTTGATACACAAATAGATGAACTGTCTGCACAGTAGTGCAATACAGACACAAAACTATACACTGAGCTTTATTGAGAAATTGATGCTTGAAAAAAGCATTATTATTCTTATGACTGATTCTGATCAAGTCTAACATCTACCCATCACAATTAATTTGGACTTTTTACACACCTTGAAGTAACACAGTATTATAGTTAAGAATGGCATCTATTTATGTCCCAGGGGCCATGCCTAACTTTTGGCCCCTGAACCATTTCCCCTCCTTATTTGCAAAAAGGGCAAGAGGTGTCCTAAGGACATTACCTGCAGGGTATGGTCTCTCGGTGGGACTCATCTTGTTGTGCTTGCCGCAGACACCCCTGCCCTGCAGTAGAGCCTGGAGTGGGCTGTGCTCCCTCGGAGGGGGCATGCAGCGCAGGCCCTTGGCGCAGCTCAGGGTGTACACCCCACACGGCTCCCCCAAAGCCAGGAGGGCCGTGCTGGACGTCCCCACGTGGTCCCGAGAGGCCCGGCCCGCACCCGAGGGGTCTTTGCAGGATGGGCAGAGCTTGTGGGGGCCCAGTCGGCTGGCCACGGTCCAGGATCCGCAATGAGCCACCAGCAACAGGACGACAGCGGTCAAGTTGGAGAGGAAAGGCATCTTCTTGCGCTCCGGTCTCAGGAGGTTCTCCATGCTCCCTCGTATGCTCGTATGGACGTGGCGGATGCTATTTCTGGATGTCTGTGTTCCTCTTTCTCCCCCCCCAAGTCTGTTTTCCTTACACGTTCCTCAGCTTCAGCTTCAGCTTGGTGCTCAGCCCTGTTCAGTCGTGCGGCAGCCAGAGGGATACGATCCGAGAGTGAGGGAGGCTTTTAAAGATCAGAAAGGCGGTGATAGAGAGCGAGAGAGAGAGAGAGAGAGAGAGAGCACAGTTATGACACCTTCAGGGGCTGGGACTGAGAGAGAGAGAGAGAGAGAGAGAATGAGCAAGGGAAGGAGGGAGGGAGAGAAAGAGAGGGGGTAGAGAAAGAGAGATTATTTTTCCTTTCAGAAATGATCAAGCTCCAGCTCCAGCTTTTCTTCACCTATAACTGCATGTGGAAATACTCCTTTACGCAGCTTGTGTCAAGCCTTGCATTCTGCATCATATATTAAAATGTCAGACCATTCTGGCAAGGTTTGCCATGGTAACACAAAGAGGGCGCGGGATTCGGTTTCTCTCATGACTTCACACTTTAAGAGTTGCACCACCAACTTTAACGGTGTCAGAAAGGTTGCCTGATGCACTTTTTTTGGCTGTAGATGAGCAAAAGTGCATGTAAATGGATATGTAAATACATGAAGATCATATGACTGAATTGCCAAGAAGGATGCAAGGGTTGCATTTGCAAGGACATTTCTAAGCAGAGAAACGCAGCATACACAACATATCACTCTTTTTATGATGCACATCCTGCTACATGCAGAAAAACACATCCATGTTACACTCGTTCTTGGATACTGTTTCTGTATTTTTTTGTAGACGGATGGCATGTTTGTTTATTCTGAACTGCTGTTGATCTTTTAGAAAAAAAATGTGCCTAGTACCACGATTTTTTGGGATGTTAAAATAAATGACCTTGTACCAAACTGCACATACTTGTACCAAATTGCACATTTTTACTTCTAGTTTAGAGTTTATAGTATGTATTATATACAGTAGCTCTAGATTAATAGCTTAGATGACAGTAAAGTTCACTTTGACTTTGGCTTTGACTTTGATCTGTGCTGTAACAGAACATTTTGGTGATAACTCTGGTGAGATGTTACTGCTTTCTGCTAAAGAGATGCCACAACTCTGTGTTTGTGAGACTAAGGGATGGTATTGCAGCCAGGAAGCCTTTGGTCACCTTAAAGTTCATGCTGGAGAAAAAAGGCATCATCTGGATAATAGTGGACAGTATTTTTTCCATGGAATGAGTACAAGACAATCCATTCCAGCAGCTAATAATGCAATCCATCTATCTGCTCGACCCTTTCAGTCTGTCCTCCAGTAGGAGTATTTGTGACGTTGTGTGCATTTCCTTAACCCGAATACCACAAGGCCTGGACCTTGGATGAGCCGTCATTTACTGCAACTAACAAAATTAGCAAAAGCGCCATATTCTAGACAATGCTACTTAGACTGCTGCTATATAATGAATGTGTCTAGATTTGGAAACAGGTGGTTCTGTTTGAAAGCATGTTATTCTGTCTCAACCCTAGCCACAAACTAGGGTCTTTAGAAATCTGTGCTGTTTATGACAGTGATGCTTTCAGTTCACAAGCAGACAGCAGGGTCTAGCTAGGATCAACTTTGAGTTTATCGCAAAGGAGCACAACTTTTTCCTATATCAAAGATATGCTGGTAGGAGTAGAAGCAAACAGGAGTTAGATGATTACGTAACCATGTTGATGTGTGGTCCTCACGCCCCTCAGACAAAGACATGTTTGGCCCTGGCCTAGCCACTGTGCTGTTCGAGCAAAATGTAAGCAAGACTATTGCTTTCAGTTAAACAGCTGTAAGAATCCTGATGCAGAACTTCCCTGAACTCTGGGAAACCCCATTAGGCTGAGGTTCTCAATCTCTCTCTCACTCTCTCTCATTCTCTGCTCAACATGTGTTCTTATTAAAAATGATTAATCTTGGCAAATGGAGCAAAAATCACCTGCCATCCTGCATTCCCATCTAAGGCCTAGAACAGTGCAGCCCAGCCTCATGCTCAGCTTCCACATGTTTTGTCAGCAGAATGTTCCAAGAACAATGCCAAGCTAGTGGGAGCTAATGGGGGTTCTCTTTTCCAAACTTGCGCCCTCCACCTCTCTCCGAGGCGCAGTGAAAAAACGTCAACCCTTCTACTCAAATTCTCCTTCTCTATTTCACTTAACAAACATCCGTCTATACCCACTCCAACGGTCAACAGTCACTGAACAGCATCTTAAATAGTCTTTTCCATACGTACCACATGTTCACACACCAGCCTGCCCTGCAGGTGCCCTCTTTACTACTGGGCTCTAAATCCTTGGCACCTGTGGTTATGGGTCTATGTGCTGTAAATCAGTTTTTAGCTGCTCAAATGTAGCAGGGTTTGCACCAGACCCTGTCAGCTGCCTGGAAACACATCACCAGCCAGAATGGAAACTGGAAGATTATGGTTCAACTGGAAAATAATGTTTTTTTTAAAGGTTCCACATCTATGCATAAAGTTTTTTTCTAATAAGCGTGCCTCATAGAATCAGTCTAAGAGACAGATTGAGATATTAGGTATTAGACATTTGACAGTCATTGTTTTATGAGTTTATCATGCATGTTCTACCCAAATGAGAGAGAATGAAGAAGGCAAATTAATAGCTTTTTTAAAGAGGATAAATGTAGTGTTTGACTATATATATATATATATATATATATATATACACACACACATGTGTGTGTGTGTATATGTGTATGATTCTGATTCTGATATATACACTATATGGACAAAAGTATTGGGACACCTGATCATTACACGAAGATAGACTTTAATGAAATTGCATTCAAATACATAGACTTTAATATCTTTAATATATAGCTGCCCCCCCTTTTGCAGCTCAGAGCATTTATGAGGTCAGGCACTGATGATGAAGGCCTGGCTCGCAATCTTTGTTCCAGTTCATCCCAAAGGTGTTGGATGGCGTTGAGGTCAGGGCTCTGTGTGGGTCAGTCAAGTTCTTCCACACTGAAACTCATCCAACCATGTCTTTATGGAGCTTGTTGTGTGAACTAGGGCACAGTCATGCTGGAATAGAAAAGGTTCTTCCCCAAACTCTGTCCACAAAGCTAGAAACATGGTGTTGTCCACACACACAAACATAGATGTACAGTATATATAAAAAAATCATATATAAAATGTATATATATATATATATATATATATATATATATATATATTTGTGATACAGATACAGCTTTTCAATGAGATAAAAGTATTCATTTAAACAATTATTCTAAATAATAGAGTCTAACATACTTTGCTTTGTGAGTTCTTCTCTAAGGAAGGTCGAGCAGTGAGAAATGGTCCCACCTTGGAGCCCCTCTCCGTCTCTCCTCCTATTGGTCAGAAGGAGAGCCGGGCTCTGATGTAAACAGGAAAAGGTCCTGCACACCCTAAGTTTTTCAGCTACCTCTCTGATGGAGTCCTCAGCTAAAACTAAACACAAGTGGCCTTAAACAGTATCAGCATCTCTGATGAAAGGTAAGGACAGATTTGACTTCCACAACCAGTGACGAGCCCCTGGTGGACCTACAAATCACTTTTATTCACCTCTGGACAAGCTTCTTTGCTATGCTAAACCATTAGCCGAGTCAGAAACGAACTTCTAATGCATCTGGCTGCGTCCAATTTTTTCACACTTTACACGCTTTACTACGGCTTGCACTTCAAATAGTGGTGTTCTTTATTTTGTGTACATAATATTTAGCTAGGTAGTTTTAGTACTGGGACACAGCCGTTGTTTTTAGCCGTTAGCAACCGGCTAGCTGGCTCGCTGCTTCAACCAGCTTGAAAACAAAACGAAGGACAGTGACTTTCTAACTAAATTATAAACTAGTAAGTTGATAAAAGTGCTGTTACAATGGTTATGAAGTATTAGGGATGTGAAAACACTGTATATCAGGGGTAATCTGGCCAGTTAGCAAGTTAGCTTGATGTGTATTGGGGAGAAACCCTCTTGACAGCTCGATTATAGTGAAGTGACGTGACTATATAGGCATAATTGTAATACTGTTGTTGTAAGGTGTCATTTAACTGTGTGTGTGTTGAAAGTAGGTGTTCACATTAATGATGTTTTCAATATTTATATAATTTTGCCCAATCGTTGCATTAACATGATGTCTGAGACTCAGTGTGACTCATCGTGGCCTTTTTCTAAATGTCATCATACTTTTGGTATGACGTCAGTTGGTTTGTTATAATGTTTTCCCTCTCATAACACACCTCAGTCTGGTCGTTGACCCGTTTTGTTCTAGTAGACGTGTGTGTGTTTGGAGAAGTGCTTGCACCCTCAGCAGGAATCAAAGGAGTTCAGGCTGATGTGCTTCTTAGTGGATCTTATAAGTGTAAATAAGTCCAATAAAAATCAAAATGACAATACACAAATGCTGGGTATAAATGCTATAGACAGCTTTGTCAAGTGAAGTACTAATAACACAAATGTCAGTTAGGATTATTTTATTGCATGTAGTAGGGATCAATAGTAAATAAGTAATAATGACATAAGTAATGATATTCACATGGTAACACTATTGCACATAAGATATTAATAAAGCACCCATTCAGAAAACTTCACATGATACTGCACATGGTAAATATGTTACATCAGTGCAAGCACTCTATCAGTCAGAGCTGTAAGGTAAATGTCATTTGCAGTCAAAGCTGTGCAGTAATTAAATGCAATTAAGCTGCAGCTTGACCGCAGTTTCTAAACATCTGTCCAGAACACATGAATTCTGACTCTTACATCAATGTTTTTGTTTCCACTGTTCTTTTCTTCCGACCAAGATGGACGACATCAATTTACACTACAGGTTCCTCAACTGGAGGCGCAGGATCAGAGAAATCAGGGAAGTGCGTGCCGTGCGGTATCAGGAGCGCTACAAACGCATGCTGAAGGATGGGGACACTCTGAGGTAAGCCTGACAGTGTGGTCTGATCCCATTCTTACATGCATTTTGCAGCCTCATTTTTATTGAACAACACCAGCAATGTCCTACAGTCAAGCTGTGTATACTAAATTTAAGTGTCTGTGTTTAAACATATGGAGATATTAGTGTGTCCGTCTTCTCATTGATTTTGTAAGTTTCACATTCGAGAAGTAGCACTGAAGAAATTAATAGCATTTGTTTATCTTCTGTATATGTGTGTGTGTGTGTATGTGTATATATATATATATATACAGATATACACATACATATATATATATATATATATATGTATATGTATATGTATATGTATGTGTATATATATATATGTACATATATATGTGTATATATGTGTATGTATATATATATATATGTATGTATATATATATATATATATATATATGTATATGTGTATA
>JBBPCX010000141.1:5320694-5339659 GCA_037974365.1 Hydrocynus forskahlii
TATATATATGTATATATGTGTGTATATATATATATATATATATGTGTATATATATATATATATATGTATACGTGTGTGTGTGTGTCTGGTCACCTTTTTACACTGAACCCAGTTGCTAGGCAACGATTAAAATGTTTAATTGCGATTAATACATTTGTTATATGCAGAATAAAATAATTAATTCAAACGTAGTATATTGCGCACTTTTATTTTTAAAGTACTGCTAAATGTGCAATAACATTTGGTTTGCAAACACTAGACAAAGAGCTTTTTAACAGCAGTTTTCCCGTTATCACAGTTACACAGCTGTAGTTCATATATGTCTGTTAATTTCAACTTAAACATTAATGTAATCAAGTCAAATATAAAACCAAAGCTATTTGCCCCTGCCAGGGCATTCACATTTTATCTAGTTTGTTATAGAAAAACAAGTTCCCCTCAAGGTCCAAACCATTATAGCAGCTGCAAAGGGGGACCAACTCCATATGAATGTCTATGTATCTGAATGCAGTGTCATTAAAGTTCCTGTTGGTATAATGGTCAGGCGTCCCATTACCGCCTAACCCCCGCGAAAACCAGCCAACACATATAGCGCCGCTTGCTGCGCGCACACACGAGCACGAAAAGCAATGAACTTTCAAAATAAAAGGATTCTTTCAAAATACCTGCGTTAAGTAAATAATGTGTTAATGTGCCCAGCCCTAATTATTATATATGTTTTATATTGCCCTCTGTGTGTTTTTAGTTTATATCACCTGAATTTATGAATGTTCCATCAAGAGATACAGCTCCTTGTAGGAGTGCTCAAGTTTGGGCTCTGAAGAGCGGATAGCTGGTTATAGTTCTTTGCTAAAATTCCAAGTGTGCATGTCGATGGTTTGTCACGATTTTGGTACTACAGGCTAACTCTGAATTACTTACCACCAGATAACAATGTGGACTGTATACCAAACATGCAGTCTGTCCCTCCAGTGGCCACTCTTACCTGTAAATAAACTTACTTTTTTCAATATTTCCACAACAAAGAGAAAAGAAAGGGGTTGCACTTTACAATAAGACTACACTTACAAAGGGTTTATAAATGATTTGTAATCAGGTTCACAATTTATAAATCATTAATAATCAGTCATACACAAGTTATAACAGTTGTCACAAATTGATGCAGACTTATTATTTAGCAAGATTCTCAGGCAAAATGGTAAACTGTCAACTTCATCAGGGATTTGTTAACCTGCTACTACTATTAAAACAACTGATCTTGCCGAATAGTGAGTCTGCAACAATGTATGACAACTGTTATAACTTGTTTATAACTGCTTATTAATGATCCATAGTGTACCACCTAATCAACAGCCTGATTATGAGTCATTTATAAGGATCATTTGTATCATTTATAAAGGTCTTATTGTAAAGTGGAACCAAGTAAAGCTAGATGTCCTCAAACCTTTCATGTGCAGTGTATTTATCCTCTTGATGGATATTCTGTAAATGCAGTTTAACTAGCAATAGCCCTCCCTATTTTTGATAGGTGTGACAGAATGGCACCAGAGGTGGGAATCACTCATGTTTTCATGTCCACTAATCCAAGATGCGTGGTTCTCACAAATGAGTTTGACATTTTCAACCATGAGTTGAGTTTGCTCAGTTCACATGGGTGATGCTGGGCATCCGATTGTGACGCACATTTCAGAGAGAATCTCTTGAACCAAGGGGAGACTGGAAGCATGAATTTTTTATTTATTTTTTTCCCCGTAAAGGTCATGTGCCTGGTGGAATATGCGTCAGTGGCACGCTCATGTTTCCTTGTTAAACTTTCACAGGAGTTTCATTTCACCTTTTTTGGCCCCCAAGCAAAAGCCCTCTCGCCCAGCACACTTGTGCGTACGCTGCCGAACCCTAGCTCTTTCAGGTCTTTCTCTTGTTTAAACAACCTCATTCACTCAAAAAAAGAGCCCTCCACCCTGATCTAAAGCCTGTTTTTTCAGGGAACTTGCATGTGCGTGTGTGAATCAATTTTGTCCTTAGTCAAGTGGAAATTTTCTCTATTAGCCTAATTGATTATTTTCTCTGGAAGCGTGGGATGGAATTCTGCAGCCGCCAAGTTCATGGCAAGGTTCTGTTTTGAGGGATGGCGTGTCTTCGGCGTTCATGGCACATTAAATTCGCAGTAGGGAACTTATAGAGTGAATGGCAAACATTAATATTTAGGAAATGCTTTTAGGATTTACAGTAGCTTCATAAAGCTTGGAGAGAAAAATCCTCGAAAGAGTCAACAGGAGAGAAGGGGAGGGGTGGACTTGGCCTTAAACATGCAGTTCAGGAACCCGAGGAGACTCTCTCTCAGGCTATGAATAAGCTTTGGCTCTGAGTGTAGTTTAGTTTGTGAAGCAGGAAGAAGTGGATGGCCAGCAGCTGTACAGCAGCCATCCTGCTGGAGTTTTCTACAAATATTAGGCCACGTGGAGTGGATCTAACTTGCCTTACTACCAGGGCTTATGAGCAATTAATTTTGTTTTATTCTGACCTTTGTAAAGATCACTAATGAGGTATTGCTTGAGAAGATGCAGTAAAACTACATTGCATTTCCGCAAGAAAAAGGAGAAATTTGTTTGTGTGGTTGCTATAAAACCAGTTTTGGAGACACACATACATTGGGTTTATGGCCAAAAAAGTGTGTTTATACAAAAAACAAACAAATAAATAAATAAATCTGCTTGGTATTGAACCGGTGCCTGTTCTGGCTCTCTTCATTCAGCACACACCATGTTTTACCACTGAACCACCGAGGAGGGAATAAGCCTGCAATCTCTTACCAAGCCAATTATGGTTAAGGATGGCTGAAAACCGGTGAAGCGGCTTCTCTTGCTGAAAATGGGTGGGAAAAGAGCACATAGCCACGTTCACGGCTGATCATTTTTAACTAATCACAGCAAACAGTGACAAACCTGAGCTTTAGTGTTAGGAAGTCTGTTTATGAGTCTGCTGTATGTTTTGCTTCCCAAAACTGAATTGTTCTTCCGTGTTTTGTCGCTTTCCAGCTGCCATAGCTGTGATGTCACAGACTTGCTTTCCGCTACACAGATTTTTAAGGTGACTTAAATTGCTCTCTCTGCTCATATATTCCAGAGGCGATCAAAAATCTGAATACATTCTGACTACACCAGTTATTAACACAGAGGTGCCAAATTGCAGCTCTAAAGAGTATTAATAATAATAAAAATAAAACGTAAAGACACACAAATTAGTTGAAAGTAGTCCGCAATCAGTCTAATTAGTTGAAATATAGTCAGATTAAGCAAACAATAAGAGTAAGTGATTCTGATTAGTATCCATAGTCTTCCATTGCAGTTGTTCAAGATTAGGTTCAAAAGCGTTTTGTCCCTGCCCCTTCTATGCACCTTCTGCATGGTAGGGCATGGTTGGGCATATTGTGCTTTTGATATGTTTTGCATACACAGTTAAGCAGTAGCTGGGAGGTCACATTCTTAATAGCAGGTTACTTGCCGTGACTCCTTCCTATGACTCAGCTAAGCTTTTCTAGGACCTCAGGTCTGTTATTCCGGGCAACCTTTCTCTCTGAATATACACAGCCTCTGGCACTTTCTTGGATACCCCTCCCATCATCCCCTGTTGTGTTAGACATGTCAGTCACATTACTTATTAGAGCTCAAATCGCATCCCTGAACTCTAGTACTGATGAGCTCCATTCACACGTGGAGTGTTAAAGTGACTCACTAATTGCCTTTTCTAAGAAGTTAATCACAATCATTTTCCACATAAAAAGACAGTTTTCAGTTTCTCAGAGCACATTTCATGCCATATTGTACATTTGATCTTGTTTGACTCCTGCCAAGTTACACTGAGCGTGAATATAGACACAGTTACGTTCCATAGTTATTTGTTTTCAAGTGCTTTTTTCCCGGGGGAGTAAACGTAAGAAATGCCTTTAACTTGGTCTTTAACAGTTTTAGAGGTTTGTTTATTTGTTGATAAAGTAGCTCATGCTAAAATGCATAAAAGAAACTTTGTGTGCACAAACACAAGTGTAATGAATCATTTCATATTTATACAGTATAGAGTTTGCTAGAAAGTAAAAATATCTAGGCAGCAAGAGTTGTACTTTCGATAGTTGCATAAAATGAACAATTAAACTGCTGATCACAGTGATTTCTTTGATCAGCAGACCTAGTTATATCTAGTGCTGTCAAAGTTAACACATTAAATGTTTTAACGGGATGAACTATAAACACCACAGATTTTTGTAAAGCCATTAATTTGTATTCGTAGCTTTATCATTCGTATTAAAGCCCAGCTGCTCCCTTTTGAAAGATTTGTTTAGAGTCTAATTTGAATATACAGTGTGACTAATTGCGATTGACTACACAGAATTTTTAAACAGACACTTGTTTGTCCAATTCTTTGTCTGTTCCCTTTTCAATTTCTGATCAAAATTCTGTGTGGCAAAGGGAGGCTACACAGCTTTTCAGCAGCAACATGGCTGTTTTATTATCTCTCAGTCTGAACACCATGTAGAATGTCTACATGATAATGTTTAAACATGTTCAGTTAGATTTTTATAATATCCAGCTGAAGAGTTCATGTAGCATCACCTGACCTAAATACAGTGCACTGATTCACTGAACGAGCTTATCGGGTGTTTGTAGTTTTTCAGCTGTAAAAACGGGAACTTTCGGTTGGTTGACAAGGGACATCAAGAAGTTTTACATCAAGACACTTGAGTTTTTGTGGCATGCAACTGTCAGAAAAACATGCTGTCATCGATAAAAGGAATCCGTAACCTCAGAGGCATATGACTGATGCATCTGATAGTTTGTAACTGGTTCTCAATTCCCATCTGAACCGCAGCTAACTCAGCGTCACTGTAGAGCTCAACACACTTAACTGCCAACTGCTGTGTCAGCTAATGGATGCCCTTACTAACCATCATCCTGCTGAGTGATTGGAGGAGAGGGAGGGAGCAAAGTCAGTTGTGGTCTTGGACTCCCAGCCATGATTGTTGAATGTTTGTCTCCTCACTGCACAACTGTTTAAAAATAATTAAAAAAAAACTTCACATATAAAGAGAACCTGGTTTTAAAAGGGGTTTGCAGGATTGTGCTGAGATGTGTTTTTGCACTGCAGGTGACCATCATGGACACAGGTGTTAGGGGGACAATCGCTGTGGGACTGGTACCTCAGTACTACAAGCTTGACCATCAGCCTGGCTGGCTGCCCCACTCCATAGCATACCATGCTGATGATGGGAAGTACGTTATACAATTTTTTTTTTTTTTTTTTTTTTTTTTTTTAAAGACAGTGATTAAAATATTACATTTTGATTTAAGGATTATCACTTAAAGTATCTGGTCATGTTAATGTGGATTTTTGTTTTTGTTTTTGTTTTCCCTCAAATAATTGACCAGGTAGATAGTAGTACATTTTAACATTTTATGTTAATGATGTTGGCTTTTTTTTAACCTGATGTTTTTGTTTTGCTGTTTTTCTGTTAATGAGAAACACTTCCTGCTTTCTCAACCCCTACCTTCCAAAGGAACAGCTAATCAGATGTCTCTCCTGTCCTCTTCAGGCTTTATAACGGCAACCCTGTTGGCCAGCAGTTTGGCCCCAAATGTAACCGCGGTGATCGGATAGGCTGTGGAATCTATGCAGATACTTTTGATGCCGGACTCACGACTGTGTTTTTCACCAAGAACGGCAAGGAGGTGAGTCACTCTTGCACAGAACAGAAGCCACAACAAACATCCTGCTCTTTTGAACCTGTTGTAGGGCAGATGGGTGTACGTGAATGTAAATAGTCCAAAGATTATTCTTATTAGATGAATATCAGTTCTGCATTACCTCGGTAATGTTGTTCTTGAACGACTTGTTCTCTCGGATGACGGCTTCCTGGCCTTATTTTTCACTGTTCAGTATTTCCTGTACGTGGCTGCCTTTTGAAAAGCAAATTCTCAGAAATGAACAGCAACTTCAAATGAATTAGATTATGACAAAGTGTGAAGTTATTTGGCGCTTGCATTTGGCCCGTGTTGATATCCTCCCTGTAGTGTAACAAAGAAGCTATGCTGCTATGCATTGTGAACAGATGCTCACTGTGGGAAAGTTCATATCCACTTTACTAATGTGCAGGCAAAATGCTGGCAAATGTTTACAGCTGTTAAACGTATCCAGTGGTGATTAAACATACTTTAAACCCATGAGTTTCCTCAGGCAAGTTTGGAGCCAGCAGACATGGAGGCCACATGTCACAGCAGCTTCTCCTGTAGCCTCTTTTGCACTTGCACAAGTGATGCATAACTTGTAAACCACTGCCCTGTGATGACTTTCCATTCTCTCTGATCATTTTAATATTAATGGCCTGCAAACAATTACAGTGTATACATAGTGAACACTAAGCCATGATGAGGTTAGCAGCAGATGTTTATTGTTTTTGTCCATGGTTTTTCTTTTTAGTATTTATATTCTCTGTTTATTCAAAATCTCTGTTTGTGTGTTTGGGGGTGTAGGTGGGCTCTGTAGTGGTGCCAGTGGCTCCTGATGGACTCTTCCCTGCTATTGGGATGCACTCTCTGGGGGAGGAGGTGCGGCTAGACCTGCAGGCAGAGTGGGGCACGGAGGAAGAGGACAGCGTAATGATGGTGGACAGCCATGAAGACGAGTGGGGACGTCTCTATGATGTCAGGGTCAGCGGAACGGTAAGCCAAGAACACCATTTTCTTCTTTTCTTATTTTATAAGTACAGACTGTCCGTGGATCGATTGTTTCTCATTAAGCTTAAGAAAGAGAAACAACCGTTGTATTGTTCTATTTCCAAAAAGTAAATTATGATGAACTATTAATGATAATTTTATGATCATCAATTCCAATTTCTTACTAAAGTTACGCTGTAAATGTTGCTCTTGCAAAATTTGATCGTGACGATTTTGAAAGAGAGGCCTCGCAATGCACTGATTAAGGCTGCGACTTAAATATGTGAGTTATTTACTGGCCCCAGGACAGTGAGTTAGTGTTCTACCGAACCCAGGTGAATTATGAAAGGACTGGTCCTGAGTTGCAGGCTGCTTTTGTCTTGGCTGCCTGCTCGCACGTAGTTTACAGCATCTCCACTCTTGCGAAAAGCACCTGGAGGGCTAGTATTACAGAGTAAGGCGCTCTGTGCCAGGCGTGTGTGTGTGTGTGTTTTTTTTTTTTGGGGGGGGTTTTTTGGTGAATTTTTTTTTTTGCACGAGATTCTTTTGTGACATGGCCTCCTGAGTGGCGCAACTGTCTAAGCATTGGCCCTGTCTGAGATCACGAGTTTGATCCCTGGTGGTACTGCAGCCATCCTTGGCTGGGCGTCCAAAAGAGCACAATTGGCTTTGCTCTCCCTGGTGTCTAGGATGGCCTTCCCCTATCCCACAGCTCACAGCTTGCCAGCACGGGCATCTGGTAGCTGACCTAACGGAATTGGCAGTCATACGTTCTCCTCCGAGGACGTAACACTGTCCGTTGACACTGCTTTAGCAGCAGTTTGCAAAGATGCAATGGCTGGGTTTGGTTTATGTGACTCAGAGGAAGCATGTGCTAGCCTTCACCCTCACAGTGTTGGTGGTATCATGTGATGGGAGAGTCCTAGCTAATGGGTGGAATTGATGATGACTTAATTGGGCATAAAAATGAAAAAAACAGTTACGCATTCTCTTTTTGTCTTTGAGTTCTTAGGTGTTCCCCTGTACACTTTTCATGATTCATAACAAGCTTCTATTCTTGTGTGTAGAAACTTCATAAAATGTAAAAGTAAAGTAAAGTAGCCTCTTATAGTCACGCATGAACACAGCACACAGTGTGAAGAATGTGGAACGTGTATTTAAACCATTCACCTGAGTGAAGCACCGAAAACCAGCGCTGCATTACCTGAGGAGCAGTGTATGGGAGTGGTACCTTGCTCGAGGGTGCCTCAGTGGTGCCATTAGCAGTCCTGGGATTCAATCCCACAACCTTCTGATCGCAGGGGCAGATCCCTAACCACCAGACCACCGGCTTGGCCTGTGCTTTTGTGGGTCCCATGGCACTGGCATGGAATGGATAAGGAAGCCATTGTAGGTATGAGCAGCTTTAGAACCCCCTTCAAGAGGAACTGTGGAAGTTCTAGGGCTACCAAGAAAAGAACCACTTATGCTTCCCTGAAAATGTTTGAGCAAATGGTTTTAAGAAACATTTTTCCTACTGTGGGTATGAATGTGTGAGAAGAAGTTTAAAAAACTTGAACAATGTAAAAATTCTTTTAAAAAAAATGTTTTTCCCAGAACTGTACAGTTAAGCTGAAAATAATTTGGGCGTGATGAGTTGAGTTTAGTGTATAAGAACAGGGAAAACAATCATCTTTGCTGGAATCTGGCCCTCCAGGACCTTGAGAGCGTCTTTTTTTTTTTCTTGTATAAATCCGGTTCTAGGTTTTGTAACCTGGGGGCCTTAGTGCAGGAGGTATTCTGGCTTTTGCCTGTCATTGGAAGAAAGAGAGAGGCCTTCACCTGCATGCCTCCATGTGGTTAACACCGCTGTTGAGAGCTGATAAAGGCATGTTTTGACAGGCATTGAGGGTTTGGGCACGGAAAACTGAGGACCGACTGCCCTGAAGTTAATTTTTCCACATTAGTCACTATTGAATAAAGTTAAGTGGTCGTTCAGTACATTGCGTTTGAATGGGGTGAGTGTTGATCCAACAGTCAACGTTACCATTGTTATAAACAAGTTATTTATAGTGAAAGCGTTGCATCAGCTTTGATTCTGATCCTTCACTGGATTACCAGCCTATAGTGCTGGTCTGGTATCAATTTTTGTCCCTCTAATCCAGGTGAAAGCTATTTATACACTTATGTCGTATAATTAGTAAGGCTGGGAATTGTTAGATTTTTTCAGTGCTTAATTGAATTTGTTACCAACCTAATACTTCAGACGTGTTTTTACTTTATAACTCTTACATATTAATAACTTTTAATTAACACTTAATATCATTAATAATGTTTAATATGTCTGCCGGAGGACTCACTCTGGTGTAAGTTCTTGTTCTGGGTTTTAGATGTTTGTCATTTTGCCAATTGCATTACCGAAGAATTTGCTCTTAGGATGCATACTAATGGCGAACAAGGCAAACAAGGAGGAAGAAATTTCAGTCCTAGGAAGTTCAGTAGACAGGCATGGGAGACCGCCCTGATTGAACCTTAAGTTCCAAAGTTGGCAGCCAACAGTTTGGCAAAACTTTCTTTAAGAAATAGAGGAAGTGGCATCTGTTTCCTGATATATTGACTTTGGTGCAGTTCTGTTTCCACTGGAAATGTTTATATGAACCATCCATTGATGATTTCTTGTTTTTTTGGGAACCAATGCTTTAAAGTGGCTAGGAGGCTCTCCAGGTCTTCTAAACTACGCTCTGAATAGGTTTGGACCTATTGACTTAACTTGAATGGTTATAAAGGCATTTAAAATATTGTCTTGGACTACATTCATTGTCAAACTTTAATTAACCAGGCCATCAGTCTGGTCCTACTGTCCACACACTACTTACATAAAAGCGCCCAACACCTGTGGATGTATTCTGCTCATAGACCTCAGTACCATAAACCTTTTTCAATAAATAGGTCATGTAGGCTTGAGCAAATTGGATGTCGCAAAATATGGCCCAACCATATGTTAGTGGTTCCTGAATGATCTCTTATGCTGGCTTAAGTGAGTTAATGAAAACAATGTTATTGTATATACACATGTATACAGTAAACCCCCCCGCAGATCAGCAGTCGTGGTTTCAGTCCAACGTGGATTTTTTCTGAGAACCGAACTAATAATTGTTTGCGGAAACCCCCGCACTAATGCAGAAACTGCAGGTATCCTCCGCATTTTTTAAAACTTTTGTGACGTCCAGGCCTCATCTGCCACGCCCCCTTGCCCACGGCCAAACATAAGGGGGCATGGTGGACAAGGCACGGACGTCACAGCTTTTTTCGTGGCTATACATACATTTTCATACATTTCAGTGCTAGATTATTAAAAAAATATAATTTACTAATTTTGTAACATAAATTCAACAATTCAGCTTTATTTCCATATAAAATATATAATTATAAATTGTTTGGTACTGTGGAGAGAAACACAAAGAAAGCGCGTTTTGCGATGGTGAAATGTGCTGTATTCAGAGACGGGAGGTTTGAAAGTAGCCAGTCCGAGAATGCTATTTATTTCTCCTTGCTGCTGATTGGCTGATGCCCATTTTTCTGTCGCATACATTTTTTTTCACCTCGACACATTTTACATGTTCCCCTATATGAAGAACAAAGTCAAACAGGTTCAGTGACCGGGTAATACAGGCCTCGCACAGAGCAAGGATGCTCTGATTCCTCTCATTCTCTGCTCCTACACACTCCTTTTCCTCTCTTCATCATCCAGCATGCTCCACTGTCCTACACACCAGTGCAGAACTCTAATCATGTCTTTTCCTGTTTTGAAGCTAATTGGTTGAATGTCTGCTCCCAGGTATAGCCTGTCCATGCAGTATATTACTGTGTGGCTTGCAACATATTTTATGTTAACATATATAATTAATATAATTCTGTCATAAATGGGAAATGGCACTTGGGCTCGATTTTTCTCGTTTTCTCAGGGACTGAACTGTAGATAGCCTCAGTTTTTCCCAGTTGTGGATAAAGTTCTAATTTCCAGATATTTGGAGTTTCTGCCTTGAACCTTTGTGTTTAGTCATTCTCTAAAAGGTGTAAAAGCAGTTTGTAATGACAATGAAATGTGTTTTTGCTACACAGACACAAGTTAAAGACTCCAGAAATTCAGAACTGTGTGAGGGCATGCAGTAGTGATGTGTAAGCGATTGAGAAAGACAGCAATGACACAACACGCACAAATTGTAAAACTACAGCATGTTTTACCATTATTGATGGTGTGGAACACTAAGACCTTAAGTGTTCAAATAAAGCCTGTCAGAGGGGATATAACAATAGTCAATTTTGTGGGCTGTATCACGACTGTTTGGCCAATTGTGGGAATGCTGCGGGTGCTCGAGTCATTTTCTCCGTTTATGGTAAACCTCTTGTGTTTCGCTGATATCTTTTTCCAGGCCCAACAGAATTCGTTCCATAGAAGAGGATATCTTACAGCACAAGTGCTGAGTTTGCAGCTGAGGGTGTTTTCTTTGTGTTCTTAATTCTTAGTGTTATTTGCCTAAAGTGTTATTTAATCTTGTTGTTTTTAAAACAGCTGTCAAGCTGAACATTTAGGATCGTTGCTTTAGAAAACATTTGAATGCTGTGTGTCTAATGAAAACCTATATTTTACAAATTCACTTGATAGATTCTTGGGTCTATATACTTTGCCATGGTTTTGCTGAGCTCGGCTCTTCCAACTGGCTTGTATATTATGAAGTGGCCTGGAGAAGGTCTTAGCCGCAAGAATTCACAGTCCTAGCCTTCTGGCTTTTGTTTGCTCTGTTTACGTTCAATGCCGGTGGGATGGACACTCCTGTTTAAATATAAGGGTATTGCATCTCTATAAAAAAAAAATTATTTGAAAAGTCCCAGGTGTCACCAGTTCATTACTGTGTCAAAATAAAATAAAACATGTGTTCTGTCACTTTACACTTTACACAGTCTGTCTCTACATATTTGTATTATATTCATAATATTTTTTTGACATGTATGGGGAAATGTCAGTTGGGCTTGGTTTTCTCAGGTACAGAAGTGTAGATGAAACAGCCGTGTATAGATTTTCATCCTTTGTCTTTGCACAAGATGGCTTGAAACCTAGATGCTTAAAGTTAAGTCATTCTTTTTATATGAATTGTATGTCACTTCCTTGTTAATTGACATGGCCATCCGTGCAAGAAGATGCAGGCGTACATTTTTATTTTTATGTTTTGGGCCGCATACAGCTCATCACAGATTGCTTCGTCTTGTCTGTGGTCTTGGAAGGGAATTATGAAGCTTTAACATAGCTGTTTCTGTCCAAACTGAATGTGGTGTTGGTAATGATGATCAAGTCATTACTGTTGAGATGATACCTGGAACACTGCCGTACCTAGGGCTATTGCTGGATTCAGTGGCGAGAAGCTGAAAGATAAGTACGCTCAGGTCGTTTAATAGTTTTTTCTTCCCTGCTGTAGTGTTTGTATTATGAGGCGGCATTTGGCTGGCGCCGGTGTGTACGTGCCGCTCCATGCGAACTCAAGGCATAAGTCCCTTTGCCTGTTACCACAGCAGCGGCTGTGCCCGGCCGTTTAATCCCTCTGTGCTGTGGAGCGGGCAGACTCCACCTGGGCCTCTATCTCTTTTCTTTTTCTTTTCTTGTACTCAGCCAGCCATCACACATATTTGTACAATCCACACACATCGCACAGACACAAACATACATCCACAACCACAAACCCATGTAGGTTTAGGTGAGAGTTCTTAACTGTTTTTTTGTTTTTGTTTGTTTGTTTGGTTTTGTTTGTTTGTTACTTTGTTTTGTTTTTTAACTCCAAATGTAGTGAATCGTTTTTTGACACATTTGGTGTCTGACGTTTGCTTCTTTAGTTTCGCACTGAATTCTACATTGCAAGGATAATGTTGTTAACAAATAATGGAAGCTTAAACCCCACCAACAGATAAGATACGATAACCCTTTAGTATTCCCATGGGTGGACAGTACAAAAGAAGAGAGTAGAAACAGCATAACCTATATAAATAAAAACTGTACTGTATATATATGTTTACATTTACTGAGTCTTTTGTTAGCATATCTGGGGACATATTTAGGGTTTAGACTATAAAAATAGGCATTTACCACAAATTCGCCATTTTTTACAACTGTAGATATGTTATATGTTAAACATGTGTAGACACACACACGTAGTCACATGCATGTGTCCACTCACACAGAGGAACGCATGTAACTAGGTTTATTAGGGTAACTGCCCTGACCCGTTTCACGAATGAGCTGAGCCCATATCTTGCAGTGCTGCGGTTAGCAGTGAGTGGCAGATGGACTGACTTGGAGAGTTGAGCGTCGGTAGATGTGTGTCATACTGCTGCAGCGTGTCTAGCACCCGTTCAGATCGCTGAATTACGGCAATCCCGATCACACCCGTGTGGTGAAGGCTCTCACCACACTGGCTCTCTGAGCACGGCACTGGGGCCACAAGATGCTTACTGTACACTTTTTCTTACAATTAAATTTATATGAGAATGAAATCATTGTGACCGCTGTATTGGGATTTCTGTAACGATAACCACAGTTGGCTAGCCGGCATAGCACATAAATATGCCAGCGCAATCGGGACATTGTTTTGAGTTCGGGCCGCTTCGCCTCTTTTCCATCCAGTGACCTTTCAGAGATCCTCCTCTTTATTTTCAATGGTATCCGCACCCATTTGAAGATTAAAGACAGTGTCTTCTATCCACAGACAATGAGCTGGCTCCTTCAGTCAAACAGGGTTCGTCTTTTTCCTGTAAACTCTCTGGTTCCTTTTGAAACTTGACCACTGTGGTACAGCAGTGGAACAGTCTTTTGATTTCTCTCCTCTCTAGGAACAAGAGCGCGTGAGAAAAAAGGAAATGCAGACTTTATCGCTCACAGGGTGAGGCCTGGTAACCTGCTTTAACAAGAGAGATTTCCTCTGTGGGTGTGACTGTTTTTGCCTTGTTCGTGATGGAAAGTGAGAAGACACTGAAGTGAAATGAGTCAGGATTCTGGTTTGGGCTTACTGCTGTTGACAGAAATCATATTTATGATCGCTTATAGTAGTTTTCAGTTTCTAATTATAGTTAGAAATAGTTTCAGTGGGACTTTTGGGGCTCTCCACTGGAATGCTCTCAATTTTCATGGACTAACGACTGTGGTTTAGTTCATGCATTAAGTATCTAAAATCGGTTACTAAAGAAATTCCCGTTATTGGTGTGCATTTGATAAATTGTGCTGAATGCATGATTGTTGAGAGCATTAACTTCAGCAATGCAGTGTTAACTTAACAGCATACAGAACTGGGGTTCTTATAGATTTATGAACTAGTTTTATAAACTATGTAATCCCTTTAATACATTTTATTTTTAAGGCGCCTTTCAGGTCACCCAAGGGCGCCGTACAAGATTACAAAGTAAAATCATTATTAAAATATGAATGCAATATAGAAACATGCCTCACAGGAAAGACAATAATACAAGACCGAATACAAATAAAATGAACAAACGGTACTGTGTGTATGAGAAAGCCACTAAAAAGTCTAGAAGCAAAAACTGATATCCCTAACCACTTAGAAATTGCATGATAATTTGTCCACGGAGTCAGAAAGCCTGGATGTTTTTCTCCTCTCCTGCATGATTGTTGTTCTGAAGGATTGCTCAACAGAAACACAGGCTCTGAAGAGGAGGTAAGGTTTTACTTCATTTGCCTGATTTCTGTGGAAAACTTCACAAGGATCTTCAGAGCTCAGAGTCATGCTGGAACGAATGCTACACAATATCATAAAATGACAAGGCACAGTGGAGAACTGGAGACAGGATGAACATTCTTCTGCTGGCAGTTATGGTCCAGAAATGTTTATACCATTTCAAAGTGAGAGGATGACTAAGCAGTTTTTCAGTTTATAACCAGTGTTCCCAGCATTGTTTGAAGTAGGAAGATGAAGCCTGATCTTTTGTTGTGATCCTCACCTTTAGACCACATGTTTAGCCTAACCCAATTCAGGAATATAGCATGTACCCCTTTTTTTGGAACTGTCTTATCATCAGTGGCTCATTCAGACTTATTCTGTGTGTTTTCATGCACATTTACTACCTTTTTACTAGTTGCCAAGTGCCCATAAAGGTATCATATATCACAGACACTTGTTACTTTACATGGGTTTACTAAATCGCATTCGGTGATGTGCTGAGTGTTGGGACATAATGCTGTTTACACCCAGTTTAAGTCTAACCTCAAAAATTCATAACTGATTATCACTTTGTAAGATGCAAGATTACAGTGAACAGTATTCTCTCTGTACTAATATTAAAATTGGCTACACCATATATATTAGAAGAGAAAACCTCCACAGAGAAGCAGGCGATAAAATTTGTTTTCATCTGGCCATCTGTCAAGAAGTGCAGAATGGATCACTCAAGCCCTTAAATTTCACTGTTTGTTGTATCTTCACTGCACTGGTGGACTAGATTAAAAATAACGTGTCTTTCTTAATACCTTATTGATGTGCATGGATCAGCTACAACATTAAAACCACTGACAGGTGAAGTGAATAACATCATGTTACAGTGACACCTGTCACTGTTATTAGGCAACAAGTGAACTTGAAGTTCACTTCTTGAAGTTGATGTGTTGTATGTAGGAAAAAAAAGGACCTGAGCAACTTTGTGATTGCTAGGAACCTTTAGAAATATTTTGGAACTCCTTGGAAACCTTGAGTGGCAGTTGTGTCTGGCACATAAGATGTAAATGTTCAATCAAGCCTCTAAATGGAAGATTGTGTCAATTAGATTGAAGGGTCTCTCTTTTACAGTGTGAAGCAATGTTCCTTTTAACTGTTGGTTTAATGGCACAAGCTGTCTTCTTCATTTCCACTGCAATCAGTCACAAGGTGATGGGAGGTGAAAATATGTCTTGCTGGCCAAAAGCAACTGACAAGCTACGCTCACACTGCACAAATGACAGAAGCACTCTTGCTGATGGAAGCAGGCCAAACAGTCTCCTCTTCACCTCTTCCAGCTTTTTGAGATGCTTCAGAAACTGGGAAGCCTGTTCAGAGTGCTGCACCTGTTGCCTGGGCAGCAGGTCAACAAAACAAACAGAAAACCCCCACGCAGGACTGTGGCGGCGAGCTGGTCGGATCTGTCAGCGCCATCACTGGAGCATGCCGGGAGTTGTTGGGAGCCACTGGGAGTGGCCAACCTTCAGTGTTACTCAGCATCGAGTAGGCAGGACGGTGTGACTTGTGCAATTTTATGTATTCTTTCTGAAACGAGCAGGCAACTGGTCTTGGCATGAAGAGTGAAAAGGTGGATGAGAACCTGAGGGCCAAAGAACCAACAACAGCATCTGCTCTAGCAGCAGGATCTTAAACATTGAGCCTCGAATGGAGCTCAGCAACCAGGTGGATGCTTTACTATTGGCCTGGTGGTTAGGGAGTTGCCCTGCGATCATAATGTCGTGGGTTCGAATCGCAAGGTGCCGTCCTCACACACTGCTCCACGGCAGCTGAGCTGTCGGTTGCCCACTGCTTCATTTGGGTAAATGATTTAAATGAAGAGAACAATTTAATACTGTTTACACTGTGTGCTGTTCTGTGATTTTAGTTTTTTCAAGAGTGACAAAAATGGCCACTTTATTTTACACTTTATAAGCCTATAGAAACAAGACTAGAAGCCTTTTTTTAATCATGAAAGGTACAAGGGGGAAGATATAAGATCTTAAAGACAAAATATAAAAGGCTAGCAGGGTATGGCGGTATACTAACATAGGCTAAACCAGCAGTTCTCAAATTCTTAAGGGCCCCCATTTTTTTTCCAATCTTAGTAACAACACCTAGAGAGTAAAATGTGGACAAACTGGGGACCAGTTTGAGGACCACTGAGGAAAACTGAATTGTTTTGCCAAGAAGAAACACTGCCTAAAAGTTAATGGAGGGACAGAAACCAACCATTTAGAAAAATGCATGTTTTGAATGTTCTGGTTTGTGTCGGTGAGAACGAGACAATGATGATGACTTCTATACTGGCATATGGTTTTATGAGCTGCCTCACCACTCTCTCTGATGGCTGTCTTCCTGTCTGGCTGTCTGTCTGTCAGACTGTGTGACCAGCAGTCGCAGGAGTAAACAAGGGTGCCAGGAACTGTAAATGGCATCAGAGGATTATTTCCACTGATTTTGCAATGTGATTTTGACATTGCACATGGGACTTCTGGGGGAATTAATAAAGACTGCTTAAAATCTGGTGTGTTGTGGATTAGATTAATCTTCTTTGTACTGGAGAGAATTGAAATAAAAGATGGGTTCTGGATAATAGTTTCATACTCCTGTATAGTAGAAAAGATTCGTTGATATAGGGCTTTTGTCAGAACTTTTGAGAATTAATAGCAACATAATGGACAAGTGGGTGAGTTTTTAGACTGTGAGTAGTTTGCTGCTTTCTGGTGAGTAAAAGGTCAGATTCCTAATACAAAGATTGACCTGGCGTTTACAGAGCTTCACATTAGGTCTGTTTAAGTAATTTTGGAATTAACCTAGTTGCTCTGTAAAGGTTTCCTGAAGTTAGGCAAGGCCAATGTATGCCACCTGTGTCACGTGGCTGCACTCGTGTTCTGTGAGCTTATTAAAAGGGACGATGATCCTTTTCTCTTCTTTAGTCAACCTATAACAACAGCATCTCTATGCACACACCTATAAACATGGAAACAAACACGAAAAGGGTACTCTAAAAGATCATCTGCTAGACACACAGCTGAAAAGGGGACACACCTTCTGTACAATTGCTGCCTGCATCATGTGCCATCCCAGTCAGCTGGCTCAGTATCAGGAACCTTTTCTGGGCTTGTACGTTTTTGCATGTAGATGTTTATAATTATACACCAATGAGTAACTCCATATTATTAAAATACTGAAGTAATCCACGTTGAGTGGGAGGTGGAGATGAGCTACAGGGCCAGGATTAGGAAATAAAAGGCACCTCTTCTGGGAAAGCCTAGTTCTAAATGTTGTAGAGATCATAGTGAAGTAGAAGACAGGGTATGATGTTGGAACGTCCTTCTAAAAGTCAAGCTGAACAAAATATTTTTCTGTATTTGGGGAAAGCGTTCTAGGACAGAATGTACCTGATGGGACATTTCTGGGTGTTCCTCTTCTGCACAAACAAGTACACTAACGGGCTTTGTAGTTTCTGTAGGGTTCCTGTCCTGGTCTTTTCACTTGACGTGCATTCATGAACTCATTAAATTGGAGAATGGCTTCTGTGTGATTGCTATAAAATCAGTGTTTGGATATTAATGAATATATAATAATTTGTAATCTTTGCTAAAAATAATTTGCTATAGTTTCTGGATTTTACCTATGTTCCCTTTTTGGCCCTCAGCCAAATGAAGTTTAATATTGGATCTCTTATGAGAAAAAAACATTTCTTTCCACCAGACCTGTCACAAACATTAGCAACTGAATTACCCATAACCACACTAGTGTACAAGTCTCTCATGTGTTCCATAACCCATAACCTCCCTGGTATGTGCCTCCTCAGCTGCTGGAGTATGTGGGGAAGGGGAAAAGCATCATGGATGTGGGGCTGGCTCAGGCTCGCCAGCCGCTCTGCACACGGAGCCACTACTTTGAAGTGGAGATTGTGGACCCTGGAGAGAAGTGCTACATTGCCTTGGGCCTCGCTCGAAGAGTAAGTGGAGCATTAATATTGCTTATATCTAGTATTAGATTATGATGATGAGGAATGCCTGGATGTTCAGAGAGAATTTCCAGACCATTGAAACCTTGGAGGTTACATTTATCTAGTTAGGTTATGATAAATAAAAACTAAACAGGTCATTTTCTGCCTAAAATGTGGAATGGATGATATATACATATGTTTTTTTTTTTTAAATAACCAGTGCTTCTCGAGATGACATAACTTTGTGTATAATAAAAGAGCCACACGTGGTGCAATGTCCATTTTTACCCGCACTAAATCAAAGCACATACATGGGTGTCAACCTTATGACAGATCACCTCTTTTGCTCTTTCTACCACAAAAGGAAGAAAAGTACACTCAGTGCTGTCTGTTCAACACGTAAAGTGCGCAGAACAGAAACTTTTTCCATGGCGTAATGAAAGCAGCTATAAAAGAAAAATGCACTCTACTAAACCACAACTGACTTATCTTTTCTCTCTCTCTCTCTCTCTCTCTCTCACTCACACACACACACACACACACACACACACACACACACACACACACACA
>JBBPCX010000141.1:5339759-5360674 GCA_037974365.1 Hydrocynus forskahlii
GATAGATAGATAGATAGATATAGATATATAATGTGTGTGGAACCGCTTCTCATGCTTTTTGTTGCTTTTTTTTTTTATGACTTTACTCACCTTGTTTGGCATGTAAGTATGTGTGACAGATTGGTGCACAGCCGCTCCATTTCACTGCCTTTTGTCTTGGGCACCCACGACTGGAGCTCGTGTAATTACTCTCAGGTCTGCAACCACAGACGGTAAACAGACTTGTCAAGCAGTGGGTTGAGCAAGGCCACGGCCTTGTCGTCTTCCGAGAGGAAAAAGGGAAGTGGGGACGGTGGGGGAGGTTTATCAAAGGTACCGTAACTTCCAGTGGAACGTTGTGGTCCTCCTGCATCTGCATTTCATTACACAACATTTATTGCAAAGGCCAACAAAGGTGGTAAAGCAGGTAATTGTAGGGCTGCTTAATTACTGTTTACTTGCGTTGGACATCAGACTTCTCACAGCATCCTGTGTCTGAGAGACAGTCACATGCATTCTCAAGAGCTGGAAACGCACGTGTCTCTGAGAGTCATAGCTGGCCTTTTCAGTTTCCCACTCACCCCTTGTACTGCCAGTACTGAAGGGGAAACCCAGTGCAGAGTTGGCATCAGTGGAAGTGCCAGTCTATGGAAGAACAGCCTGTTTCATCATCGTGCTGCTGTGTCAACCCTGTAGATGCCAATAACAGAGCTAAGTTATACTGTTATTTGAACAATATATGCTTGTCTTGAAACTAGTTCTCAAGAGCTGTGTCTGAAATGTGCACTCGTTCCCTATGTAGGGCACTATGTAGTGAGTCAGCCATTTTGTAGTGTTGTCCAAAATTCCAACAGTCAATTTCACCCACTACATAGTGCACTATAAAATCCGTGCGACATGCCAAAATCTATTGTTCAGACACTGAACACTACATTAATGCACATGGACCATTATGCACTGTGGGTTTCTTTTACCGTGCCCTTCATAGTGAACGAGTGCACTTTTCAGACACACTGCACATTACTTTTATCCCACGGAAGTCCAGAAGAGGAGCGAGGCGGAGGGAGGAGAGATGGGGGAAAGTGGGGCTTCAAACGGAGGAGATTCAGTCACACTTGGACTTTCTTTCTCTCTCCTCGGAGGACTGTAGTACCCAGGGCTGGACTTCCCCTTGTTCACTAGTTAGCCCCTATATAGCAAACACTATGTAGTGAACGAGTGAACAAGCGCACATTTCGGACATAGCTAAGGTCTCACCTCTTCCATTCCATCTCCTGCTCCAGTTGAATTACCTGCCTCAGGTGTATTAAGAGCTGAAATACACAGAAGGTTTGGGTTTGACTGCAATCTGAAGGATGTGTCTCATGTTCTGTGACACGTTACAGATGCATAGAGTACATTCTTTAGATTGCTAATGTGATTTTCCTGAATTCAGTAGGAGTTTAAAAGTGTAGGGGCAGATGTGGGCTGAGGTAAAGGTAGAAGGCTGTTATCTGAGATCAGTGAACCCTCACCCCTCTGGCTGAAGACTCCGCTGCCGGGCTGCTTTACTTTTAGCGCTTGCTTCCCCAGCCCATGTGCCGCCAACAGCTCGTTTGCAGCTCTGGAGCACTTCTGCTTGCATCCGGAACACACACTAGTTGCTAGGATGCAGGACAAAGGTCTGCGTGACCCTAATGAAAGGCGACGCTATGTCCCGGTGCACTGGTGCCCCAGCAGCCACGTCCAAATCAATGGCCCCGTCCCTTATCGGCCTTTGGCCTTCCCAACCTGAGTCAGCCCTTTCCTCTCTTCCCTTCCGGCTGCACGACTTCAGCTGACTCTGTAACAGTTCCCATGAAGTGTGTGTGTGTGTGTATGTATGAGTGTGTATGAGTGTGTGTGTGTGTGTGTGTCTGTGTCTGTGTCTGTGTGCGTGTGCGCACCTGTGTGTGAAAGAACTTTTACTGTTTGGATTTTTTTGTCTAATATTAAAATATCCCAGCAAGAAAATTTTGTGTTTTGTTATTTGAAGCATAAACGTAAAGGGTATAAGATTTGAAACAATAGTAGAAATTGTCAGGGATGAATTCTGAATAATCAATTAATTTATATGTGAGCTTTTAGAGAAGATTATCAAATATAAATCATAATATATAGTCCCAATTGGAACATAGAAAAATAGTGTTATTTGACACATTTGTGTATAAATATAACCACAACTTAACTATCAAATTGTTCAAATATGGGCTCCAATATAACCAGTATCACCAATATAACATGTATTGACAAAATACCACTTAGTACCCTTTCACTAAAATTTGCAACTCGCTAGCTGGTAACATTAGTGTTAAGCTCATTGCTAGGAAATCTACTTGGAAAAAGGTCACTTATGTTGCTTTTGTCTTTCATTATCTCAGTCTAGCCCAACCAGAATGTGTCAGCCATTTTTTTAAGAGCATCACACATCCACTACTGCACAAAGAACCTAAACCAATAGCTGGCTTCATCTACATGTTATATGGGGTTTATAAAGTTTGGTTTACTTTAACTTCACATTGTAAGCCACTAATGCTAAAATATATTACTGTTGAAAATGCATGTCTTTTGCAATGAACGACGGACTATTTTATGGGTGCAATTTAAATGTACTGTTTAGCTAAGCTAGGCTGGTGATAGTAATCCCTTGTTCAAAGAGCTAATAGCTATGCTCAGTTGTTGTCTGCATAAAATTAACGTCATTTGCGAGTGGCAAACTAATAAATAAATGTAGACTGACAGATGCTGTTTGTTTTTTGTTGCAATGTTTGGAAGGACTATGAACGCTGCTCACTTTCAGACTTAAATTGACGAATGTTTAGAATGTTACTTGAAGTCAGTAGCAGCTGTTAAACTGCATCATAAGCCAACAAAGAGTTAGCAAGTTCTTGAGTAAGGCTGTTTGGGAGAACGGTTTGGACTAGCTTATGACGTTATGTTATAATACATAGTAAGTGTAAGCAATATGTAACCATCAACGTGAATCTGACCATATGACTCAGACCCTGTCATTGGCACCAGTTTCTTCACAGAAACCAGAAACTACAATGCAGTGCTTTGCCAAAGTTCCTCTGCGCTGTTTTGGTTTAGTGAGGTGTGGTTGTGCCTGAACTGCACATACATGACCACCTCCCTTTAACCAAAACAGAACAGAGAACCTCTGAAGTGTAATTTCCCATGAGTGTGACTATCAGTGCTCACTTGTGTTTTAAGGTGTGCGCAGGATGGCCAGTCTCCTCACAGATCGCAGGGAGGTTTTGAAAGAGATAAGAAGTGGTTATTTGCTTTCCATAACTTATGGGTTATTTGTTTTTCTGATAACTAGTGAATGCTGTTAGTAACTAGAAAGTAGGCAAGTTATGAAGTAAGTGTGCTTACTTCATAACTTGCCAGCCAGTTTTTCCCTCTTGTACAGAAGCTCCTTTGTCTTCTTCGCTGAACTCGGCTGTTTTGTTTTAGTGTGTTCCAACCACTACAGTGGCTAATTCTGCCTTTCTGAAATATTCCCATCTCAAGTATATCATTGGTTTTCGTTTTTTCATTTGTCTCTTTAAAGCTCTAGTATGAATCAGCACTTCCCATAGAAGAGTCAAAAATTACGCATCTTACTTTCTTTTAAACTACACATGCCTTACTCAGATATCCAATTAAGTCAGCAAAACCTCAAGACCTTTTCACATAATAAATCTGGGACATTGTGGGGATACTCTTAACAGTAATGTTTGTACTTTCTGTTATTTACATATGCAGCCCTTAGATGGCTCTTAATCATATGACATGAAAATCCCAGTAAATCTGTAGCATAATCAGAATCAGAAACCTTTACTGATCCTGGAGGAAATTGCTTATGTAATGACTGCAAAGAGACACAGAGACGAGAACAATATAAATATAAAGTCTGAATAAAATCTCAATAAGAAGATACACTATGCTATATACAAAAATGCTAGGTATAGATACTATAGATAAGTACATAGTCAGCATTGTCTTTAGTCCTGAATCATGCACAGAAATAAATTTTTTTCTGTGTAAAAAAGGAAAATACCAAAAACCAAAAAATGTTCTGCTCTGCCTGCCATGCTGCATCACTTTTGCACAAGATCAACCTTGCATGTTATAGGGGGGGATTGACTGTTTTCAAGAATCAAGAACAAAATGCATGCTATAAACAACCCCAAAAACCCCAAAAACAAACAACTATTGTTCACACATGAGCCCTTTTGTTAGTCTTCAGCAGGTAAATTACTGCGTCAACTTTACCTTGATTTAATCTCCACCTTCTGTTCACACCTTGTTTAGTTAGTTTGTTCAAGTACATGCAAGTGATTTCTTTCCTTAGAACCTTCCCTATTATGTGGCATTTATGGACTTCTGTTCTTAAGTAAAAGTAATGTTAAGGGCAGCCGGTGGTCTGGTGGTTAGAGGGTTGCCCCTGCAATCTGAAGGTTGTGGGTTCGAATCCCAGGACTGCCATTGGCACCACTGAGCTACCCTTGGGCAAGGTTCCGTCCCCAGACACTGCTCCCCAGGGGCCATTGTCGGCAGCCCATTGCTTCATACATGTGAAGGGGTTAAATGCAGAAGACTCAAGCAATTTCCTCTGAGATCCATATAGTATATGAAATAAAAATGGAACAGATTTCAGAAGAGAGGACAATGGCTGAGAGTGCCCTCTAAACCGCAACATCCTTCTGTTCAGAAACACAATACTCTGTACACAAGGCCAGCAGAGGCCAGGGAATTTGCCTCCAGCTGAAGTTCGTGTTTATAATTCAACAGTGACGAGAGGTTGGCACAAAGGAATCTTTTCACACTCCCACCCTACCCTCATTGTGGCGGTCAGGGGCCCGTACATTACTCTCCCTTGCTTATCTGTGTGCTAAATTTGTAGCTGGGAGATGGGCATCAACCTCCATCAGCAGCCTCTCGGCCACTTGTTGATTTTGCCACAGTGTGGAAATGCAGGCTGCTCAAATAACACAGATAAAAAGCCCCTGAGGATCAGATAGGACTGTGCCACAAGCACTACTGTTTGTGTTCGTTGGAAGTATGATGCCTCACTTTAATGGCTTTAGCAACCTATCTGGAGGAGAAGTTGTACTCTGTTTGGATCTTCATGTTTTTGTTTTTTTCCCAAGTCGTGGAGAAGGTTAATTGAACGCTTTCCTTTAAGTCCTTTGACTGTTATGTGTTTTCTTTTCCTATGCTACCAGTATGCTTGATTGACACGATAATGTGCTGTGTGTAATATTCATATTATTATGTGTTTGTGTACGGAACATGATATGGAACACAGATGCAGTTGAGCAAATGTATGGAATGTGCAAACATTCATCACGCTGTCAGGAAGCCAGACATTAAACTCATACGAAATGAAATTACGTATGAAAATGATTTATTTTGACACGTACAATCTCCCGAGACAGCTTCCTTTTGTCCCTGCCTGCTCGTCAAGTTTGCCCGAGGTGTCTTCGTCTGAAATCCTCTCTTTGCAAAATGTTCTTTTGCTCAGCTTCATGCCCTAAATCCTAACACCCCACCAAATGCTTACATTGAGATGGTTCTTAGCTGTACCCAGGGAAATAAAGGAATGGATATTTAAACATATCATCCATCTTGCTAAGGCTGGGGTCTGTGGCTTTTTCAACGAGACAGTAAATCCATCAGCTTTTGCTCTGCTGGTCACTGACCTCGTCTCTATTCCTAATTAGATAAACAGATCAAACAGTGTACGCTTCTCAGCACAACTCTGCTGTCAGCCTCATCCTTTTATGAGCCTGGACCAAGACAATTTCCTGAAGACGTAAGGAAACGTAATTTCAGAGATGAGTTTACGAAAAACCACGTCTTGCGGTTACAGAGCAGAGAATGAGGATTTGGCTAAAGAGCAGAGCGTAACTCACAGAGTGCTGTCTCTTCTCTTTTCCTGTCTCCTTTCCTCATTCTCGCTTCCCTGCTCCACACCCCCCCACACACACACACCCCCCAGTGATGTTACAGCTTTATGAGAAATAGTAGCTTTCCTGTCAACCTCAGTTTGAGATAATGAACAGATATAAAACAAGTGGCATCCATGATGGAATGTGATGAAATTAAATAAAAATGTATGGATTTACAAGATCATGCCTTGTTGCTACTCAGTTGCCACCACAGCCTATACTTCTATTTATTGCTATTTTTTGGTATTGGTCAGTAAAAAAAAGCCGGACCGAACATGCCAAGTGTTACAGATACATCACAACTACAGCACAGCTGCCCAGGGCAAAGAAGGTCCACTGTTTGCTTTTGCCCTCAGATTAGGAAGAGGTGAAACACTTTGAGAATGAATAAGGCTTCTTAATGATATGTGCAGGTTCTTTGCTTGTGTCTCTTAATAGAGACACAAAAATGTAAAACCGCAATTCATTCATGATTGATTCATTCACCGATCTTATCAAAAAGGGAAAAAAATTGGACACTCTGACTGTTTGTCCTGGCGAGGCACATCTATATACGAATGACGTATCCTGTGCTGCTATGTGACAACACTACGGCAGTCTGTTCCCCTCAAAAAAAAAACAAAACACAGAGACGTAATGCAGCAATTGTTTAATGTTTGTAGTGCTGAAGTATCAGTTAATCATATTGATGTGAATGTGCTGAATGAGGTGTTTGGTTTTTTTGGGGGGGATATAAGGAATCAGTAATCAGAGTTTTTTTTTTCTTTTTCAGGACTACCCAAAGAACAGACATCCAGGCTGGAGCAGAGGCTCGGTAGCGTATCATGCAGGTGGGTATTCACACCTCCTTTCTGAACGCCCAAGGCTAAGTTTTCCTTAACCATCGTACCACTAAGACTGTTCTTTTAAGCGTATCACTTAACACTGCAATCGTCTACCATCTATTGTGATGGCCATCAAGTTGGGCAGTTCACATGTCAGGAAACATACTGTGCAGCTTTAAAATGAAATCTGTTCTGTATCGAACCTATTGTGTTTTCTGTTTTCAAAACAGAAGTGCAAAGTAGTACTGTTTGCCAACAGATAAGCCATACTGCAACCTTCCCTAGTGAAATTTGAATGTGGTCTTCTGAAAGATTTCGACATTGCAGTTACATCAGAATTCTTAATATAAAAAAATGTTATCTTTAACAAGATGTATTCTACGGACTGGTGAAATATGATATCTTAAACCAAAAGCAAGAATTTGCTGTAGCAGTACCCCTAAATTTCCCCCCTGGAACCAACAGTGTTGACATAACTACCAAACCATACCAAGAACAAAGGTAACCTATGAGTTTTCGACCAGGAACATAGTGTTGCCAGGGTTGTTTGGTACTACCACATTTGGTGTTACAACCATTTACCATATTGAAACATAATTGGAGAAATATGAATTTGGATCCTCTTCAAACTGGCAGAACGTTTTGGCCTCTTCTGCAGTGTAGTGTAACTGTTTGGCCTGCCTTCAAGCACTGCCTCACATACAGATCAATTAGTGTCTCTGAAGGAATGTTTATATACTAAGTTCTTTTTTTAGTCTGTAAATCTGTAAAGCTGTAAATCTGCTCCATTATCTGCCCGTTTCATGTGCCTCTGCACATCCACGGATTACATGGAATTCTTGTTGGGGGCTTTCTGAGTGTGGCTAGGGACCACAGGGCTGCCGTGTATCTCTGGATCTGTGGGCTTTGTGTCTACAGCCTGCTGAGGCCCTGATAACAGGCTTCAGAAGATGGAAGATGGAAGGCTGATTAGAGAGAGGAAAGGAGCTTCTGAAGACCTGTATAGGATAAAAAGTGCTATCTCTGGCTGCAGACTCCCATCTCAGAGAGATGCAGTTCTGCTATATCAGATAGAGTTGAGTAACAGTTGGTCCCACGTGAAGACAGCCACTTCTGCAGTATCCCTCCACACATCTGTAATACTACCAGAGCTTTGTCCTGGGAGGATTAGCCTGCCTGGAATGACTCAGTACATCTCTATGACCAAGCTGGGCCTGGTTGGAGGAGCTTAATGATGGAAATCCACAAAGATTTATTTAGGTTAAGATAAAAGATGCACCAGAAATTCTGCCACTGGAAATGTATGGCAGAAAAATTGCAGATCTTTTTTTGACTGAGAGTGAAGAAAGGCTGATCATTTTGCCCCAAAATTAAGCCTACAATGAGGTGCCAAAATGTAACACCTAACATAATTTGATGGTGAAAATGAGAAATGCTGTCCTTCACTTGACAGTGTCTGAGTGGCACCAGATCATCTGTGAAACATTCTGATGATCTACATTCTGTATGGTCTTTAGTTTCGTGCTTTATGATGTTTTTATGAAAAATACATTAAGTAGTTTAATATCGAGTAGATCGGTAGTGGTGGTAAACTGTTTCACCTCTCAGCTGAAATGTTAAGCAGCTATCAGGATCTGACAAATAGCTTTTAATCAAGTGAACCCTGATGGAGAAACTCCAGACTGCTCGACGTGAGCAGTGAGTCCTAAAGCCACGTCCACATACTTTACCTGTAACAAGAAACAAGGTGTTTTCCTTCATTGTAGAAGAGACACTGAGGAATTTAGCTGTAGATGCCTGTGGAAACCATGGAGTATTATATTTTAGTAAATTTACAGCTCATCTGAACCATTGGGACACTTGCTCTGTATGGAAAATGCTGATAACTTTTCCTCAGACGGGTATGTTGCACTCTGAGGAAATGCACAGCAGAGACAGTGGAATATTTGAGATATTAATAGGATGTAATAATCTGTTGTTACATACAAAATAATAGGAAATAAAGCTTTACCAGCCCCTGACATGTCATGACATTTAGCAGGCTGCTGAAACGTAATTCGTCTGCCTAAATTCTATGCAGGTTCTCTTTCCCAGCACAGTTATCACTTTATTACTACGGAAGCATTGTCAGCTTTATTATGCATCAGTAAAGTAGCAAAATACATTTCTTTTTTCCTTTTTCACTGCCTTTGTGATCTGCTGTTTCCACAGTTGTGAAATATAAGCAGTAAAGACAAAACACAAAGGTTTTTTACATCTGTGAATAGACAAAGTTTTATTTTGGTTCAGAAAGTGTACACATAGTGATTTTTAGCCTGGCAAAATCAGTGCAGTTGAATCATCACCCTCAGCTTGATGGATCACAGTGCATCAGTGAGATTTTATACCCCGGCTTGAAAGTGCTGGTTTTAATTATGCTCTGGTCTGTGTGGCTGAGCGGTGCGTCCCCTGCGGCGGCCAATGTGGCGCAGGCTCAGGGCTCTGCCACTCACCGGGGGTTATGTGGGTCCCCGCGGCTCTTGGCCTCAGTGCTCACAAAGGCCGCAAAAATTTGCGCGCTCTAGCGTGGCTCCCATTAATCTTATTTGTTAGCGAGGTGAGTGATGGATGTGGTTTTCCATGCAGTGTGCGAGGTTTGCTTTACCATGCTCGGGTTCATGCGCAGGCGTGCGCTCATGATCTCCATGATCCCAGCAGCAGCCTCTGTATGGTGTCTGCAGAATCTGCACTAAGTCCTCCATCAACACCTTAACACTCAGAGAACACAGTGCACCAGCATGGCTGAAAGCTCTTTATTGAAAACTTTATTTTCTAAGGCACTTGTGTTTCTTCTGCTGCTGAATGTACTTGATGGGCTAAGACATGTTTGCTTCTTTAGTATTGGGAGTAATGGATCCTGCATGTCCAAGTTACACATTTGCCTCAATTGTTGAGTAGTGCTGTTATCTATAAAATTCGACAGTAATGAAATATACATTATTCAGGTCTCAAGATGGCTGCTCCTGTTGTTTTGTGCTGTGTCCTTTTTTTAATAGGAGAGTATTATCCTTTTCTTCTAAAATACAGTAGACAGTAGCCACACTGCAACACAAACCAAACATATTCAGACTGATTGATGGCATCCAGGGTATGAGTTTTTCACAAGTTTTTCTCATTACTTTGTCAATTTTGTTCATGAAAATACCCTAAAATATCACAATCTCTTTTCCAACCTCTGCATATTTTTTGTGTTTGACTAGTTCCATCGTCAGAGAAAATGTGGCTTGTTACTCTTGCCAGTCTGTCCTGCCAGTTTTAGTTTTTACAGTAGTAGGTGCATTCAGATGGTGGTGATTTTGATCCCCTCTTGCCCAGAGATTAAAAAAAAAAAAAGAAAAAAAAAGAATGCGTGCAGTTGAATGTTCACCCCTTTTTATATGTAACTATGTATCAGTGAACTTGGCCAAATTGTTATTTTAACTGAGATTCATTTTACTGAATCATAGATATTTTTTAATTAATCTCAGATATCCTTTCAGCTATCCCAAGACTACCTCAGGTTGCCATATCTTCCCTGCTTTTCCACTATTATTCTTTCCCGTGCTGTGAAGGAGTCTGCTTTCTTATCGCACCCATCAAGCCATGGCTGTTTGTTATTGGGACCTTAAGGAAACGACTTCTTGGATGCTTCTCAATGCCATGTTTATGGCGCGTGTCTCCTGAAGGAGCTTTGGCAAGGCCTCCGCAGCGGGCCAGATGAGGAGGCCATGCCTCATTAAGGTACCCCGATCTATATGAAGCCCCCATCTGTGAGGCATAGTCATAAAACCTGAGGCCACTGCCTGGTACTTTCCTATACAAACCTCCAGGCGATGCGCTTACTGGGATCCGTCCCAACCCTCTGTTATTTTATATTCACTGTGAAAGCGGAAACGAGGTGGTACATGATTCCTGTAGTAAACGGCAGTGTCAGATAAGTGTCTGATAGTGATACCCAAACCTTGTGGGAAGGGACACTTTTCTCCTCAGAGATTTATGCAATTCCTGAATCTGCCAAGTTGGTTAGAACTATTGGCAGCGTATCCATTCCACGAACTGTTTGAGTCAAGTACAGGAAAATCTGCGAAAATACACTACTGCAAAATACTCTGCAAAAAAAGTGTGCAGCCAGTCCCCTGGTCAGCAGGATGCACAATATTTGTACATTGGACCTCAGCTATGTCCTTTTTTAGGCAGGTAAAATTTTTAATAGCATATTAGCCTGTTACCCATTCATTGTGGTCATCCAGGAGTAAATGACAAGGCAAATGATTTTCCTTTGACCAGAGAAAAAGCTGTAGTGCAGAATAGAAGTCCTTTATTGGATGGTTCTTTTATTTAATTTATTTATTAACCCTTATAGTCAGCTGCCCAATTGATTATTCGTTACACAATTGATTATTTGTTAAGGCCACTGTAACTGTTTTCAAACGCTGCTAAAGTTTCAGCTGTAAATCTTTCTATTACACAATATCTGAAGGAGCTTGTTACCTTTGTGATTGCAAATCTAGTAAGCAAAATCTCAAGTTAACGGATGAATCATTCATTCATTCTTATTTATAACTATCACCTATCAGATAAGGCTACTGTAACTAACAGGACTTCCTTAGTGATGGATTTGTATCTGACCGTTTGGGATTCCAAAATGTGGTTTTATTTCAAATATATCATCTGAATGTTTGGTCATTTATAGAAATGAAAATACATTTTTGGCCACGTTCCACAGGCATTGCTGGAATTTGTCGGGAGAATCAGGATATCCTTTATTTTGCACAAAGTGTTCCTATGGACCAATGTCCCTGGTTTTGCTCTTCTGTCTGAATAGAGCATAAAGTATCTGCCTTGTTTGCGGAAGCATCGGAGTTCGCGGCATCCTGATGGAGATGTCTTCTCTTGCCTTTTCCAGACAGGGCTCTGGGAAAAGGCCTGTCGTACGAGGAAAGCCCTGTGTGTTCTCTGGTGTACCGTTTCCTATCTGCTCAGGTGCCAGAAAGGCCTAAAAGTGTTCCAGCAGGCCGAGAAAGCACGCCCAAGTACCCCCCCCCCCCCCCCAAACTATCCCCCTCATCTATTTTTAGACATCTTCCTCTCCCACACTAGTTGTGGTGTTTGCTAAGCGTGCTGTTGTGACAGGGTCCCGCATGGGAGCCTTAATGATACAGTGTCTCCATCGCCCTCCCCGTATTCAGATAGAGATTGTTTAAACAGTATCCTGAGCCGAGGACGGGTCCCATGACAACTCTACAAATATTTACCCGCCACGCGGTGCAGTGGGCTTTTTTTCTGCAGGCTACCTTTTCAGTGTCTTTCTTTCACTCCGTCTTTTATTATTGTTCTTGCCCCCGTCTTGGCATCTCTTGTTTTGTTTTGTTTTCTGCCAGAGATCTCAAATAAAAGAGCAGAGAAGAAGTTTAGATAGAGAGGAGAGAGCTCTGCTTTGTTTTGACCTGTCAGTCTCTACATCAGGAGCATAACAAGTTCTGGGATCATTAAGAGCTGAACACAAGTGGAATGTTCTAGCTGCGATGTTTAAGTTCAGACCAGGTGAACCACCGACTCCAGCCTTGTTTCTCTCTTTCGCAGGTTTCAGATCAAATGCACTCTCCTTTTTGTATGTTCTAGATCTGTATTGGGTCTGTCATTTCTGCAGTGTTGGCCTTCGCAGTAACAATGTTGCAAAACTGGGATATGCAAAACACCTTCACCAATCACTGTATGTTTTCTTATGTGCTGCAAATTTCCATTCACAAATGTACCGCAGGTGTTTGAATCAGGGCCTTTAAATCATCCAACAAAAATAGTAAAAAAAGTAAATAATGTTTTTTAAAGGAAGAGTTTCTTGAAAAATCAGGTGCACCTTTTACTGCTCACTGACTGATGTAGTCTGTCAGCCAAGACATGATTAGTGTCAGAATTATACATGTGCTACATGTCAGGCACCCAAATTGTTTCTGAAAAAATACACCCCTAAAACGTCTCTTGGTTCAGAGCATACCCAGCTCTTCATTAAGGTTGCACTGACTTGTAACTATGGTTTAGGACTCAGTAAGACTGACAGTGAGCTGCAGTAATGAACATTGTGTGAGCTATTTTTCACCAAACTGTCCTTTTATATAAAAGGTGCTATATATCAAAGTGCAACTGTAATTTAAAGGTCATCATATAGCAATAAAACTGCAGTGTGGAATTCCCTATCCAAAATACTGAACTACTTCTAGACACACCCTTTCTGCATCCAGAGTGATAATTAGCTTTGTTCGGGAATACTTTACCTAGGTCAATTTTTTACTCCTTTTTAGTTTTGAAATATCACAGTAGTTATTGTAACTCTTAGATATCCAAATGGGTCCTGAGTATTATTCAGTTTTAACAAATAGCAGATCATTCTAAGAATACTTTCATAGCAAAGGCCTTGAGTGCATAATTGTATATTGAGAATAGGTCAGTAAAACTGCTCTGGCCCGAGGTCAGTCTTCCTTATATATGTCGTTCGTAATATTCTCCTCTTAGAATAAATAGCTCTGCTGGCTCTGTCCATAAACTAAAATAATGTCCTGCTGGAGCTCATGGCTTGACAGTGTAATCTGTCTCATTACCCCACACTAAGTTATCCTTCCAGGCCAAGGTTTAGACTATGTCAGACATCAGCTGGGCATAGAAATGATCATTAACCTACTTTTCCAGAAAACTTTAGAGTGAAAAATGGTGAGCAACAAATTCTTTTGAGTTTCAAACACTGCCAGAGTCAGCTGTGGCTCTGTGAGTGTAAACCACCACTTTAACCTATAAAGGGGTGAGAATATATCCTTAAATACACTACCGGTCAAAAGTTTTAAAACACCCCAGTGTTTCAAGCTTTTTTCCAAGCAGTTCAAGTCCATTGAATAGCATGAAATGGTACAAAGGACAGTGCTGAACTGCAAGAGGTTTAAAAATAGGAAGGTTACCCAAAAGTGGTAAATAATTCTGTAGCTCCATGCAGTACCTCTGGTATGTACCTGGTTGGTCGGGTTCGTCCTACAGCAAGATAGTGACTCAAAACATAAGTCCAAGCTCTGCCAGAACCACCTTAGAAAAAAAGAACAAGATGGTAAGCTGGAAAACATGGAGTGGCCAGAAGTCTCCAGACTTAAAACTCACCACGCTGGTTTGGGATGAACTGAACAGAAGAGTGAAAGCAAAGCAGCCTATAAGTGCTGCACACTTATGGGAACTTCTGCAACATAGTTGGGAAGAACTTTCTGCAGAATGAACAATGAGACATTGAACAGCTTGAATTTCAATACAAAAAACAGGAAAATTGGGGTGTTCTAAAACTTTTGACCGGTAGTGTATATATCCTTAACATATCCTTACATGGCCTTAAGCTGTGTCATTTCTGCATAAAGCTAATGTTTTGTTATTGTACATGACCATGTAGAAGCATAACACTGTTTTTGCACCAGTGACGGTGTACTATTTAAGTTTTTATTTGGGTTGTATTACTGTGTCCAACAGACGACGGAAAGATCTTCCATGGCAGTGGAGTTGGAGATCCATTTGGGCCCCGCTGCTTTGAAGGGGACATTATGGGTTGTGGGATCATGTTCCCCCGTGACTATGAAGGTGAGAACTCTCATAAACTTTTTAAAGTAATCACATTGTCTGCTGATTGTTTTACTTAATAATGAATTTATGGCCAAAAGATAAAAATGGGCTTAACTGAATAACAACAAACCATGCACTGGTAAAATGTTACACTGATAAAATACTTTAAAAGCACGGGGAGAATATAAATAGATCTCTGATTTATCGATATAGAAAATGCCAAAAATAACTTCTGACTGTAATATCTCCCCAAAATGTCAAATATATACATAATTTGCCCATATGTTATTGTACTGGATCCAAACTGATGACTTTTTAGATTCGAACCCTTTGTGGAGCTCATTTTTTTTTGACAAAGTAGTTTTGTTTGTCTCAGTTTAGTCATTTCTCTTAAAGGGTAAAAGTCAAAATCTCAATGAATCCGCTGTGAGTGCTGGACAGCAGTGACACTAACATGGTAGTGACTTGACATCCAGCCAAGTCACTTACGTGACAATTGATGAAGGGCTAGAGGGTGGCAAACAAACAAATGTGACAAAAGAACTATGGTCTATAATGTACTAATGCAGGATGAACTAATAATATAATATCTAATAATTCATTAACAAATAGGTTTGTTTAATAAAGTGGCCAGTGTACACACTGAATAAACTTGAACACCACTGCTGTGTCCAGTATACGCATACCAGTGTTGCACGTAATGTTTCACTGCTGTGGTGAGAATAATATCTGCTCAGCCGCGGTCCTGTGGTCTGAAACTGACCAATAATGAATGAGATGGAGGGGGGCTGATAAGCTGTGCAGCAACACACAGGCTACAGTCTGTAACTGTGCACCTATCGAGTGGACTTGTATAGTAGATGTACCTACCAAAAACTAGATTGTCAAACAAATAAACATAATCTTTTTTCATCTACTATCATTGAACTAGTTTAAAAAAAAATCTTTTAGACCAAAGAATAAAAGTGATATAAAGTAAACCCCCACTAATTCAAAATTCATGCAATTAGTTTTAATAATTGTTCTCAAAGTCCTGTCAAATTTGTGGATATTGCAGAAATCCTCTGCATTCTTTAGCTTTTTTCTTGGCAATATTTTTTCATGCCTTTTAGTGCTAAATTATTTAGAAAAATATTATTTACTAATTTTGTAACGTAAATATTAACATGAATTCAGCTACATTTCCATATAAAATATAATTATACATTTTTTTATACTGTCCAGAGAACACGAAGAAAGCTTAGGATGGTGAAATACCGCTGTACTCAGAGGCGGGTGGTTTGAAAGTAGCCAATCTGAGAGCGTTATTCATTTCTCCTTGCTGCTGATTGGCTGCTGACCTGTGACGCATATCTGGCAGATGCAGTCCAGCATTCCCACATCACAACAGTTTCCCGCGTGGAGTGTTTCGCTGAGTGTTCTCATGCTTGTAGTTTATTTATTACTGTATTAACCCTGCTTATACCAAAGAAAACGACAGCGCATACCAAAGAAAACATGCTTGCATGATTTACAATACAGTCTATACAGGGATAACATCAGAATTTACATTCTAGCACTGCAGAAGTTCAGTGTAAACTGTACAGTACAAATATGGGTTTACCGTTACATTTTTTTAAGGGTAATGTATTAGGCTGAGTTTAAAATAAAGTGTTTTGGGAACATTTTTGGGGGCATATTTAGGGTTTGCACTATAAATATAGGCATTTTTTAGGCTTTTTTTTTTTTACCACATCACAAATTCACGGCTTTTCAGTATTCGTGAGTGCTCTTGGAAGAATGTTGGGGGTTTATTGTAGTAAGAAAATTGGACATTGTGTGTCCAATTTAGATTCTCAGTGAAGTACTCAGTGAAGCTCAGAGTAGCTGTATCAAAAGAAATTCAAGAATTCCAGTTTGCACATAAATCGATTAATTGTGATTGTCCTAGTTTAATGGTTTAGAACTAAGCTTATATTTCACAGTGGAAATGGTGCTAGTACTACAGTAGTAGTTACAGCATAATACGCCTTGAGATTAATAACTGAATAAGAGTCGTAGAGTTTAGGCCTTACTGAAGCCATGAATAGATTATACTGAGTATTCCCATGAAGTGTTGGCATTAATCTGTGAAGTATTTCTGTAATCTATGTGTAACGGTGTTGAGTTGATATTTGAGTTGATATTTTCTCTCTTTCAGATGAGACTGATGATGGAGAGGCAGCGGATGAGCGCCCCAAGCCAGGCCGTGTCCAGAACTTTCTGTACCTTTACGACGAGGACGAGGAGGAAGAGGGAGACGATGTCGATCAAGAGCAGGAAGGCAGGAAGGTTACGGTGAGTGGTCCTGACTAAACTCTACTTCTGGAACTATGATAGCGCTGTGACAGTATAAAAAGTCGACAGGACAATAATATGAAGTACTTTCTGAGCTGAAGTCATCTTACCAGGGGAGGTGCTGCTATTTGATGGAACTCTGATCAGTGATTTTTATCCTGTATGAATCTGCAATTAGTACTAATTGCAATGTGAATGGCCCTCTGTAAAAATCCTGTTTTATAATAGCACAGCCAGGCTCTGTGTGTTCATTGCCATTGAATGTAGTGTTGTCATGCAATGCTGGAACGTTTGGACTGTATGTTGTGATTGAGGAAACATCTACCTTATAAATCGGCCAATTAAACCCCACAAATTACATGACATAACCTCCACTTATAAAGCTAATGTCGCTTGAATCATGCTTTATTCATAATCAAAATCAACATATGGCAACATATTTGACAGACATCTCTGTTTTTTTTAGTTCTTGATGCCTGTGTGTGACCCAGACTGTTTCATCATTAGAGTCACTGGTGTTTTTAAAAAAGTTTTTTTAATCATCCATATTTCTGTTTTCCGAGAACAGCTCCCAGACAGGCACTCATTTGTCACAGCAAAACCTCAAAGCCTTAATTTGACAGCTACATAAATTAATTTTTCATGGTCTTTGTTAGATGCTGTTTCAAGTGCAGGCTGGAGTTGGTTGCACACAAATTTGTTTAAGTCAGCAATGTTCTCCCTTAACAAAGGGCAGATCTTCATGTGACAACTTTGTACACGCACTCTCGGAGTACTTTGGATTTCCATGGGTGTGAAAATCGAGCAGTGCCAGTCTTATCCATGGGGGATTTCAGTATTGACTTGACACAAGCACTTGACCACAGAGGCTTTTGGCTTTTCCCACTGGGGAAGAGTTATTGTGTACCCTGCCACACTTTCACAAGAACATTGATTGGTGCGCTGGGTGTGCTTTGTGCTTTTCTGCTTATTGGTAAGACTGCAAGAAAAAGAAAAACTGCAGTATGTGTTAAAAACATTCTGTATTTTTAAAGCATTTATCTGCTAAAAGTGATATGGTATACATGAATTGCAATCATAAGCTTTCTGAGCCCATGAATGAAGCCCAGAATCTCATGGTTATGTACCTTTAGTACTTTAGTTGTATCAGGATTTTATAAGTAATCTTTGTCTTCTATAAAAAAAACAGCTGTTGTTTGGCTACATCTCGGGCTTTGTAGGTCTAAAAAATGTTGACTCACTGTTGTCCTCTGTGTGCTCCTTGTAGGTTTTCTTCACCCGGAATGGAAAGATAATTGGGAAGAGGGAAGTTGTGGTGCCAGCTGGGGGCTTCTACCCGACCATCGGCATGCTGAGCAGTGGCGAGAAGGTGAAGGTGGACTTGCACCCTCTCAGCGGCTGATGGACAGCAGGCGCAGCCATTCTGGTGTCGGCACCTCATGCTATGAGCCAATCCCCAGGCTTTCAGCTGTCTATCGCTAAGAGCAGAAGCGCAAGGTTAGACTGGACAGGTTTGCGAGGGAATCAGAATCTGCAAATATCGAAGGACATTTCCATATCAATTGCCATGGCCCCCCAAAACAGCAAGTGCATGATTCCCATTTAAATACAGACAACAGATGCCTCTGATATCATCTTTAGATATTTCTATGTTCTTTGTTGATTTTTTTTTTGTTGAAACCAAACCATATTTGACTAACAAGAGAATTAACCGATTGTATGAAGATCCTGTAAAATGCATAGATCATATGTTCCTATATATTTTTAATGTGCTTGTACATAATGTAAATTTCTATATTGGCTGCTGTACAAAAGATGCCGCAGAAAGTAACAATCACTTCAGGAAATGGTCGAATGAATGAATGAACAGATGGATGAATGGATATACGAATGAATGAACAAACGCAAAGGGTGAATGGGCAGAGGCTGGCATTTCGGTTTAAAATAGCACGCATTCAAGGGGCAGTCACGTCCCTGAGCATTGTCATCACACTCCCATTCACTCTGCTGCAAGATCCCCCACCCCTTAGCGAATCCTAAAGCTACTGACATTTCGTCCCTTTTTTATTCTTTATTTCTGAATGTCAGAGTTAATTATGTGCCACTTTATCTCTTCTGCCTGGAAATGAGGGCTAGGGCTGGAGCTGATGAGCGTCGCGAGGAAACTGACGTTTTGCTTCCAGTTAAAGACGTTTTCCTTCATTTACTTCAGTGACGCAAAAAAAAAAAAAACACCCTACAATCCAACAGATCCAGGCAAGTGAGAGTGAGGACAGCAAGTTTTATTTCTATATGTTAATAAAAGCTGGCATATCCATGCACATATGCAACGGTTAATGAAAAAACAATCCATGAACTGTTTTAAGCTATAGTCTTAACCTTGCCTCAGGTTGTACATTTGTCATTTCTTTTTTTTCCCTAATCATCTAAGTGTGTCACTATGTTGACCTAAATTATCACTTTTTTAGTTCAGTTAAAGCTGAAGATATTCTTTGGCTGCGTTTGCTTTAATGTGGGCTAGCCTGGTTCACAAATGCCACAAGCACTTTAGAGCAGACTGATTTGAAGCCGTTGTGTATAAACATATGGAGAATAGCTGGTATAGAGGGATGTGTGTTTGTTTGTGTACACACGAGTGCTGAAGGGCTGGTGGTGAAAGTGACACATTCTTTTCCAGCCATCGAAACCGACTCCATTTTGCACCTCTTCAAACATTAGACATGGAAAAAATGTTTAGCCTGCATTGTCCTTTCTCATGTCATGCAAATCACAATTTTTCATGTTTTCCAATGCCAAAATTGTTAAACTTTTGTCAACTTCAGTCTGCCACCTTCAACCACTTCACCAAAAGGGAACTTGATTTATTATCTTACATATCTGTTAAACGGTTACATTAAAGTTCACTCGTCTGGAAATGTTTCCTTCACTTTTTGGTTCTTTCTTTTTAGATTCTGAAAATCAGTCTATAGACATAACTTCTAAGACTTAAGTCATAAAAAGGTGTGATGAGTAACAGGGCATATGTGCATAGAAATTCATCTCACAGTAAAGATGTTCATTGCTCGGTTTTTAGTGCTGTTACGTAATGCTTTATGTAAACCTTTTAAAGATTCTAGGCTAGAGTGTCCAAATCTGGTCCCGAAGAATCCATTTGCATAACAATTTGGTTATTTCTTTGCTTAAACATATCTGCTTCAACTAACTTCTTAATTGCTAGGTTTAATGAATGTGTTTGAGAAGAGGAATTACCAAACTGTCCTGGACACTGAAATTAAGTCCCCTGCTCTAGGCAGATTGAGCATTAATGACTTTTTAACAAGACTCAGTCTCTCAAAGCCTTGTGTCCGATATTCTTAATTACGAGTCATTGTTCTATTAATAGTAACACTTCAGTGCATATTTACATTTCTTGACACTGTTTTCCTTGACATACTGGCTTCACATACACATCTCCTAAGGCTACGTGTATTTTATCTCTTCTAGGCTGTCCATAAACTTTTTCTGACAGGCTCATTATGGATGTGTAAAAGAAATCTGAGGCAGCATAAATGGGCAAAAACCAAAAACCTCCTGTCAGTTCTGTTCATGCAAGAAGCACACAGCCAAGTGGTCTTCTCTTGCAGAATACTTCAAATTCTTGTGTTGGAATGTGGCGAGTTGGTATGTTTGGCCAATGATGGATGATTGATTTGGTCACAGGCGCGGCTGTTAAAGCTCTCATTGCTATAAATGATAGAATCTTTAATTGCAGCAGGCCAACATATGGCCTCGACTTACGTTGGCTGGTTCAATAACAGTTATTATTTCCACATGACTTTTTAGGGTCCAGCAATTTAGTGAGTTTCCTTTTGATAATTACAACCTCATATCCACAAAAAATGAGATTTATCTCCCGAAAGACCATCAGACAGGAACTACGCACTTTGCGTATGTACAGAATGTGTGTGATCATGCTGTAAATGGAGAGGTCAGATTCCACTGAGTGTTTACGGAATTGTCCACTCATCTTCAGATCATTATTTCCTGGAAAGAGTACATATGTGTGGAGATTATGGGGTGTGCCCAAAACTCACACTACTCAAAAGCGTCCACTTTCTTGGACACTTTTGGACATTCATTCTTACCCCAAATATAAGTGATCAACCAAGCCCACTTATAAGCACAAAAAAGTACAAAAAGTAGTTTATATATGTTTATAAATATATATATATATATATATATATTTATAAACACA
>JBBPCX010000141.1:5360774-5375596 GCA_037974365.1 Hydrocynus forskahlii
AGGGGTGTCAAATTAACTCGTTAATTTAAATTAATTAAATACAGAAAAAATTATTTGTTAAAAATATTAACGCTGATTAATCCCATGTCATGGTGACTCTTTAACCCGGTCTGGTTCTGGCCACAGGTGCTCTGTAAAATGAAGAAGGAGACCAGAACGCACTGCTTGGCCCAGTGAATGGAAAGTTTGTTTAAAAAAACTGAGCCAGCACAGCCCTTGATCCCAGCTGCCAGCCTCAGCCAGCCACACTTGTCCAGGTACTCTGACCCAAACAGAGCAAGTCTACGTGTGACTGACTAACTCGCTGACAAAACTGGGGCTTGAGATGCCTTGTAGGGACGCCGGAACCATTATATATTTTTATATTTAAAAAAAAAAAAAGTGAAACACGCAAGATGCCGAGTGCAGCACAAAAAACCCCAACATTGCCAGTCTAAAACAGGAGAAGTAAAATACGTCAGAGCCTCTTAATTCTATAGAACTCTCAATGCTATAGAATATAATGACATTCTAGAGAATTGTGTGCTTTCAGGTTTGTGTTAACATTTAGGGGAAGGCCCATTTCCATTTCAGCCTGACAATCAGCAAGCCAGACCTTATTACCAAACATCCCTGCACGACTTAACTAACGTCCTTGTGGCTGAATATAAGTAAATACCCACATCCAAAACTAAGGGGAATGCCTTCCCTGAAAAGTAAAAAAAGCATGAAGTCTTGCTTGTGGTTCTGGAATGAGATGTGCATATACTACATGTCACATGAGCAAAAACTAGAGAAGCAAAAAGTTGGCTAAATGACATGCTGGCTAAAAGACAAAGAAAACAATTAGACATTAAATATTTATTGAAACAGTGTTGCTGGAAATTTGGTCCACTGATAAAAAAAATCAGATGTGCAATAACATTAAAAACAACCGATGCTACAGTTAAAAGTGCACACAAAATAACATTAGTTGTTACAGACCTCTTATGTCAAACATTATCTACTTTTTTGTCAAGGTGTTTCATCCCCAGTCACAAAGTCTGTGCAAAAGAAATCCCCCCCACCACATGCAGCAGTTGAATAACTACAAAGTAATCAGATTTGATGAAAAACTTTGCATTTCAGCCACAATGAATAACCTTAACAAGTATTAAATTTGGGCTGTTTTCTACACATCTGCTTCTTTAAATGGAGGACTATGCAGGCACAGCTAAAACCAGCTAAGAAGTAACAGGATTAAAGCCTCTACAGAATAGATTTGAAACTAGAACACTATAAAATGACATGAAATAGCCATGCATAATATAAAAAAGTATAAGACATATGTAGGAAGTACCAAATGCATCAGTGTTCCTGGAAACCCTGTTTGTCCAGTTATTTTATGTGTTGGTTATGGATGACTGAAGGATTATTGGGATTATTGGGATCTGTATAGGTTGACATGCATTCCGTTACACAGGCACAAAAATAAAAGCTCAGGACAAAGAGCCTAATTGCACAGTATGCGAGACACTCAAGACGGTTCATATTCCACTGGTTTCCCAGCTTTGATTAAAAGGATTTTTAATGGTAAATCACCATTGGCAGCACAGTTTAAGACCAAGTTTAAAGGAATAGTTTGGCAAAACTTCAGTTTTACTTGTTTGCACAGTGCTAACTGATGGGGTATACTGTTACAATATGGGGAAAATTGTGTAAAATATATTTAATTCTTTTAATCAATGTCCTGGAAACTGGCAAAATGTGCTTTAAACAGAAGAACAATTACCTCTTTTCGTCAGTGGAATTCAAGAGACTGGTTTAATTTAATTCTTATTGGAAACATGAGTCAGTAGTGATCAGTCTTCATCCTCGTCATCGTAGTGCCGATTCCTTCTGATCAGCTCCTCCACCGACTCGTCAACCTGGTCTTCCTCGCCTTCCCAGAACCCCACATCCTGAGAGGATTTCTGCCGCTCAGATTCAGATCCAGAGCCTGGCTCTGATTCGCTGAGGGGCGAGGAAGGGGGCGTGATGTCCAGTGAGGTGCTTAGGCATGTTAAAGAGGCTGGCTCCTCCTCTTCCTGATGGCCATCATTCTCCTCATCGTCCCTGTCCTCTCTTTGTTTGACTCCCTCTTCCTCTTCCTCCTGCATGGGACTGACCAGTTCAACTGTTTGGTCTTCAGCAGTTAAGGGCGTTTCTGTGGCTGTTTGCGTGGGTGACATTTCTTCCTCTGAAAAGTCCTCTTTGTCCACTGGTTGTAGTTCAATAGGGTGTGTCTCATTAGACTGATTGACTGTTGGGGAGGTGGAGTTAGTGACTGAGAATGGTCGACTTCGTTCTTTGAGGGAGGAACTCCTGCAGATGCTGGACAGCTCTGCTTTATCGGGGCTGACTGGGGAGGAATCGCCCTCTGGTGGCCACTTTGGGCGAATAGGACGGATGGCATCCTCAACAGAGGCCCTGGGGGAACCTCCCTCACCTTCGTCTGTCCTTGGAGGCCAGGAAATCTTCAGACGGCCAGTTTCCACTGGCTTCTCCACCCGTTCTGACACAGACTGGGCTCGGGTCTCTAAAGTGGCAGCGAGGACGTTCACCTTTTCCAGGGGAGACTCCTCCACTGTGGGACTGGTGGTGTTTTCCTTCGGGACATCCTTTACCTGCTCCTCTGAATCATCATCTCCCCGTGCCTCCCAAAGCTCCTTATGAGGTCGGTGGCCAAAACCCTCATCGTAGTTGCCCTTGGCCTTGAATAGCTGGCAGAAGTGGGGTTTGCAGTAGACGCTACTGTGCAGAGAGGCGTAATTCCCCAGGCTGACCAGTAGAGGGAGCAGAAACAGAACATAAAATTAGATTGCATTTCCACTAGAAAATGCGATTGCGTGGTTGCTGTGGTAACTGTGGTTGTTTCAAGGTGGTTGCTATGGTTTTTCTAGGTGGTTACTGTGGCAGTGGTTGCTAAGGTGTAGCTAGGTGGTTATTAAGGCAGTGCAGGTGGTTACTAAGGTGTAGCTAATTGGTTGCTAAGAAGTAGCTAGGTGGTTACTGTGGCAGTGCAGGTGGTTGCTAAGGTGTAGCAAGGTGGTCCTATGCCAGTGGTTGCTAAGATGTAACTAGCTGGTTGCTAGTGGTTGCTATGAAGTTCAAAGTGGTGAGAGGACTGACTTCAAACTTAAAATACTAATAACCCCATAAGCACTAAGACAGGTTTGGATTATAACACATATCTGATTACACACCTCAGTTTGGTGTTGCAGTGAGCACATCGGAAGCAAGAGTTGTGATAAATTTGCTGATTGGCCACGAGTCGCTCCAGCGGATACACGGTCTTCAGACACATCACACAGCTCTCCCGCACAGGCAGACAGAACTTCTGCACGCACATTTACACAAATAAACACACAAATAAAATACTATTCCAAACAACCGGTTCAAATTCCATTTTACTTGTATCTAACACATTTTGTATATTTGTATCAAATAAAACAGTCACATTTTCTACCAGAGATATCTAAAGAAAAACAGCTCCATCAAATATATATACACCAACAAGGAATCAGGAAAATGTGCAATGTCATGAGTAATCAAGCTAAGAAATAAGGAATCACCTTGAAAGCTTTACTTTGGCCTTGGTCAGGAGGAGGGCCTGGTGGGATAGAAAAAACATCATTGAGCAATACCACACTGAGAACACTAGAGGGCGCCAGTGGATACGTTAATAGTCTTAAACCACAGGATTAATCCCTCACACTGCTTTCAGAGCATGATTTATATGGTAATTACTCTGAATGATCTGATATTACTATAAAAATAGCTTGTTATTAGGAAATATTCTAAGAGATTAAGAAATTAAACATGAGTATCTGTAACCAACATCCTGCTCCGGAGTAAGAAGCTTCAGATTCCCCCCAAAACTGTACAATATGCTAATAAAAGGGTGGAAGCCTGTGTCTCACCATTGCTGTCTACAGATGAGCATTTCCTGCTGCTGGGTTCTGGGGTGGAGATCTGTTGAACAGAAACTCAGATTAAAGCAATAGCAACAGCATCCCCTACAGACAATGTAAAATATTTTCCCAGTTGCACATTAAATCCACCAAGAACATACTGCATCCAGTGAGGCTGGAGGGACATTCTCCTTCTGTTTCACACTGGAGCTGCACAACTCCATGTCCAGGTCACTCTGCTCATAAGGAGAAACAGAAAAGCATTACAGGAAAACCACCCAGATGTGATTTGGTCCTATAAAAAGAAAGGTACCACTCAGCAAAAAGGTGCAGGCCAGGGAAATCAAGAATGGCCTTTAACTTTTACAGTTTAGCAGAGACATTAGACTGTATGAAATTCGCCAGTTCCTAGCTACAAGTGACTGCTACATGTTATCTATTTTAGAGGCAATGCTGAGGCTGTTTATTAAGTAAAGTTGCCCTTGAACACACCACAGCACACAATGTGAAATTCTTTCCCTGTATTAAACCCATTCACCAAGTGAAGCAGTGGGCAGCCAGCTACGCAGCACCCAGGGAGCAGTGTGTGGGGAAGGTATCTTGCTCAAGGGTACCTCAGAGGTGCCACTGGCAGTCCTGGGATTCGAACACACAAGCTTCTGACCACAGAGCAACTCCCTAACCACTAGGCCACCAGCTGGTACCTTTTAATTATACTCATTGCTTCTTTCATCAGATACACCAACCATATAGGAACACATGAGGCGAGAAGAAAGTAGGTGTACATAATAGGCAACTCAGCATATAGTGGCATGTGGAGAGTGAAGAACAGTAAAATGGGACACTCACAGGAGTAGAGGAAGGGGTATCCACTTTTGACACTGCTGCCTGATAGAGGGCCATTCTGTCCCTGAGTGGAGTCGTCTCCACCATTGCATCAAACACTCCTGGGAGGGGGAGACAAGAGACGTAGAGCCAGTCAGTGGGCCACAGCGGCAAAGCACACATTTGCAGAGACATGGAGAAAGATGCAAAGGTCAGGTCATCAATGAAAAACACACACTTCCACTGTCCTTTACTAGATCACTTAAAGCCTGCCATCAGCACTTTCCAGTGCTCTCCTGAACTCTTCCACTGATTACGGCGGCCAAAAGGAAACTACACGTAACTCAAGACCTAATAGACTCAATATTTCACTCATTATCTTGAGTACACAGTGTTTTGGGATGTTTTTCTGTACCTTTGTCTCCAAGTTCCATTTCAGGGCCACTTCCTCCTGTTTTCACTTGCTCCCCAGATGCCTGGACAGACATAAGACAAGCATATTAGTGTAGTTTAATCAGAAACAGAGCTGCATAAATCTTTCACAGAATTTACTGATATATTGTGAATAAGATGGTGCCTGTGGATAAAGTAAATAGGAAACTCAATTTGGAAACTTTCTGTAGACTAGGAGTGGGAGTATGTATAATAAGAGAATATGAACTGCATTATAAAAGTGCGGGAGATGAATCAAATAGTCCAGTCAAGTAAGACGGAGAAAAACAAAACATCCATCCATCGCTTTCATTGTATTTATCAGCCAAGATATGATACACATAAGGATGGCGCATAGCATCTTCTTTTGGTATTTTTTCCCCTAGATAATAGGGATGATATGCCAAGAATAAATTACCTCGACACTTTTTCATGATACATGTCATGATAGGGAGGGACAAAGAAACAAGCCACACTTCACACAATGCACTATATCAAATGAAACAGGACTAATTATGGTCAGTTTTAATGAATATACTCGGACAAGCATGTTGAGACATTCTGAGAAATACCATCATATGACCCATATTCCCCATTTTTCACCAGACTATTGGTATTAAGTGCACACTAAGCTCCATGTTCCTTTAGAGTGCTTGTAGTGTGATGCCGGATGTTGTAGCCTCTCCATGACGTTAAAGAGGTGACAAAAGCGTACCCAAAAGTGATTCTGCACTGTCCTGCCAGCCTCTTCTGTTTTTTCCTGCCTTTAATAATCCACTAATGAGATCAGAGCAACGGAAGAGTGGGCAGACACCACCGTCTGGCCACCCGCGCCATGGCCACTGCCAGGGCCACCAGCAATCCCGCTAAACCCCAGCCAGCTCCTACAGCTGGGCCTGCTGCGAGGACACCAGACAGGGCCTGCAGAGGACGACACAGCTGCAGAAACCACAGGATTAGTCTGCTCTCTTCGCCTCGTGATGGGGTGGGCATGATCTGTTATTGTTATCGCCATGAACCCTGAATTAGAGCTCTACGTAGGCTTCTAAAAAGGTTGCAAGCACATACGTTCATTTCTCAGAGCAACCCTTTACATTTTTCTTCAAAGGAAACAGCATACAGAGGGAGATGAAATAATTAGCCATAATTAGCGACAGATTTATTTCCTTAGCTTTGCACTGTAGTTAACAACTCAAGCAAGATTCTATTCATCCAACAATGTCAAACTGTGTCCATTTTTATTGAGAAGACTGTGGCCACAGGATTAGTGTGCTCTCTCTGCTTCATGATGGGGTGGGCATGATCTGTTATTATCATCACTGAATATAAGTTTCATAGGCTTCTAAAAAAGGTGGAAATAGTCTGCTGATGTGTTTTGTCTTCTGCAACTTGCAAACCACTGAAAAAACTGAAAAAATACTGTGATGTAGTACGTGCCACAGCATCCTGTGGTTTTAGGAGGAAACTGTTCAGGGCATGGGTTCTCAGGGTGGGGAACTTCTCAATCTAAACACTAAACAGTGGGAACAGTTCAGAAAAAGGACTTTTTTTCTGATTTATGTAGATCTGAGCCATAGTACTAGTTCATGTTCTACTGCCAGCCACAACTGACCCCTGTCTGGTGGTCCAAAAAACTGCCTACTGGCTGGATGGGTGCCAGGTTACCCCTTTGCCAAGAGAGACCATCAGCCAACCACATTTCTCTAAGACTCTATGTAAAATATGGTAACCCTTTTTTTTCTCAATGCGTTTATAATGGCCATAATACAACAGATTTCACACATTTTAGGAGAAGCCCAGACTCTCAGATTAAAGCTTCATAAGCGACAGGCCGCTATCAAACTAGTAACAAACTATATATTTAAAAGAAATAAACCCAAAAAACAAATACAATAAATGAATATAAAATATTTACATCGTCATTCATAACTTTTACCTGCTTTACACTTTAATGACACGAGAACACTTTGGATAGTCTATTTTTAAGTTAACATACAGAAATATTGTCCAAGGAGCCCCAGATGCACCCTGGTCAGTCACTGGTTTAAAATAGCAATGCAGAAAAGTAAACTGACAAAGCTATTTACTTACAACATCAACAGGAAGCTCTGTTCAAGAGACCCAAGTCTCCAAGCTGAAAACTGAAAAAACTGAATAGTCCAAGCTCGTTAAGTTATAATGCAGACTGTTCAAACAACCATTATTGGTGCTAATTGGCAACTCATTGGTTTGAGTTGACAAGGCAATAAAACCAACCCAACTACTGATAAGATCTAAACGCACTGCTCAAATGGCCAAAGTCTCAGCCAAAGCTCCCTGCTAGAGCCCTAATTATGTCTTACCTATTAAAGGAAGCCTGATTCCTGGAGCCGCTCAGAGCCGTGCAAGTGTGTATGCTCGTCTGCCTGAGTCTGACTGTACTCACAACCCCAGATTAGAGATGGGGAGCTTGTCTGTGTTTTGTTGGCGGGAGGATGGAAAGGGGGGTTGGGTTGGGCCCCGAGCAGCTGGTGCAGCCCTGCACTACAGGGAGGGGGGTTAACACTGTCTTGTTGCAGCCCTCGGTGGATTAGCCATCAGTTGGAGAGGTGGGGAGGCGGGAGGCCGGGCCTGCGGTTACAGTCTCCAGACTGAGCAGTGACACCGGGGGAGCAGGAGGCAAGCGCAGCACAAAGGGCCCGAAGGGGGGGGGGGTGCGGCACAGACAAAGGCCTCTTACACTAATCCAACATACAAAAAAGCCAGAGCATCTGAGACAGACCAGCCATGACCGCATCCAAAAAGGAGAACAGGGGAGCCGACGAACACTTTAAGCTTTTTGTTCTATCCTTGCAGAGATTCAGTCAAAGCTAGAAGAAACAGGACTCGCATATGGGAAACAACCGGCAAGGTTTAAAGCAAAGAAATTGGGTGAAAAAAAATCTAATTTAAACAAATTTCCCTTCACCTCACAAATGTATTTTGTTAAATCACCTCCAACAGACTTGCTACTGTGCTTACGCACACTGAAGAACAGGGTTCGTGATTATTTTCCAGCTCAAAAATGCCCGGTTATCTGTTTACCAGATAAACGGGTGTGTCTGAGCAGAGAAATCGCTCAGCTCTGCTAGGGATGCAACAACTTCTCAACTAAAAATCATTAAAATGACAGAGTGTTTACTTGGATGATAAACAGATTACAAACAGGTCATTATAAAGACATGTTCAGCAATCTCCACTTGATTGCAGTCTCCACTAGGGGGACCTGTTCATTAATTACAAGAGCACCTTTACTTGTAATAATTTTCAAGCACACAAAGTAAAACAATGTTTGCGGTGTTTTAATTATCAAATGTGTTGCAAGATTTCCTGATTAGTAATAATTGATCCTGAAACTCGGCTCTATGGCTGCCATTTCTAAAAATAGCTTCTAAGGCTGTTTTTATTACTTTCGTGACCGAACATGTCTTGTTGAAGCAAATGTGTGTGGAATTATAATTGGAAAATTGCTGAATTGTCTTTTTAAGAATTTGACTTCGTAAACAGGGTCCTCATATTCACTGTAATCAGATAAATGACTGTTCACACTACCTGAGCTTCTGCGTTGTCACAATCACAGAACATCTGAGTCATCGGGAGTCTCAAAAAGAAGCAAATCACTGCTGAGCAATTACAGCCGGTCCATTTGCGGAGGAGCATATGGCTGAAACCTAATCGGAAGCACAACCCCCTTCATAATGACCACTCTTTTCAGAGGCGCATAAGTTCATTTTTTCAGAGCAAGCCATTCAATTTTTCTTCAAAGGAAACAGTATACAAATGAGAAGAAATAATTAGCCATAATTGGTGACAGGTTTATTTCCTTGGTTTTCCATTTTTATAGAGAACACTTTGACTTAAAGTGTCAGAAACTACATGTGGTGTTCATGTTGCTAATTGTGGGGGTAGAAGCTTAAATAAGCTGAAAAAAAATCCAAACAAAAGAAGCAGTCCTCAGTCACCAGATCTGCCCTGGCTGAACAACACCATTTGGTGTAAGGAGAGAATTGTGCTGCTAATTTTTCATGGGCGGTTCCTTTAATTGTAGCTGCACAGTCCCGCTGTCTCATGACCTCCCCTCGAGCTAGAGCAGGAGAAGCAGGGCTTTCTCCCAGACCTTCTCCGGTCATATGGAGCCTGGTCCCATGACATCACCCCCAGGGAGCAGTGAGCTGTGCAGCTAGGTGTCGGGTGATCATGACCTCTGGTCAGGTGATGAACAGGGCTGCTGAGGCCACGCCAGGGCGAGAGACAGGCTTTAATAGCAGAGTTAGGAATGTGTTCTCTCACTGCCTCCATATGGAGGAGATCAAGACCATCTCTTGACCTCTCAAAGGCAGCAGGGCCAGAGGGAAATATGTGAAAATGAGGTGAAAGCATACAAAGGGAACACATGTTCATGTACAGATGGCTTAAACTTATTTATATTCAAAGCTCCAGTTACCATCCAAAAAAAATTTCTAAGGATGTGTGACTGTTGGGAAAAAATAACAAAACAAAAAAAACAGTTTTCTGGGCTTAGGTTGTAAACCGATGATGGAAATCTAAAGCTTGCCAATTAGCATTATACAAACTCAGGTTTGATCTTTTAAAAGGTGCAAGTATTGAACCGAACAGTTTTGGAGTGTTTAAGTTTTTAAGAACTGCTGACAGTGGTCTCTAATTTCATAATATATATTATTTATATGTTATATTTATGTATATAAACACACATACATACATATGCACTTACTATTTCCTTTTTTCCACTTATTTTCCAAATAAGAAACTGGCCATGAGTGCCCTTGCACCCCAAAGACATATAGCGCCATTGTCTCTGACTATGGCCGCTTTTTCTTTTGAACACAACCTTTTAAAAGTTCAAAAGACGCTGTGAGTGCAAATGAAAAAAATACACTTCAAAGTTTAACCCCCCACGCACAGGCTGGTAGAACATCTCATTCTTGACTTTAAGGTTCTAGTTCATTCCGGAACACTTGTACCAGCACAGTTGTGAACAGTTCCACATGTTTCATGTAAAGAAGGTTTAATAGGACGACCTGAACTGGGAGCTGGATTTAGTGCAACATTTCTTTTTCATTAACTATTCCAGCAGCAGGGGAACAGCAAGTATTCACTCATTCAGGACTGTCAGTGCGGCAAGAAAAGATTCTTTTAACCTTGAAGGGTCAGATTTAAGTGTAAACGTTCTGCATCAGTCCTGAAACTTTCCAGCAATTCAGCAACTGTTCATTGCAGGAGCCATTTAGTCACACAGGATAGAGTTTTATGACGTCTTGATGGTAGAGCACGTGGCTGCCATTGTGACCCCCTAATGGTACATTAACAATCACAAACCATAGAAAAATGGAAAACCACATATACATAGAGCTATTTCTGAACTACACTTTCAGAAAAAGGAGACACAGGTAAATTTGAAAAAGTATCCCCAAAATACAAACAGCAAATGTACCCTCAAAGGTACAAGAAAGTCCAGTTGTGAGTTAAAGGTCCACTACTTTCATTTCCCCAAGAGAAAGGGACATATTTGTACCTTTACATAGCTTCCGTATTTTACAAAAATAAAATAAAGGCCTCTTGAAACAGGGTGTATAGAGTCAATACAACTTATGTACTGGAATATTACTGTATGCAACATGTATCTGCTGCTGCTAGACATCTGGAGACACTTCCCATGTGTACACACACATATATGTGTGTGTGTGTGTGTGTGTGTATGTATATATACACGCATATACACACACACATATATATAATAATGTACCCACCTTGTTCTCGAATATCATTTTGAGGCTGCTGAGAGGGACATTGGGTTTGTCACATGGCGTGCTGGTCGCTGCTGCTGCCTCCGTCTCTGTCTCTGGACTCTCTGCATCTCTCTGCCCGCGCTCGTCCATACCTGGCTCTCTTGGACTCTTAGGGGTCTCTTGACTATCCAGGGTCAGTGTGGCTGTGGATTTTTCCAGGATTTCTGTGGGCTTTCTGTTGGTGCTGGTGAAGATTCCTGGGCTCCTTGATGGGATGTTTTTTTCAGCAAAGCCTACAGACCTCTGTGTGTCTGAGTCTTGAACCTGGTCCTGAATTCTGGGGTGTGGGGATGGGGGCTCACTGGAGAGAGGCTGTTGGACCTCCCACCGCTTCTTCAGGACGCTGAGGTTACCGCCACGCAGGGCAGGAGCTACACCCTCCACAGACTGGAATCAAAAGCAGCTCTTTATTAGAATGACATTAAAATACTTTCTGTAATTGTACATCCGTTAAAAATTACATTTTTTCCTCCATCATTACATAATTTGGTGGTTTGATGTGAAACACTCCATTAAGGAACCTCAGATTAGCTCATATGGGTGGCAACAGACATCTGAAAACTTCAATGTGCAATGCAGGAATTTTTCCACATTTGGTGGAATTTAAGAATTCTGGACTTTTTTTTATTGGACACCCCATGAGAACAGTCAAAAAAATTAAACGAACAACTCCTCCCCGTAAAAATGAAACATTTTAATATGACAGCAACAATACACTTTAGTTTAAATCTTAAAAAGACTATAAAATAACAGCAAAAAGATGAGCTTCTAAATGAGCTTCAGTTCTTGACTGCAATGCAGAGCCTTAGAGAAAACTATTAAAAAATTCAGCAACAAAAAATAGTCTAGTGGATAATGTCAATTATATTGGCTTAACAAGAGAGTATTTCAATGAACATCTGGAATCAAATGATGACTGGAAGTGTACCAAGTCTCAGCATTTCATTATGAAACAAGGATCTGATGAGAAACCTGATAAAATATCATTGTTCTACCACAGAGTTCCTTCGGAAACGGGTAACAGAGAAAGGAAATAGGTTTTAGTTACAGGCTCCAAAGCACCCAAGGACAGCACGGCTGTTAGTTTGTTGGAAGACAAGGACAGGAAAAGAGAAAAACCTGGAGAATTGAGCAGCTCCCTCAGTCTTTGCAGGTGGAAGTGAAAGAAAGCTGTCCCAGATGTGAACTCCCGAACGACAGGGAGGAGAACTAGGGAAAGGGGCGTGGAGGAGATACACCCCCCTCCCCCCCCACACACACACACACACAGAAAGACGGGGAAATAAAGAAAAAGAAGCATTTATAAGTAGAGAACAGGCAAGACATGGAGTAGATATCTGAACCATGAAGAATCTGCTATTGAAAAAAATGAACTGATTTCAGTGTTCCAACTTCATCTGCTGTGAACATGAATAAGATTTCCTAAAGGTTTCCTAAAGGAAATTTGGTTAATCAGCTGAGACATGGTGTCTGAAATTTGCATCTTTAGTTTCTAGCACTGATGCTATAATGCTAATGCAGATTGGTAAAGGAAGTGTTTATCCCAACCATAATTAAACAAAAAACAAAATAGAAGAGTATATGAGTTAAAATGACATTTTCTACTGTTTAAGCTATGCAACATGTGTGTGTGTGTGTGTGTGTGGGGGGGGGGGTTATATATGTACGCATTGCTCATGTGCAAAACCAAATTAAAAAAAACGAAACAGGTTTGGGCTTATCAACCGTATTTGGTTTTACCAAACTAATGCTTTAAAATGTTCTTCCAAACATAACAATGCAGAAAAATACTGTGTAACTGCAAGATATCACAAACCACCTATAAGAACCTAGGCCAACCATCCACTTTCACAAGTCGATCTTAAGCTACTCTGAGGTTCTGCTCTCAACCGGAGGAACAAAGGGCCTGTCTATTATAAAGCACTGAACCACACAAGCATCCACTGCATGATCCACAAAACCCACACTCTGGTGTGACCATGCGTGCCCATCTACTTAATGAGGACTAGGTGGAAGCGGCACTGAGGAACTGATATAAGTTGCCTGTAATTAGTCTGGGGATGCGGACTTTTAAATAAAGCAGGAAAAAGATTATGATAATCTAAAGCATTTGTATTTTCTGTTTAAGAGTTAAGAGTTAAATACCCAATCTGTTTAAGAGTTACGCCTAAATACCCAATCTGCTATCTTTGCACAATTTCTACCTCTGCATTTTTAGCGATCTACTGTTTTTCTTGCACTCTCTTTTGTCCTGTCTGCAATTGTGGTCTTGTGCTGTTTGCTGTTTCTGTTGTCATTCTTGTGTTGCTCCATGGTCCTGGAGGAACACGGTTTCGTTTCACTCAAACCTTTCAGATGTTTAAATCACCTTTGGGTCAAAAGAGCTTTGGTAGGTGCTTTGAATTGTAGCTTGGAAAAGAAAACTGTCAAATTATTTAAGTCAAGTTAAGTAGGTTTTATTGTCATTTTAACCATATACACAATACTGTCACAACAAGGATGTGGAGTTTGAAATGATTCCCCCAAAATGATTTCACTAGCTTTTTTTTTTAATATATGACTTCATTGTGAACGGACACAGAAAGCAAGTTCGTTTAATAAACCATTTTTGAAAGGGCAAGTGTTCCCAAACTTCTTTTTTAATAAATGGAAGAGAACAAGAGTAGTTCCTTCCTGCTGTTGTTCTCGAGTGCCCGCTGCCTGACCTCAGACATCCATGTCCGAACGTGCCCGTCCTCCAGGCAAGCGGTAAATGAGCTCAAACCATGTATGATCACTACTGCAGTATTAACTGGAAGCTGTATTAGCTCTAGGGATTGTGGTTTTATCCATATTATGATGAATAAAACCCAAATATAATCACTACAGCCTCATATTTATTTGAATAATAGTTGATTATTGGGGTCATCATTATAATATGACACCAATAATCTATCATTTTAATTACAGAATTAAACAAAAGTCTAACATTACAGCCTCAAATATGTAATTTATATATTTTCTGCATATTTTAGCTATCCTTAGCAAAAGGCAAAAAAATAAAAAATCCACAGTTAGCAAAACCAATCAAGATGTAAAGTCTTGATATGTATTGAAACAGTCTATCAATTTATACTGTGTATGGGTTTTACTGGGTGTTACTGTAAAAATACCTGTGGTTTTACACACTAAAGATGTCAATTTTTATGAATAATGTCCAATCATGTCACCTTGATTTATTCATTTCTTTAAATTGCTTATCGTCTAAGCCCTAAAGAATAACATACTACCAAAAACTGTCCTCAAAGAAAATGTGTCCCATCTCTAACCACCCCCACAGGACCACTCCCACACTGACTGTAATAAACAGATTTCAAAAATAATCTTAAGTTTTAACATACACAGAAGCTAATGACGGTCTGTTTTCCAGCTACCTGATTATTTCCAGTGGAGACCCATTCTCTATCTTCAGCCTGCAGTCTCTTCTTCAGGCAGTAGAAGGTCCAGAGCCTACATGCTTTAAGTCAGTTTTTTCTCTTCAGACTCACCAACGGTGTTTGTCATGCGGTGAGGTTCCGCACACCAGTGCACGATATGCAGAATAATTGGAGTTTGTTCAACTACAGAGGACTTACCTGCAGATTAAGGAGTCTAAATAGGGCTTAAGTGGACTAGCCACTGACTGCAGCGTGTGGCTGGGAGGGAAATAACACGTGCAACACTGGGCAGATATGACTGTCTACTCTGTCTGTTCATGGTTTTAAAACAGACATTTCTGATTACTGTGCAGAAGTTTGGAATAAATGTTAATATATATATATTCTATATATATATATATATATATATATAT
>JBBPCX010000141.1:5382474-5392816 GCA_037974365.1 Hydrocynus forskahlii
GAGAGAGAGAGAGAGAGAGAGAGAGAGAGAGAGAGAGAGAGAGAGAGAGAGAGAGAGAGAGAGAGAGAGAAAGAAGCGTTGAGTCAACAGAGATGGCTAGAGCAGACAGTCTGGACTGAAGACTTCCTGCCCCCTGAACTCCAGCCACTATCCCTCCATACACTTTTCAATTTGCCATACATAATAAGAATGACAGCAACAGTACTATACATTAACAGTGCATTTATTTTAACAAATGTAAAATAAATAAATGAATTAATTTGCATAATTTTTTCTGGTCTGGTATTCAAAGTCTCCTTCTTTAGTTTTGCGGTGAAGCAAAGAGGTTAATGCAGCTAACCAGCTATGAACACTTATATCCTGCCAATCAACTCTGCATAAACTGCATGCAAACAATCAAAAGTAAATTGGACTTTTTAGTGAACGATCCCTTTAAAGCCTACATATATGCATATAACCATTAATCAGTCACAATGTTATCAGATGAATTCTTATTAAATTCATTATTAAAAAACAGTGAGTTATTCAGATCCTAAGGCGGTGTCTGATATTTGCTCTGGCTTATTCCTTCTGATGAATCCTCTGGTGCGGTGTGGGATAATTATGTCGCTATTTTCACTAATGCGTCATTGCCTCAAGTCCAGCTAAATGACCCCCACTGTCTGTATCTGACTGGTTGCTAAGGTTGCAGTGGTAATTCACCGTTCAACATTTTTTGCTGAAACCAGGGTGCGGAATGAATATAAAAATATAAAGCAAGAATCAGCTCATATCCCAGTCATGGGCCGTGAAAAAGAGCTTGCAGGACAGGACATCAAAAATCATTTTAATATCAAAATAATGGCAAGAAATAAAATATCAGCCTTCTCAAGCAAGATTCACGGATGTTTGCATGCAAGACCACATGCGTCAGAAATGGTCCAACACTCCGCATGCGGCATTGTGTGTGGTGCTACTTGGGAGCTGAGGGGGGGGGGGGGACACCTTAATTATATAACCCCTTTTTTGGACTGATCTTGGACCAGCCGCCCCCGAGTTCAACCACAGCAGTGGGGATGGCATTAAAACTGATCTCAGACCAGCAGACAATTTTGGATTTACAAAAATTTTGGTTTTAATGAATTCTTGGTTGACTGGTAACTGCTTTATGTATCTCTGCCTAAGGAATCAAAACATTTATCTACCTATTTACTTATCTATCTGTCAATATGTGTATCAATTGATCATCCATCTAGCTCTCTATCTATCTATCTATCTGTCTGGCGATCTGTCTATTTACTCATTTATCTATCTATTACTTTATCGATGTATTTATTAGTGTTCGATTGATTGACTTTCCAAATCTGTTAGAGCACAAGATGAGTAACGGTGTGAATGGCCATAATGAGTTTTGCGAAGCCGAGGCAGGCCGCTCGGAGGGCGAGCTGTTCCTATCTGAGGCCTTCAAAGTGATCTTGGAGGAGGCGGTTCACAAGGGTACAGATGTGAAGGAGAAGGTACAATATAGATTTTTTTTATACAGCTATAATGTTTTAATTTTGGTGAACACAGGATGTAAAATGTCATGGAATATCGGTGTGTGTGCATTCGCAGGTGTGTCAGTGGAAGGAGCCAGATGAGCTGAGGGCTCTGATGGACCTGGAGCTCAGAGACCAGGGAGAATCTCACGATCAGCTGCTGCAGAGAGTTCGGGATGTCGCCAATTACAGCGTAAAAACCAGTAAGAAATGTGTTCATCTTTGGGAGATTAGTCTGAAGAGCTCAAAGGATCTAATGGCCTCCATACCCAAATTGTGTGGGCTATTAAATATCCAGTGGAAAGCCATTTGAAATTTGACTGAGATCTACAATCACTTTTTCCTCCTCAGACCACCCCCGCTTCTTCAATCAGCTTTTTGCTGGAGTGGATTACCACGCCCTGACCGGACGCCTCCTCACAGAGACACTTAATACCAGCCAGTAAGTGTGGCATAGTTGGCACAGTACATGAGAAAGATAAGAACATTACTCCTAGCAGCCCCAGAGGCAGAAACACCTGCTTAGCCAGGAATGTAACATCTACTTATGATGCGTCTGCCAGACTGAGCGTGGGTTAACCCATCGACTGCCCGTTATATAAACAGCAGGCAACCTGGCAACCGATTCCCCAAAAAGGTCACAGCCTAGAGGTCATTACCAGATGTTTTTGCTCTTTCAAGACTGGGATGCTTTTGAGAAACTATATCCATATGCATAGATTTTACATATATTTTTTTTTTTTTAGAAAATTGCAAAAAGCACTCTGACAAAATAATAAAAATGCATTTATATATACACGTGCATTAAATACATATATGCATTTTTCTTACTCAGTCATTGTAGGTTTAGCAAATATTTGTATGTATATATATATATATATATATATATATATATTTTATGCATATGCATATATAAATATATTTATAAACTAGTTCAGATCTTACATAGTGACTAGGTCTTACATGGTGATCAGATTAAAGTTGTTGGCTAACTGAGTTGCATGACACCTCCTGAAAATTTTCCATTTAACCTTGTATCAATGATTGTCAGATCATCATGCTGCCTCAAGGTAATCAAATACAGCCATGTGACATCACTCAAAACCCAGCTGTAGCCACTGCCCTCATACGCCTGAAACGCTTGTGTTGTCAGATTAAGTAGTGCTATTTGAGCTTATGCAAGAAGTCCTTCAAAAGATATGTATATTAACATACAAGTACATCATTTTAAAGAGCAACCTATGAGATCTCATTGCATGCAAGTGCAATGTCATTGCCAACATTCAGCTCCAAGGGTCACTGCAAATAGTCCAGGGTGGCCCATTAGTTCACAGTAGGCTTGTCCATCCTTGACCAGGAAAGCAGTAAAGCTGGACTTGGAAAGATAACCAGTTATTTTTATTACATTATGAGTAAGTTTTAACGTCTCTGCTCAAATGATGGATTTCGTTGGTTTTCTAAGTGAGTGTCAGCGTATTTTCTACAGAGAGCCAAGTTAAATATCTCATTTTGTGCACAATTTACTGCACAATTACTGCTGGTTTGCAGAGTGTAACAATAACAATATAAAAAAATAACACCAAATGCTAAATGTCCTATAACTTTTGCACAGGCCACAATAATATTTCAGCAAATATTGTTCAATTTATATTGTATAACAGATGTGTCCAACCTTTTACATTCAACTGTAATTAAAGCTGTTTTTGTTCAGGAAAACTCTCATTAAACACTAACCAAAACATAAATACAGTAATTTTTATTTTATATTTGTGTCCTTGTGTGCTGTTTGCTGTCAGCAGGAGAACCAGATGAATGCTGTACTGATTCCTTTACAGGTACACCTACGAAGTAGCTCCTGTATTTGTACTAATGGAGGATGTGGTCCTCCGCAAACTGCGCTCTCTGGTGGGCTGGACGGAGGGGGATGGCATCTTCTGCCCGGGAGGTTCCATGTCCAATATGTTTGCCATGAACGTGGCCCGCTACTGGGCTTTCCCACAGGTCAAGACTCAAGGCCTGTGGTCTGTCCCACGCCTGGCTGTGTTCACATCACAGGAGGTAAAGATGAAACGGCTGCTTCTGCTGATTTTTGAACTGTTTGCTTTGTCAGATTTCTTGCAGAAATCAAATTTACACAATTTTCACCTTCCCCCAAAAGTAGTAGATCAGAATGGTGCCTCAAACCATATGAAATACTCTACCAGTCTAAAGTTCTTGCACACCACAGGCTTTTACCACTTGACCATTAATTTCATAAACTGCTGACTTATATTCTTGTTAAGCACTGGAAAGTTGTTGCCTGAACAACTAAAATTTGTCAAATAAAACAAATCTCCTTTATAAGATGACAGAATCTGTAACGGGGCATGTCTGACATCCAGTCAAATTCTAGACTGTCCTTTAACTTTAAATGCACCCATTAACTGTTTCATCCCATTGGCTGTCACTTGAGAGCTCATTAAATATCTAACACCTGAATGGTGATCCACATTATAATTTGAACTATAATTATAATTAATTATAGTTGGCTTTTTGTTGGTCAGTAGTGGCGAATAAAAATATCACATTTTCTGGCTAAGAAAAGCACACAAATGGTGAAAGTACTGCAAATTCATTTGTTAGCAAAGAATATTGAGTGTATGGAGTGAGTAACATGCAAATGAAGTGTGTGAAAATATTTGACTGGTAGTGCAGTTAAGTAATCTCAAACACATTGACAATCTATAAAAATGCACAAAAGTCTGGAATTGAGGCTTCCAAGTGCTTGCTGGTGTTTTTAGTTATCACAATATTTTTTATTGTCATTGCCACATACAGTTTTATGCAAAAGTTTGGGCACCCTGGGTCAAGTTACATCCACTACATACACGCTTACTGTTTAACATATTGGAAAAAAATTGGACATAAAATAAATGTCCGAGTTGCTAAATGCCGCGTATAAGATGTTACATATTTTCTCTTAGAAGGTCAACAGAACTTGCTATTTGACCAGGGGCATTGACCTGAGGCTGTTTGAGACTGGTGGGGTTTAAATGTCCTTTGCTTGTCGGCTACATTAGCCTCATAGCTCCAATACAGCCTAAAGACACTATATATGTTTTGCCCAACACATTTGGGGTAAAGCGAAAGAATGTAAATGGAAATGTTTCTTTAATAAACAGTGAAATTACAGAACGGTGTGTCTTTGCTTTTCAGAGTCACTACTCAATGAAGAAGTCTGCCGCATTCCTCGGCATCGGCACGGAGAATGTTTACCACGTGAAAGTGGACGAAAGGTATGCCAGCCCCCACCTGGCCCTTGCTGGTCTTTTCTGCATACGGCGCCACTTTGCCTGTAGCCCACTTCATCCTTCTCTAACCTCTCTGTACCCACAGTGGCAGAATGATCCCCGAAGACCTTGAAGCTAAAATTGTTCATGCCAAATCACAAGTATATATGCATTATCCTTTAAAATGACTATTTCTTTGTAACACATTGAAGCATTTGATGCTAGCATGAGTATTTTGCATGAATATAAAGACAGGGAAACACTAAAACTAATCTAAAACCTTAATATTCATTATCATTTTTCTTTTACATGCCACATTATGGTTGGATTGATGGGTTTGTGTAGTTTAAGCCTTTATGTCTTTCCTCTTGCAGGGTGCGGTGCCATTCTTTGTCAATGCCACGGCCGGCACCACTGTGCAGGGAGCCTTTGACCCCCTGGGCCACATAGCTGACATCAGCGAGAGGAACGGCATGTGGATGCATGTGGACGTAAGCTGACCCCTTCTTTATCAGCACTTCAAAGGAAGTTATGTTATGCAAAAAAATGAACAAGGACATGCACGAACACCAGTGACGTGACAGCACCAAATGTGCCGTACTGTGATGTGATTTTGATACAGATCATATTTTTATCTAAATGCGGCGAACTGATTCCATTGCATGTCTAAACTGGCTCTGGAGTAGAGGTGAAAATCTTGGAAAGATCTTCATTAGATCAGCTGTGTTTGTCATGATGATTGTCTTCTCATTTTTTCCTCAGGCTGCTTGGGGAGGGAGTGTTTTGTTTTCCAAAAAACACAAGCACCTTGTTGCAGGACTCAAGAGGTATCTAGAACACATTATGCACATAGACACTCACTGACCACTTTATTAGAAACCCCTTTTTTTGCTGGATAGAGACCATAGATGGTGGATCACTCACAACCTATCAATGACACTGTTGTGGTGGAGGTGGCCTAGTGGTTGGAATACTTGCCTTTGGACCAAGAGGTCATAAGTTTGAATCCTACCTTCAGCAGACCACCACTGGGTTCCTGAGCAAGACCCCTAACCCCCAGTTGCTCCAGGGAGTCCCCTGCAGGAATGGAAGTCGCTTTGGATAAAAAGCGCTTGCTAAATGCCATAAATGTAAATGTAAATGTAGAATGTAGGTGACAAATTGCCACGATAACCAGGGGCAGCTTTAGTATTTCTGGAATTTTCTCTGGAGGCCCCAAGTCTCAGAGCTCTGGCAAGCATCTTCAGTTTTCAGTCCTTTTTAATCATTTCAGGGTTGCTTTCAGGAGCACTGATTAGGTATCTGAGGTGGTACGGTATCTCTTCATTGTCAAACAAAAGAAAACTGTGTTTATTCAGTTTGTTTGTTCAACCAACTGCTTATGGGACCTCTAACCTCCAGAGCCTCATACATGGTTTGCATTTTGTTAAAGGCCACCACCGATGACAACAGGTCCCACAAGTACACACACACACACACACACACACACACACACATACAGGCAAACACACGACCAACCAATCAGCCAACCATTTAGGCAGAGCATTTGCCATTACCAGGAAATTATTATTTGCCATTATTATGAAAACACCAGTAGTGGACCATGTGATGTGCAGGAATACGTTATATATCGGCTAAGAAGCCACTAGGAATTGTGTGTAAACTCACTTAAAAATGCACAGTAATACATTCCAGTTACATTTAAGACCCATCACTGTACGTATGATTTTGATACAAGAGAGATAACTATAATATCTTTATGATATCTTTACAATATTTTAAAAACTATAATATCTCTCCCTATAAACACACACACACACACACGTGACTGTACAGTCTCATGTGAGCAAACCAACATTTACAGACTTTTGAGATATATGTGTGTAATGAGGGTAGAACTGACCAATAAAACTCTTCTGAGTGAGTGGCAGGTTTCAGTGAGTAAATAAGCCAGTCTTCAGTGTGATATTCTAAGATTGGATAAAACAGGGAAGAACTTTGATCATGTTCTGCATTTTTTTTCTTTCTTGTCTCCAGGGCAAACTCTTTCACCTGGAATCCACATAAAATGCTGATGGCTGGGCTTCAGTGCTCTGTCATGCTGACGAGAGACACAATGGTACGGACTGGTTGTACCAGCTAAAACACGTAGTCAAAACCAAACACAACCAAATGTTTCATTGTTTTTCATTGTCCTTGAAATATGCATTATTATTATTTGTGATCAAAGAATGAGGATACGTTACTTGCAGTTCAGGATTCCATTTGCCCTTTCTTGTGGAGAAATGAACTCGGTTGGGGTTTACTGTGACTGTACAGTCTCACGTGAGCGACCCAACATTTACTTTCGAGGTCTCATGAACCCATGTTCTCTCCCCAGAACCTCCTGATGCACAGTCACTGTGCCAACGCTACATACTTGTTTCAGCAAGACAAGTTCTACGACATGAGCCTGGACACAGGAGACAAGACCATCCAGTGTGGACGCAAAATCGACTGCCTGAAACTCTGGCTTATGTGGAAAGCGATAGGCTCCCAAGGGTTAGCCAACCGTGTTGACAGAGCTTTTGCCAATACAAGGTATATGAACGCACCAGTAGTGGGCCATGTGATGTGTAGGAATACATCATGTATCAGCTTGGAAGCCACTAGGAATTGTGTGTGTACTCACTTAAAAATGCACAGTGATACATTCCAATTCATGGACATTCAATACATTCACGTACTTGGCCGTTACTATCAGTTATTAAGGTAACTTAATAATGCACATAACAATAATATCTGTAACATTACTTTTAACATAGGTTGTCTCTGAGGTTATCTACCATTACCTACTTAACATAACTTTGTAGGTTATAAATTAATGGTAATAAGTTAAAATTAATGTTTTAAACTTAATTATTGGTTTAACAGTGGATGTGGGTATTTCATGTAGCTATTTTTCATAGGTTAATTTCTGAATGTCTACATTCTTGCCTGTTCTTTAATCTCCCCCATACCGATGATTTATTAAGAGAATCTGGCCTCTGTGTCACCTCATTTTTTATACCCCACTGAAAAAAGAATTTGCACTTAAGATGTGGGAACATGCTTCAGTTACATTTTGCTCCTAAGAATTTCTAGCCAGTAATTGTGACATTTGTGGTTTTGTTATATTTATAAATTTTGATAATGGTTTTGGTTTTCTTAGACAATACATTTTAACCTGAAGGTCAAATTTATCTCAAATAAATATATTTGAGCAAAGATATTTTCACCTTTTTTGTACCCAAGGATGCCAGTAAATATGGTAATGACTCTAAGTGCTTATGCTGCTATGTGCTGTCTGAACTAGTTTTGTCCCTCCTCACTTCAGACTAGACTGCACGATTGGATTATAGACTAGTCCACATTTTTACGCTATTTCTTTCCTACCCTCTCCAGGTATTTTGTTGAGGAATTGCAGAAAAGAGAGGGTTTTCAGCTTGTCTCTGAGGTACAATTTTAAAGATATGTCTCCTGCTCGGATGGAAATGAACATGTTTGTTCATATTTCCATGCTTTATTGACTTACGTTCCTTCTGAATTTCTCCACAGCCTCAGTTTGTGAACGTTTGCTTCTGGTTTATACCACCCAGCCTGAGAGGGAAGGAGAAGAATTCAGATTACCAGGACAAATTGGCAACGGTTTGTCCACTAATAAACTTATAAAAATCCTGTTTGGCCACGATATGAGTTTACATGGTATAGCAAATCTACCTAATGCAAGAAACGTTTCATGTCAAGTATCATGTTATGCCAAATCTTGCCCCCAGGTGGCACCAATCCTCAAGGAACGCATGGTGAAGAAGGGCTCTATGATGGTGGGTTACCAGCCTCTGGATAGTCGGGTCAACTTTTTCCGCATGGTCATCCTTTCGCCCCTGCTGAGCCACAGTGACTTGGACTTCTTTCTTGATGAGTTAGAGAGACTGGGAAGTGATCTGTAAGGGGGACGTGGTTGCTTCTCGCTTCAGCACCCTTTAATGCTGCCCTACATATATGTATGCCAACTTGTTAATTCATGCATGTTACTGCTTGGTGGAACAAAAGCTTGGACCCACAGTGTCCCTTTTGTTGAGACTGGGGACCACTGAGTTGGAGCTTTTTTGTGAAGGTTATGGTCCTTCAAAAGAAGGTGCTTTTTTATCTCCCAAGATTCAATCTTCTCTTTTATCCCTCCTCTAAGTCCGTAGACTACTTTTATTTTCTGACTTTTGGGTCCACACCACTTTTCCGTCCTCTTCTGTAGCCCAAATATCTTTGTTTCTGTTCCTGCCATTATCTGACAAAATCCACATTATCTGATGTGTAGTTTTAGTCTAGAATTGCTTTTGTAGCCTAACTCAATCGTCCTCCAATGTTTTCTTTCCAGCTTTCCGTCCATACTCTTTTGCCACTTCATCCGTCCTTTTCTACAAGTTTTGCTGCCGCTCTTTTGGAATTTCAAGCATTATGAAAAATAATATCTAGCATTAGGTCAGTTTGAATGTGGTTTTTTTTAATGTGGTGCTTTTTCTAGTCATTAAAGCTTGCTCTGCAATATTAATGTCAAATTTGCTGTTTTAAAAAGGAAATCTACTTATACAGTATTGCAGTGGTCAGTCTTAATGGTCAGTCTTCATTCTGTTAGATCAGAGGACTGCTTTCTGCACTGGTCACTGAAGCAGTACAGAAACCAGACACACACTTGACAATACATTTTTTCCCAGGCTGCTTTAATTCCAACTGTGTATACCTCATTTATATTTTGTATCAGTGACAAGCACAGGAGAGTACAAAATGCTACTGATTTGTTTAATCAATATTTTGTCAATCAATATTTTTAATACATAGAAAATACAGATGTCAACATTTCATATTGATAATAAAATCATTTATAAATCAGTATTTTATTCTGTGGCCCTTTTGTTATGTGTACTAGCCTAGAGTAACATTTTACTCTGGAACTGCAACTGGAGAAATCACAAATGTCACATAAATGTCATGTGCCCATTGTAGGCACTTTCAGCAGTAGACAGGGGTCAGCATGGGCACTCTGACAGGTCTGCTGCTACATAGCCCCCTGCAAAGCAAGCTGTGATGCGCTGTGTCGTCTGACACTTTTCTATCATAACAAGCATGAACGTTTTCAGCAATTTGTGCTATAGTAGCTATTCTGTTGAACTGGACCACGCAAGCTAGCCTTTGCTTCCTTGCATCAGTGAGCTTTGTGCAACCATGACCCTGTCGCTGGTTCACCAGTTGTCCTTCCTTGGATCACTTTTGGTAGGCACTACCTACTGCATACTAGGAGCACCCCACAAGACCTGCGCTGTTGAAGATGCTCTGATCTAGTCATTCAGTCATCCCAGTTGGCTCTTATTAAAGTTATTATATTAAAGATCTTACGATTGCCCATTTCTCCCGCTTCCACATCAACTTCAAGAACTATCTTGCTGCCTAACATATCCACTCCTTGACAGGTGCCATTATAACCAGATAATCATCATACTTCACCTGTCAGTGGTTTGAATGATCACACATATACAGCACCTG
>JBBPCX010000141.1:5399741-5434940 GCA_037974365.1 Hydrocynus forskahlii
TGCAGTTAAAGCACATCTTGTTTGTTTCATTTCAAATCCATTGTGGTGGTGTATAGAGCCAAAAAGATTAGAATTGTCGATGTCCCAATATTTATGGACCGGACAGTAAGGTCACAGTTGTTCAGACAGAGGCATAAAATAAATTTGTTGGGAACAAGAAAAGGGCACACAAACACATTTTTTACTTTTTTGTTCAGTAATCTGATTGTTCAGTTGGACTCTATTGTAAGTATCACCACAGATAAAGCCACTTGCTTGATTGTAGAAATGTGTGTTTGTGTAGGAGAGAAGCCATTTGGGTGTGATGTGTGTGACATGCGGTTTATTCAGCGCTATCACCTGGAGAGGCACAAACGTGTACACAGTGGAGAGAAGCCGTATCAGTGCGACCGCTGTCAACAGGTCAGAAACACCCCACTCACACTCTCCTGACATACACTGAGAGCTGACTGAAGAATTAAATAGTAAGGATTCAACTATAAAACATTTGTCCCAATTCTGGTCTCTTGAGTCATATAACATTTAACTCTCACACAGTATTTACATGTATATAAATACATATAAAATATAGCCATACAATTTGTATTTTAAGTAAATGAAGTATAGTAAAGTCAATTCATTTTACAGTGCCGCAGTTTTTGCTGTTTATCGCATTAAATGATTTCCAGTCCTCATATAAAATGTTATATAAGACAGAGATCATGAGAAAACGCAAAACACAGTTTGAAATTGTTTGTTACTGAAGGAAAAATGTTTTGCAACAACTGCATCTGCCATGTAAAAAACGTGTGTCTAGTGTAATTTGTATAGTCTAATTTTCTCTGTTCATCCAAAAAATGTGGTGAATTGGTTGACAAAGTCTTTTCACTCAGGGCCAGTTAGTGTTGGAGACTTTTTTTTCTTCCATGAAAAACATTATCATTTAAAAAATGTATTTTGTGTTTACATAGAGTTGTTTTGTCTAATTTTAGTTATCTGAAATGAGTGTGATTAAATGTGCAAAAACACTTTTTCATGACACTGCAGGAAAGATATGCTAAGCTGCCAGTCACTTTAAATTGTTACAGGAAAATTACTTTATTTTTGGTAGTGTGATACCTAGAACTGATAGTATCTGCATGTTCATATTTCATGTTGCTTTTACATGAGCAAACCACTGCTCGTCTCAGCTTTGAACATGGCATTAATGCGACTTGTCATAACAGTGCAGTCAAATTTTCTGTAACTTTTTATAACATTTATTTACTTTACAAATTGGCTGACCTTGCTATTGCTATTGTCTGCAGTCAAAATACTGTCAATTCTCATTTTCTATTTAAAAGTAGTTCCAGCCTGCAGACAATTAAAGTGCTTGCTTGTTTCTGAAAATGGACCTCACTGCTGTGAGTTGTGGGTCATGTCTGCTTATGTCTTTTCTATGACTGCTGGCTAAACAGAGCACAGTGGAAGGAAATAGTCAGAATTACATTTAATGTAGTTACTGACACATTAAAATACTTGCGTCCAATACCAATTTGATGAAATACTGCAGTATTTGCTCTGTAAATTTTTTATGTTCATCCATAGTTTTCTATCTCGCATAACCAGCGTTCATCTCACTCTGTTTCTTCTCATTCGCTCATCTTCCCTCTCTCCTCCCTCCATCCCCCAGAACTTCTCCAGAACGGACAGGCTGTTGCGACACCGGCGGCTATGTGCTGTGGGCATTGCTAAGGAAGAGAACCAGTCATGCTGTGAGGGTCGCTCGTACTCGCAGGACCCTCCACAGCACACAGCATCCTGGAGCCCCCTTCAGGCCAACAGCAGCAACAGTCGTCTGGCCGTGTGACGGCTCCGAGTTCCCATAGAAACCTCTGATCAGCCAGCTCAGTGGGAGTGGAGTGAACTCAATGCAGACACCTGTGGGCGCTCTACTGTGCCAGGCTGATCTTGACTCCCGCAGACTCCCGTTTGCAGCCTCGCTCCAACCAGGTCAAAATTCAGCCACAGACAGTGGAAAGGTTCTGTTTTTGTTTTTTTGGTTCTGTTTTTTTTTCCACACTGATTTGACTTGGGCGGAGAGGAACTTTTTGTATTGATATTTTAAAGTAGATGGTACTAACCCTTGCAGGGTTGGAGTAGTTTCTTGTACTGCACAGGCAATAATGAATTCAGTTAGCAAGTAGAGGATCAGTGAGCTGGGGTTAGTAATACTACTTCCTTTGATAGTTCCAGTGACAGGATTGGTTGACATACACACACCAGTTAGATGTGTCTGTATTGCTGTAAGGATGTCACTATTGATATCTACGAACAGCTTCAGGGGCTTCGGCCACCATCACACGTGGCCTTGTCGAAATTGTTGTTACTAGAAACTTGGCACACAGCGGCAGAAGGATAACCAGTAGTAATTGCTAGAGATGATAACTGACATAAAACCAGCTAATACAACAGTTTGAGTTTTCTTTCTATCCAGTTCATCTGAATTATTATGAACAGATTTGGAATTCCACGCTCTTAAGTATGTGAATAGTGTGAGTTTTATATATCTGGCTACAGCAGATACAGACGATAAGGCAAACAGTTCTATAGCTTTTGCTGGTCCTTAAGCCACACATTCATACAAATTCTGTCAGATAATGAAACAAACAAAAAGTCCTGACTGCAATAACATCTATATGTCATTTGAGAGACCCCCTCTAGGTTCCATCTAATGCATACTGGTTCAGGTGATGCATTCACTGAAGAGTCACAAACATGAGCTGTTTTTCCTGTACAATTTTATGTACTTATGAACTGTTCCATTTGGATACAGCTTGTCTTGTTGAACAAGTTGGACTCCAGGTTGGAAACAGGACAACTGGATCAATTTTTACTTGGTAAACTGCGTCTTAAGAACTGCCATCTATTCGGACTTGAAAACACTGGATCGATTGGGGGCCAAACTTTGGGCAAACTTAGGCTAACTTCCTGCCCTAATAGGCATTTTTATATCTGAACCAGTTAGGCATTGGACTCTGAACGCAGACTACATGCAGTTTTTCATCTGCTGAATTTTAAGTTATTTTATATATTTTTTTATTTTTTACATTTAACGTAGTCCTAGTTCTTAGACTGCTGCAGGTGTTTAAACTGGTAGTCTCGATAGCCCCGTTCCCTTTTGTAATACGTAGGTTTGCATGACGTTCAGTTCCTCGAAATGTATACTGTATTGTGATTGTTAAGAGAAAAAAAGTATTTTTTGAAGCCATTCTTATTTTTTTTGTATTTTTTCCATGCTCAAACATGCACACTAAACTCTTTCTTACCCAGCTAGATCTCATGTAGTGAATGGAAATATAGGGCCTCAAAACATCAATAAATTTGTTTTTTTCAAGAAGCATTTGCTTTCTTTTGTCTCTGTTTCACAGCCTTTAATAATTGGCAAATTGAAAGTATTGTAAACCCCCACTTTAACGCGGATCAGCAGTCCTGGTTTCAGTCCATCCTGGTTTCAGTCCCCTCGTCCTTGTGCTGGGTTGCCAAGCACCGCGCCCAAACATAAACAACCCAGCAGGAGGACGAGGGGATGTGGCCGACAAGGATTTTAGTGCTAAATTATTAAGGAAACAAATAATTTACTAATTTTGAAACATAAATATTAAAGTAAATTCAGCTACATTTCCATATAAAAAACAACTATAAATGTTTTGGTACTGTGGAGAGAAAAACAAAGAAAGGCGTCTTGGGATGGTGAAATGCCGCTGTTCTCAGAGGCAGGAGGTTTGAAAGTAGCCAATCCGAGAAAGGTATTCATTTCTCCTTGCTGCTGATTGGCTGCTGCCCTTTGACGCAGCTGCAGTCCAGAACTACCCCCGTGGAGCGTCTCGAGTGTTCTCGTGTTTTTCATTTAGTTCTTCTTAAAGCCCTGTATTTTTATTACCGTAAATTAAATGAAGTTATTACTGTATTTACCTGCTTATACCAAGGAAAACAACAGCGCATTCCAAAGAAAACGTGCTTGCAAGAATTACAGTACAGTCTATACAGGGGTAACATTGGTATTTTACATTCTAGCACTGCAGGAGTTCAGTGTAAATTGTACAGTATGAATACGGGTTTACCTTTACATTTTCCTTAAGGGAAATGTATTAAGCTGAGTTTAAAATTAATTTAAAGTGTTTTGGAAGCATATTTCGGGGCATATTTAGGGTTTACACCATAAAAATAGGCATTTTAGGAATATTTTTTTTACATCACAACTTCGTAGTTTTTCATTGTACGTGGGTAATCTTGGAACGTAATCCCCGCCATAGTCGGGTGTTTACTGGATTTTGGTTAATGGAATATTTTGGTTGATATGTACCATTTCCTGCCAGCAGATGGCACTACATGCCCAATTCTTGTGGCAGAGTGATTGAATCAAAAGTACCTTCTGCAAACGTGTGGCTTTTTAACCTCTAAAAAGGGCGTCATGAGTTTGCAATGATTTGTTGGCTATTACTGGGTTTACGACACGCACAGCTTGACCCAATGCAGTGGCCGTGAGAAGCATCTTAGGGTCCAGCGTTGTTCATAATGACAAGAGGGTAATGAGGTTATTTCAAGGCTGCGCAAGCCAATGGGGGCACTGCACTACTTAGTGAAGTCATGTCTCCATCTCCAAGCATTTCTGACCATGCGAAAGTCAAGGAGTAGGCCATGTGGCAAACATAACATCACAGTTCTCCAAGACATTTCACAACATTTGGTTTTTCTGACGTTTGTGAAGTTGGAATGGAACATATATGCTGCCGCATTCAAAAAAGCCTGAGAGAACATCATTTATTTAAGGCCATCTTGAGGCCAGACTACAGCGGCTGGGCAAACATTCTAATGCAGGGATGTCCAATCTTATCTGCAGAGGGCCGGTGTGGCTGCAGGTTTTCATTCCAAACAAACATTACCTCACCTAATTCCACTCATTTAATCAAATGGTCCCTATTTCTTCATTCCAAAAAAAGCTCCTGCTTTGTTGCAGCCACACCAGCCTCTTGCAGATAAGACTGCTATGGAGTTTATGCAAATACTATTAGTTGCTGTTGGGAAAGAACTTTGCATCTCAGTTTTTGTCTTTATTTTTAATAGAAATTTGCCTTTACAGTGTGTTAAAAATTTAAATAGAAATGGCTGACTATTACTTATACACTCTTACCACATTAATTATTATTTAAAATAAAGCATATTCTTTTTTTTACCAAGTTTCCATACTGGACATTTAAGTGGTCTAGTGATACTGAGGTACATGGAATAATGTATTGTAATGTTTTTTTTTCATGATATTGATAATGTGGTCACATAGCCTAACCTTAATTGTGAGCTATGGTTTATTTTTGACCTCTCATTTCTGGAACAACGAATGGGCTGCTCTGCCAGAGTTAAATCTAGTCCTGAGCTAAAAATCAGTCAAACACCATTGGAATTTAATCTAATGTCCTGCAGGAGTATCAGCTACGATGTTCAGCACAGAAAACTGGATAAAGAAATGCAGTGTTTTGAGCTGTCTGGCCCTGAGGTTGCGTTTTAGAGAGGATTACAGATGTCTTCTCTATGGGTTTACACTAGTAGCTCTGATTTACAGTGTGTGTGTGGACAGGGGGCATTTATTGCAGTCTCTCCTTAATGATGAACACAGTGATGGGTTCGAGAGAACAGAGGGGGTTGGGGAGATTCCTAGACCACCAGACCAATCATCTAATGCTGGAGTGTCTTAATTCCAGAGCCTACCACAGCACTGCACAATTAAAATAGTCTCCAGTCCACCATAACTGATCAAACCCATCAGTTCAGTGCCGGTGCCAGAGCGGACCAACTGGGCGGGCATTTGACTAACTATGGGCGGGCACTATCGGACGTGGTTTTCTGAAAATTTCCAAAACTCATCAATTTCCAGTCCACCTATACATATGAGCGACTCGCTAGGGGGGGCAATGCCTTCGAATGCCCCCCCTTGGCGCCGGCACTGCATCAGTTGATTGTATTTTGGCTTTGACTAGGCCAGCTGATCTCCCGAATGAGTTGAATCAGACACATAAGAGCAGTGGTGCTCAATATCAGTGCTCTAATGGACTGATCATGTTACCACCAAGATGCCTGAGGGTGTGGAGAAGGTTCTTATAATTGTATTATTTTTGGCCTAAAATGTAGCATTAATTTCAAAACCTGTTTTTTTTTACTGAGCAGTAAAGTAGTTGTTCCAACACAGTGAAGGCGGAAACCCCAGCTGAAGAAGATAAAAATGAGTAAAAAAAGTATTAGTATCAGGTCAAATAATCAAATACTGAGTTTTCTACAAAAACTGCAATTAAATGTTTGTGTTACTTCTAGGATTGGCAACACTTTATTTGAAGACTAACAATTTTATAACACACATAAGTATCGAATAACTTCCTTTCAAAGCAATTTACAAAGTTTATGAACAGCATGAGCCAGTAAATCGCAAGGCAACAAGGTGTTTTATACATATACAACATTGTATTGACATAGGGAAGCTTAAAGTGAATAACGATTGTAATTTAAAGCATTAGAATTATATTTTAGGCCAGTAACACATTAGTTTAAGATAACCTACATACTGTAAAATTGCAGTTTCTGTTCTTGAATAAATAATAATTAATGAATAATTAGCTCTGTTTTCATGGCTGTAGCCAGACTAACAGAGTAACCTGAAGTAGAAGTTTTGTGAAACTCCATCAGCAGCTCCAGATTTAATCTAATGGAGGACTAATTGAGCTGAATCAGGTATTTGAGCTATTTGATTAGAACTACAATGTAATACTGCACTTCCATAAGAGAGATCTGGGAATGAGAAAACAAACACATATATTTAGGTTTTTATGTGTGTGTAATGTAATATATATGTAATGATAAATATGATTAATACATATGTGATATGTATACAATATATATGTAATGATATACATGAGTAATACATATGTAATATGTATATAATATATGTACAGTAATATACATGTGATATATATATATATATATATATATATGAACGTCCTCTTGTGAACACAGACAAACTCAAACATTACGTCTTCCACCTTTTTTCACAGTTGCTATAAAATGCAATTTCAGGCTGATATTTTTTAATTAAATTTGAAATAAAAAATATTGGAATTCATATTTGATTATATGAAAATATTTTATTAGACTCGGTTAATAAAAAATATCTGATTTCCATTCTGGAGACTGTGTGGCCAATAGGGGGCTTCAGGAAGGGGTCAGTGCTTTTATTCCTGCGTCATGATGTCTTTATGTAGGCGCCCTTAGAATAAAGTGTTGCCTTAACACTCGGTTCATGCTGTACTTCAGTGCAGGGATATAAGTAAATATAATAGGTCTGTAAATCTCGCTTTTTTTTTTCGTGCTGCCCTCTTGTTAATAAAAGATCGCGCTGCTGCGGCAGACAAGCCCGCCCCCCCCCACCCACCACCCCCCGCCCCCGTCTGCCCGTCACGATCGTGCCAGTGCGTGCGCGCCCCCGTCTCTGCCTTTCATTAGCGCTGATTTTCAGACGCGAGCATTAAAATTTCACTCGCGTCTCGCCAGGGCATTAACGAAGCCCACGCCGCAAAATGACGAGGATGAAATATTGATAAAGCGGCTCATTTTCTCTTATGAAAGCTCCGGGCTAAAGCAGGACAGTGACGTTCAAGGCGAGTTCGAATGGAATGAAGTGGCCCCTTATAGTCGTGAACACAGCACACAGTGTGAACAGTGTGAAGTTCTTTCTCTGCATTTAACTCATTCACCAAGTAAGGCAGCGGGCAGTCAACGACGCAGCACCCGGGCAACAGTGTGTGGGGACGGTACCTTGCTCAAGGGTATCTCAGTAGTGCCATTGACAGTCCTGGGATTCAAACCTCCAACCTTCCAATTGCAGGGGCAACTCCCTAGCTACCAGTCCACCAGCTGGTTTGAGTCTGAGTAGCCCCTTTGTTCTGCCATTCAAACTCATTCACCACTTTTATCTCGCTGACCACAAGCTCCTCCTGACCTACAGATCCACTGTATGGATGCACAGTTAAACAATGACAGATCTTTTGTCATGCAAGCCCCCCGGACATCACTGGTCAGTTCTGCCCACTGCGGCTGGCAATGTCACTTGGGTGGTAGACTGTTCTCTGACATGGTGGTGTGGTCCGAGTGCATGAGACAGTTTTTTAAGTTATTTGTGAAGTTTGTGTGTGTTACGCTTGTATGCGATCCTAAATGTTCAGTGAAGAGGAGGGTCTTTGGTCTCTGTTTGAAGACGGTGAGGGTCTCAGCAGTTCTGATGGTCTAGGAAAAGTTTGCTCCAACACTGCGCTGCCAAAGCTAAGAAAGGTCTTGATGCAAGTCTTTGACCTTTGAATAGAGGTGGGTGAAGTCAGGCTGTGCTTGATGTTCTAAGAGGCTGAATTGAGACCCATGGTCTGATCAGGGCCTATAGGTAAGATTAATAAGATTTAGACAGGTAACTCTAATGGCGTCCCACAGGATCCCTGAAGGGTTTAAAGCAGTGGAGTGGTGTGGGATAAGTTTTATGTATTGAAAACCAGACGTGGTGCTGCATTCTGAATCATCTGGAGAGGTCAGCTTTACGCATCTGTGCTGATGGTGGTCTATCACCCACCCAGCCAAGAGAACTGATGCGGTCAGAAACTGATCACTGATGGAAAGCTAGTGGATGGTTACCGCAAACTGCAAGGAAAATTACGGGCTATTGTCACTAACTGTACACCAGCAAACTACAAGGGAGGCATTTCTAATAACGTGGCCAGTGAGTATATATGTGGCTCCACAAAAATGAGCGATTGGAGTAATTACAGGGAAGCCCATGTTCAATAAGGAAGGATTAGAATATCTCGCTGTGTGTCATGAATAAAGATTTTCTTCTGTATGAGCGAAATTAATCAGAGTCATAAACCAGTGGGCTGGCTGAAGATTTGTTCCGACGAAAAGAGAGCGGAGTTGTAGGCGCTGGAGCAGGTACGCACATATTTAAGGTGCTAAAAATCGCTACCCAAGTATGAATAATAATAACACAATGCTCCTCCTCTCTTATTGTCTGTCCTGGTCAAATGATGGGGCTTAAACCTCTCAACAGATTTACTTCATGGCTGAGATCCCAGTAATTGTGACATTTCGACTGGATGGTATTTCTGAGATATAATCCCCCCAGAACATGTTTCAGGTCACATTTCAAATTGATTTATTTTGGGTACATTCACACAATGTTTTGTATTGTGTGCACTCATCACAATTTTCACTCAGGAAAACATCGATTAAACATGTAATGTTATGACTTTTTATTATTACTGTAATGGTGGAAATTATGGTAGTATAAAAAGTACAATTAGTAGTAGAAGTCTTAGCCGTAGCAGTGTTAGGAGTAGTACATGGTATTAGTTGTAGAAGTAGCAACAGCAGTAACAGTAATAGTCGAAGTAGTGCTAGTAGAAGTACAAGCAGTAGTGTAAGTTGTAGTTGTAGTAATAGTATACAGTAGTTGTAACAGTAGTATAAGTAGTAGTAGATTTTGTAGCTGTAGCATAAGTGGTAAAACAAGGAGTAGTGGTGGTAGTAATAATACAGGGAGCTGCAGTAGTAGTAGTAGATGTAGTTGTACCTTATATAATGCTATAGGAAGTAGTTGCAGTAGTAGTAGGAGTAGTCATAGTAGTATTAGAAGGAGTAATTCTACTATACATAATAGTATAAGTTGTAGTTGCAGTAGTAACATTAGAAGGCGTAATTGTACTACACATAGTGATATAATTAGCAGTTGTAGTAGTAGCAGAGGGTGTAGTACTATATGTAGTGGTATAAGTAGTAGTTGTAGTAGTATTAGAAGGAATAATTCTATTATAAGTAGTAGTATAAGTAGTAGCTGTAGTGGCATTAAAAGAAGGAGTAGTAGTACAAATAGTAGTTTTAGTAGTAGTTGTTGTAATAGTAGTATTAATAGTTGTAGTAGTGCTAGCAATAGAACATATAAGCAATAAGTAAAGTTGAAGACTTTATTTATAATAATCCAGAAGGTACCATTAGATGGAAAACTGTCCTGAAGTACTGTAATGATTTGTTACTCTCCACCTATGCATACATTAAAATGAAACTGACACCATGATGGGATGAACTACATCTGGTGGTTAATTTAGGTGTTTCTGATTTCATTTTTCCCCCCAACGCTCCGTTGTCATCTACATTGACGCAAAGCACAAGCTAATGACAAGAAGCCCACAGTAAGATTAATTATCCAGCCCTAATTCTCTCTTGTACTGGAAGAGCCAGTCATCAACACGTCATGCTACACTGGGGGATTAAAGACAGATCCTGCAGGCTCCTCACCACCTTATCCAAACAATTCATGCATATTCATGCAAACTTACCAACACTTCAGTTTGCATAGTTTTACCACTTTGGGAATCTACAAAGTGAGCAAAAATAAACTTCACTTTTCTTTTTTTAAGTTCTACTGATAGAAATAAAAATCTGTAGAATACTTCATCAAGGTTCAATAATTATGTGATGCAAACAAGCTAAATTCTGAATTTACTTTAAAATTTTTAAAAATTGTCTTGCTTTTTGTACCTAAACTAAAACCTGATTTCCATGTCAAGTCTACATACTGATTCTAACTTGCATAATCTTTTAATTTCTAAGTATTTCTTCCCAGTCAGTAATGTTAATCTGGATATGTGTTTAAATTATTTTGATTTTCAAATTTCATTTTCAAATTTTTCAAAATTCAGTTTCAGATTTACTTCTTTGGTTCTGTCTTGGAGCTATGAGGCTAATGATGAACGAATAATAGAATAACTCATTACACAGTTACCCCAAACTGTCGTCAAGTAATCTCAAATAGACTTGCTTGTAGGGATGCTGGAAGTAGGGGGACTGAGGGGGCTGCAGTGCACCCTCTCCAGGACAGTAAAACAGCAGTTTGAGTCATACACACATATTACCATCTCACACTGATATTTATAAAAATGGGCAAAATGTAGTAACAAGTAATGCAAGCCTGTAGCCACACATTAGCATCATGTCTGATTAGCTCCTGTGATAACAATGTGTGCACCTGATTTTTGGCTGAAACACCGCTTGGATGAACAAACGGTGCAGCTCATTGGAGGCGGAAACTGGAAGCATCAGCTGACCAGTGCCTCATTGATAAGATTTATCTCACTCAAGAGCCATCCACATTCCTGGTGACAGGCCGAACGCTCCGGCACCCTGCCAACAGCGTAAAAATCACTTTCCAAAGGAGGCATTTAGCCTCGACGGATACATTAACCAGCAGTGGCCCTGTGCACCCCCGGCATCAATCTGTGGCTCGTTGGGATGGCCTGCAGTCTTCAAGACTCTTGCACAGACTGTCAGGCCCAGCAGGAGACTCTCTCTCTCCCCAGGGCAAGATCAGGGGCCCGGGTGGCGGCTCCCAAGACAGCACTGAACTCATTCCATCTGGGTCATGACTTCTGTGTCATGTATATAAGAGTCAGGGTCTCGCGTTAGATTTGTTTCTCTCATGAAAACATTCCACCATCCTCTGGGGAGTTCGCGCTGAGGGCACCTAGACGAGGTTGAGACATGGTATCGGAATTGTGCATTAAGAGATCATCTAAAACATGCTTGGTGTCCAGTGTTTGCTTATTTAATTTTGCACCGACAAGCAATGGAATGGAATAAAAGCATCATGCAAACTGGATCCCTTTATCAGTGTCCAGTTGCGTTATCTTGGTGCTAAAATACTTCCAGAATCCTACAGGACACTAGCAGAAATTAGCATTGTCTTAGCAGTGTATATCTTCTCCATTGTTTCTGTCTGTGTCTAGATATTTATGGTCCAAATGGAAGGCCTAGCTCTGATAGGCACTGATGACCATTTATGATATTTTAACATATTCTATTGAGGCAAACATGTCTGAAATTATGCATGTGGTGTTTGGAAAGTTATTTTTAATGTCAATAATGTTTTGGTAGTTACAGGCATTGGGCATTTCTGTGTTTGAAAAACACTTCCTCTTTCTTGTATAATGGCACAGTAATACTAATCCATTTTTGGAATCCTGTTTTACTTAGTGGGGATCATGTCCCTGTTTGTCCCTATTTTTGAGGTCCAGATTTTTTTACAGGTCAGGGGGTAGACCCTTGATACTCCTTCTGAAAGGGCAGCGCTGCAACCTTTATTAAAAGCTGTGGTTCAAATTAAGCATGGACTCTTAATGTGACAGTGAGACCTAAAAGGTCTGTGGTGAAACTGTGACGGCATGACTGCACGATCCAGGCTGGGTTTCTCAAAAGCATATTAACACAAAGTTGATTCTTTAAAAGTAGAGCGCACAGCACAAAACACGCTCTCTAAAGGAGTTAAGATCATCCACACTGTGAGGCTGCTGGGTCCTGACTGGTTGAGAAGTCTCCTAAGAAGTGTGTTATTTGTGATAGCGATGTGCTGCTTGTTTGGTCAGATTCTGAAGAAGAGTGTGACAGCAGGCCTACATCACAAACTTGTTGTGGACCCTAAACAGATGTGGTCGACAGCAGTGACAAAAAACTGTATTTAGTCTGAAATGAACATTAAATACAACAAGATGGGCTTTAAAATGTATTACAGACTTGCATAAGCAAACGCGAAATTCAGGTTGATCTAACTAATACTGTAGTCGAGCTGATGTGGCCCTGTTCTCTAAGGAACTGCCGTTAAAGCACATTTGATTCAAGGTTTTTTGTTTTAAAAGCAATTGAACCTTTAAGGCTGTGTATTATCACAAATAACACCACGGCTATGGTGATACGTACTTACTTTCGGCTCATGCCCGGAATCAGATCACAGCCATGATGTTATTCACCATAACTCCCTCCCTCCTGTGTTCTATTGCTTAAATATCTACTTCTGGTATTGTTAAGTTTCATTTACAAAATTAAGTTTCATTAACAGTCTACTTCTCCCTAACACAAATTATAACACCTGTCCCCCAAACATATGTATTTTATGAAGTCATTTTATTACATGCCTTAATTAGTTTTTGTCTTTTTAATTGGTTCTGGTTCCAAATTATACACTGGACATTTTTACTCGGATTTGTGTGTGTGTCATGGGTTTAACAATGTTATTACCAAAGTACGATTTCAGGTCCCAAATTGTGAACTATTTATGCAGTTGTTTTTCATGCGATACACCCTATTGTTAATGAAACTAATGAAAGAAGCACTTAGACCTCCCCAACCCTCCATAAGCACTCGGTGGGCAACAAACCCGCACCTCCATTCCTGGGGCGTTTCTATGAAGGCTTGCGTTTGTTTGGAAGAATGTGGCCCGGTGAGAGTGCAGCGACGCAATCTACCACCGACGGAGAGACACGGGGGCTGGCAGATCCATTGCCAAGCATGTCCCGAGTCTTAATGCGTCTCTCTAGACGTTACGCAATTACTTTTGACAAGGGTGTCTTCTCACTTGTGTCATCTCACTCGGATTACTGTAATTCACTGTATATGGGTCTCTGTCAGTCTTCCTTGGCATAGCTGCAGCTAGTTCAGAAAGTTAACTCTGTGCTGGAAAAAGAGAGATCATACCAACCCTGTTTTAGCTTCACTTCTTTTTTCTTTGTCAGTTCAAATAGATTCCTGACCTATTTTTACTCATTAGTATACGGAAACCCATGAATGTGTGGATGATTTATGTTCATACTTTTGTCCATTGTTATAAATGACAGCGCGCCATGACAGAAAGATTCATGCACGCAGCTAGCATGCAAACAGATGGACATAAGCTCTCATTACTTGTTAGCTACATTAGCCTCATTTTACCAGTGCAAAACTAAAGAAGGGAACTTTGGTACTGTAAAGAGGTAGTGATTAGAAATGTGGTCATTTATGATTATTAAGGGTAGTAGTGGCCGCTCGCTTCATCTGTACACTGCTAAAAGCTCGGTTCTTGCTGGTTACTGATCTTACTTTTCTGTCTCCATTTGTCAGCCCATCAATCTCATATTTTAAGGTGTTTATGATTTAATTTATAGCCATTAACCAATTTTAAACGATTCTGTGCTCCCTTGGCTGATTACATTTGGGGTAAAGGGGAAACTTGCAGACTGTAGAGCACTTTAGATGAAGTCTGGAAAGTGCTTTACAAATAAAACTTACTTAGGCTTCTTACTTAAGGGGAAGGTCTTTCTATGAGTCTCTCCTTCCTCTTCTCCTCCTCTCTTTCTCTCGAACAGCAATTTTCCACATGAGCAGGCCTAGAGGTGAGTGAACTGCGGCACACTCTGATTCAGACGATCCGCATGGCCTGCAGATCCTTGGGTCTTTGACGGAGAGTGCCGGCCCTGCTATTTACCCCGAGACATTTTCATGGGTCACGGCCACAACAGGGGTTCACGCAGGCCACTGATGAGCTCTGAGGGATTAGCTGTCAGCCTGATGGGGCTGATGGACAGATAAAAGCCGTGAGCAGGTAGGCTCCGCCAGGGCCCAGGCAGACACTAGGCCAAAGTGACTTTGGCAGTTTGCCTCTGTTGATCAACTCCGCGATATGCTGATTTATATGTGGCTGTTAGCAGCGCTTTGAAGAGATATGAGTCATATGCTACTTCACTGATCTTAGGGGCAGCACAAGGGCAGCAGGGATAAACGGTGCTTGAGGATCCATATTCATAAAGATTCTCACAGTAGGAGCACTAATCTAGGATCAGGGACTTCCTCTGTTTTATCTGTGAGCCCCGTCCCATAAATAGCTGCTAGATCAGCACACTCAACGAAACGCTTTATGAATCCCAGGCCTGATCTGGGAAGATATCCTTATAATGCCCTAACGAAAAGGCCTTCTGCTGGGCTGTGAGCTTATCATTGGTACTTGAGATGCAAGACCTGATACACAAAGAAGATAGACTTTGTATCTGGTCCATTTGTTAATTGAAATGTGCTCTTTTCAGTGATATAATGGCAAGATATAAGCAATATGTCTTTGGACTGTGGTGTGATTTGTTCATTTTAAACATCTCATAAGTCAGAGCCCTTTATTGTTTTAGGACTAAGGCCTACCTGGCAAAAAGGTACCACGACATGAGCAATGAATGTTAAAATTTAGGCAATCTGATGTACATCAGGGTGGAGATGTACAGTCGCACACATTGATAATATTCACTGAACACCTATGAGATGTAAGGCCGGATAATAACAGGGCCAGCTTTTGCTCATTTGTGAGGAACTTTCCAAGATATTGTTTAAACCGCTCATCTTTCAACTTGAATTGCAGTGTGGCACACACTCGCTCCTTCCGCCCCACCCCGCACCCCCCTCACATACACACAGATAGAGAGATAGAGTGAAGATTTATGTGACAGTCAACTAATTGCATGCTGCCATTTGTCTTGAGGAAGCGTCACCTGATCCACACTTGGGCGGCTTAAAAATTAAACTACAAGAAACATACCAAATACAACAGCCATTTATTGCATATTCATCTCACTGTGAACATGGCCTAAACCTAGACTAAATATCTGAAGCACTCTAAAAACACACTACAAAGGAATGTTAATGCTGAAAACAATTGTAATTATTCTAATTATTCCTTTAATTAAACAAATAATTAATAGCCAATCCAAGTTTATCCTTTTCTACTGAATTATTTTTAAATTTTTAAAAGGCTATGCATGGTTTACGACAGTTTTATGTAAAAGTATTGGCACCTCTGGTCAATGTACATGAATGTTTTGCTGATTGACCCACACTCAGTGAAGAAACTCAAGAAAAGGGGTAGTATATTACAACAAGACATACATCAAAATCAACCTTGAACTATTTGAAGAAATACATTATTTAAGTTTTGAAATGCCCTTTCCCATCTCCATTCCCAGACTGTTATTAAAAATCAGTGGTTTAATCTTAAACATGCTGTGCATGCAAGATGATCTCTGAATAGTTTTGAACTTGAGGTGTTCTGCAAGGAAAAGTCAGGGGAAAAATCAAGAACAGGGAGACTTAACTCACTAAAAGAAATGTTTGGGGGCTTTCAGCCAAATGGGGTCTTGCTTGAACACGGATTGAAAGGATGCCCAAACTTTAAGCACATTGCTACTTGGCAATGAAAGTAGTCCAAAATTAGTGCTCAACTGCGTCCAGAGAAACAGCCCTTTAAGCTCTTTGTATGAGCACTTTAAGCCGTGGGTCGGACTTGCTACGACAGGCCTTGAAACAAGGACAACACAAGCCTATACATAGTGTAATGCACAGATTCTCATGCTGACCATGACTAAACTCAGCTCTAGTCCTGGGGTGGCCTTGGCACTGTCCTGGCCCTGACTGGTGCTTTATGCTTAAGTGCCGTCTCATACAGGGAATATGATCATCATTACCAGCCAACAAATTCATAATGTATAAACATTAGGCCCATACAGATGACAAATAACGATTACTATCTGTTGAAAATCATGTTTAGATTTCTAGAGGCCTTGTCCAAATAAACATGCGGTTCTGTGTGTAATGTTTTCTTTTAGTGCGGGCTGTTGGAATGGGATATTATTTCAAGTAGGCAAATTGGATGAGAACGCGTTCCACAAAACTGCAGCAGTGGCCCTATGCGAGGGAAAATGACTTTGGCTTTAAATCATGCAATCACTCTCTTTCTTTTTCACTCTCTCTCTCTCTCTCTCCCACCATATCTCGCTCTCTCTCTCATTTCTACTCTCATGACGTCAGAAATGTAGTGCACGCCCTGCACCTTCCCTCAGGGAGAGGCTTTTACGATTGAAACCTGACACCATTTCTGTGTCCCATAAGCAACAGAGCTGTAACTCACATCAAAGGCAGGCAGCATCAAATCACAGCACAGCTGTAAATTCACCTGTCAGCCATGGACCAATGGGAAGCCAGCATTAAATCAGCTCTGTCATGCTGGCGGCCAATGGCAGGACGGTGGCGGTAAATCTGTCAGGCCTGGGGTCTGTTAACGGGCACTGTGGTGCAGACGGGGAATCCGTGGGGAGGGGGGCAGGGAGGAATGAAAGAATATGAGAGAATGAGAGAGAGTGATAGAGAGAAGGAGAGAGAGAGAGAGAGAAATGGAAAATGCAAGAATGAGATAAAAATGGGGGAGGGTGGGGAAAGACAGAGAAAGGTAAAGGAGAGACTGAAAGAAAGAAAGAAAGAAAGAAAGAAAGAAAGGAAGGAAGGAAGAAAAAAAGAAAGAAAGAAAGAAATGAGGAAATGAGGAAAGATGAGGAGAGAAGGAGAAATAAAGATGGGTGTAAGAAAGCATGAAAAAGAGAGTCTAAAGATAGAGAGTATGAGAGACAGAAAAAGTAAAAGACGAGAGACTAGAAAAAGAAAAAGAGTGGGAGCTAAAATAGAGAATAAGGGTGAAGAAAGAGGAAGGTGGAGAAGGGAAGAAGAAAGAAAGACAGAAAGACAAAGAAAAAGGAGAAGGGTCTAGAGAATAAAAGACTGAGAAGAGTAAAAGAGAGAGAGAGAGAGAGAGAGAGAGAGAGAGAGAGAGAGAGAGAAAGTCAAAAACTAGAGAGAAGGAAAGAAATGGAAAAAGACTGAAAGAGAGAGGGAGGGTAAAGAGAATGACAGAGAAGCATAAAGGAGAAAGCAAGACAGAAACAAATGAAGAAAGAAAAAGAAAGAAAGGGGAAGGGTGAAGAGCTAAGATTGAGAGATTGAGATGGGTAAGTGTGAGTGAGAGAGAGAGAGAGAAAGAGAGAGAGAGATAGAAAGGGAGAGCTAGAGGAGCTGAAAGCTCAGATGTGTGACACTAAAATGCTTTCCTGCTCCATCTTTTTTTGGCGACCTGAAGAGCCACATACAAACAAATCACACTAAAATGAGGGAGCTTTGGAGCCTGTTAGCACTGGAACAGAGCGAAACAAGACCGAGCAGTACCACATGAGAGGGAGAACACATGTCCCCCTCAGGGCCGCATTTGGGATAAATAACACATCGAAAAAAAATGGGGAAAGAAGTCATAAAGCTTTATTGCTACCACTGCTATTGGGTGTCGAGTGTCTGCCACAAAATGTGAGTTATGGGAATGTTGCGGCTTAACAGTTACATCACCAACTTGGTTCGGAATTCAGATCGGGAGAACACTGGGGGTCACGACTTGCTACTCCGTTCTTGTGATACACATTTAAGTCACCAGAGTGGCCGTCTCCTCAGCTGCCTATGCAATCGAGGGCCAAGAGTTTTAAAAACGGACCCTTGAAACAACTTCAGAAGCTGCCTCTACTCTGAGCTACCAGAATGGCGTCCAGATGTTCAAACACACGCTAGCTAAGTGCTAAGCCACGACCAAGGACAGCACAGAGTGAACAAATGTGTATGTATACGTGTGTGTTGTGTGTGTGTAACACAGCAGGGTAGCCTCTAGGATCTGAGGAGATTTCTGACCAGTCTTAAATCAAACAGAAGGGGAAAAGGAAGGGGGGGGGGGCTTGCGGCTTCTCTCTTAAAGCAATAGTTCGGTGAAAAAAACACATTTACACAATTTCCCCCTTACCTCAAATGTGGTTGACCAGCCTTGTCATGTCTGGGGTCTGAACTTTGCTTCTGTACTTGTAGCATTGGAGTTACAATGGCAATGTAGTCAATGAGTAATGTACACCATGCTAAACAGCATCCTGTGTGTGCTGTTAGCCTCGTAGCTCCAGTGCAAAACGCCAAACAGGCCTTGGCTGAACTCTGCTTGGGGAGGATTGTGCAAATCTGATTTTAGAGCTTAACTGTCGCTTCAAGTTGTAAGCAGGGGGTGCTGAGGGCTGGACTCCACAAATGTCTCCGGTCCCGCTTGGCCGCCTGTTTTCAATAGGGGGCCACTGCCAAAGTGGGTGACTAATAGCGCAGGCAAAATCGAAAATAGAAATATCCAAACAGGCTTTTGGACATGTCCAACAGCCTGGCTGATGGATGTGGCATACCTCTGTTTGAATTTATGTGCTTTCCAAGCACCCAGTCAGGAGGCAGGAAAACAAGGTATACCCTTACACCACGATCTACCCGGAGGAATAACATCTCATTCTTTCTGAATGATGCATTTCAAAGCAGTAATGTGTTGTTGTATAGATAGCGTGGAAATAAGATTTCAGCATCAAGCAGTTTGTCAAATATTGTTCAATACAGCCTGCTGAGTATCTTGGCCACCACCCTCCCAAAAATAAAGGAACTTCAACGGTTCACGCCTTCGACGTAATGTAAAAAAAAAAACATTATTCGGCATAGACTGTTACAATAACTAGAGGTTCTTCAAATTTTAAAAAAATCTCTCAGACACATCTGATTTGCAGAAATGTTTTTTCAACTAACTCTTCAATCTTTAAACTAACTCACCAAATTTTGGGAACCTGAAAAGTTGTTTTTTTCAGAGCAAACCATGACAGCATCAGTAGGCATTGTCACTCTACAGTTAAAGAGGAGGCAGAATGCAGCAGTGGGGAAGGCAATAGAATCGGATAAATCTTTAGAAAAAAAGAGAACGCCCAGTGGTCTGCTGAGGAAACAAATTGTCTGTGGTGATCAGGCCATCTCCTGACTTTCAGAAAAGTTCCATCAGTGACGCATCCGTGATTATAGTGGTTCCACTGAAAACTGGTGAAAACGTGAGCTGGTTTGCTAAATGCCACCAAGGTTTAAAGGATCCTGAATGGAACTGGATCAAAACCTCGCTCCACATTGGTCAAAAAGCAAATGAAAGGTTATCCAGAGAACCAAAGTGATTCTTCTATTTTATTGTCAAGTCAAGTCACGTAGATTTATTGTCATTCCAGCCATGTACACACAGATACACAGTGAAAAGAAACAATGTTTCTCCAGGATCATGATGCAACAAAAAACAAAAATAGAAACACCATAAACTGCATAAGTGCAGGCAGGACAGGAATACACAGGGGTAGACAGAGAGACAGAGAAAGCAGCAATATAATATTACAGGACAGAACAATATACAGTGCAGTCAACCAAAGCAGCTGCAGTACTATTTTGAATGAATACAGTATGATGACAGATACTGTATTCTAGCGGTAGTAATTGTGTGTGCAACAAAATGCAAATACTGAGGTAAACAGTAATAAATAAATACTCATGCAAAAAAATTGCACCAAAGAGCCGTTTTTAGCATCTTTATTTTTAAGAGTAGACCACACTGGCTATCAAGAAATTAAATGTGATAATCGACCACAGTTATTGGTTTTTAATTTTTATTGCTACCATAAAAATACAAGTAACTGCCAAAAACAAAAACACAAAGGTTGTTGTGTACGGAGCAGAATGGCTGTATGAGTTATAGGCAGGGGCATAGAAAAGCTGTGGCAGCGATGTTGTTTTTGGCTGCCTCAGCCTCCGAGCTGAAATGATTTTCTATTCGATGGGAATCCATAAACGGGCCCAGTGAGGGCGTGAGGCATCATAAAGCATGTCATGGGCTGAACCAGGACAACCAATGTGAGTATGTGTGTGTGCAGTGTTAGGGCCAGCGAAACACCCTCAACCATCTTATCACATTCAGACCCTGTGAGTCAGTGTGTGCACTTCTCGACTCCCCCCTCAAGCCCCTGTACTTATCGTTCCCCTCTATAGACTTTGATGCTAAATTTGCTCGCACCAAAGGTACGGTGTTATCGGCTGCTGTTTATCGCGGCTACATTGTTTGCGCAGCTTCACCCACTGAGCAGCATGTGGGGGCTTGATTAGACCAAGTCACAGCTCTGTGGCTCCAGCTGTCCTCGCTTGAGCCCTGATTTTGTATGGATGAAGAGTCTGAGCCATTGTTTGACCCATAAGAAATCTTATATACTAAAAATTCTGAGTATCTGAAATGACAGCATAAAATCCTAGCAATCCAAAAATAGTAAACTGATAGACATCACTGTCTATTGTCATTTGTAAAACAAACAATGGTTCTATATTCTGATTCTGGCTCTACATTCTGATTGGCTGAAGCTGTTGTGAAAGACTCAATATACAAATATATCCAGACATCACCTGAAATTTGAGTCAGCCCATGTAAGTTCAGATGAAGTTGTCTTGTCGCAGATTTTATTCACTCCTTTTTTGTTTGTTGTGTGTGACCTAAAATTAAAGTTTGAATTATGGTAATTATATAAATTTTTACTCCTCTGAAATTTTCAATAATTGCTAATTATAATTATTATCTGTGAAGTCGTGTTTGCTGTTTCATATCTTCTCGAGTATGTTTCCCAGAAAACTGGCAGAGATAAAGCATCAGCCCAGAAAGCATTATTTGTTCTTTTGAGGTCCTTGACAGGGGAAAAATATGCTAAATCCCCAATTTATGGCGTGTTTACAGACACAACAGACACAAATGCTAAACACCAACATTTCTGCTTAAGCTACAATATGTTAATTACTTTGCATAAAACACCATTTCAGGAGATATTAAATCCAAAACATTATATCCCAGACGTTAATTAGTAAATTAGTTTTAAGTTAATAAGAGACTGAAAAAAATGTGATCATGTTAGACTGAAGCTGAAATACTTTACAGACTAAAACAAAAAAACATCAACAAAATCAGACATGCAGCCACACGTGTCCAAGTCTGATCTGAGTCGGAATTACATTTATATCATGGTTACATACCGTTATTAAGGTTAATATATTAACTTTTATATTGTCTTGTGTTTATATGGAGTAATCCTGGACCATCTACCATCCACTACCACTAACTAAAACTTGTTGAAAGTGCAGCTGGTGGCCTAGTGGTTAGGGTGTTGCCTCTGGAATCAGAAGGTTGTGGGTTTGAATCCCAGCACTGCTAGTCATAACTAAGGCTCCCTTGAGCAAGGTACCGTCCCCACACACTGCTCCCCGGGTGCCCCTCACTGGTGGCAGCCCTGTGCTTCATGGGTGAATGGGTTAAATGCAGAGAAAGAATTTCACAGTGTTCACACTGTGTGGTGTGTGACTATAAGGGGCCACTTTACTTTATTTCAGGTAAAGTGACCATTTTGTCATATGTGAACACACCACAGCACACAGTGTGAACAATGTGAAATTCTTTATCTGCTTTTAACCCATTCACCAACTGAAGCAGGGGGCTGCCAGGAACACAGCATCTGTACTATTCAAGTACTATTGATAACTATACATTTAAGTATTCACTGAACATTGGTGAAGCTTGTTGTATTTGATCACTTTGTCATATTGCACATTAAAAGTGGTAACCTTGGTGTAGCACACTTTCTTTTAGCTCAGCACTGGCTATAACACTGGCTTATAGCTCAAGTGTTACATAGTAAAGCTATAAAACCAAGGGCTTTTATGTGAACTTGTACCTTAATCTTAAAACATATACATAATTCTAGCACTATTTACTCAAAATTTTCTCAACCGCATGTTTTCACTTGTTAAAAGACATAATCTCAATCCTGAATGTGCAACATTTAAACAGTTTAACGGGTAAGATTTCCACTGATGCCGTAAAATCAGCAGAACCTGGATATCGATCAGTTGATACACTGACTGGGCCCTGTTGGGCACACTTTCCTCCACGCTCAGGGTGGGACTCGCCCCAAAAAGAGCAGGTGCTCATGTTCATTGGCGTGGACATAAACACTCCGTAAGATTGCGGCTGATTAATTTATTGACCATTACACACACACACAGCCATCGGCATGCGTGCCCACACGTACTCTATGCGTCTATCAATTACAGACCTCTATCCCACACGCCTTTGACAATTTTATGGCATGTTATGTACAGCGCATCAAGCCGTGGCGTCTCAGCCCATTATGCTCATTCCTGTATAATTAATATAAATTACCTTTTTGCCTCTTTATGGTGGTGCCACAGTAATTAGATGAAAGCGAGTTGCTGAAAGCCCGCAGGTGCCGCTGGAACATCCAGATAAAAAGCCAGAGGCAATGGCAGGTATGTTTGGGGTGGGTATAATCTGACTTTCCTGACGGTGGTGCAACTGATGCAACTTTTCCAGCCCAAAACTGTACAAGCATGAACCTTGGGGGACCGGGTGTGGGGTAAATGGCATGCTTTTTAAATCAGTGCTGCTAAGACACTCATTGAAAACAATTCACATAATAGAGACATTTTTGTCCCAAATGTTTTAACATTTGGTTTTTAGTGAAAAAAGGTAACCCAAAGTCAGAAACCTAGCATATGACAACGTAAAGTAAAGTGGCATTTGGCGGACGCCCTTATCCAGAGTGGTTACAGGGACAGTCCCCCTGGAGCAACTGCTCAAGCGCCTTACTCAAGGACACAATGGTAGAAAGTGGGGGGTTTGAACCTGCGACTTTGTGCTCTTCGGGTTTCCGGGCAAGTGTTTTACACACTAGGCTGCTGAATGGGCCTTCTATACCATTTCATAGCCCTAGACCCATGCCTAAAATCCTAATATGTTTCATAACAGTAAAACAAGTTCTCTAAGCATCTCTCAGAATGACCCATCAGCTCATTTACATCTATCAGTCTAAAATTTATATGCACTAAAACAGTGTTTGTTTCTAAAGGATAAAGAGAGTTTGGAAAATGGTTGAGTAAAAAGACTTTTTTTGGTGGACAAAAAGTGAAAGGATAAAATGCAAGGCAATGCAGGGTGTGAATATTTAAATGGAAGAAGATAAAAGAAAATTAAAAAGAATATAATTGTAGGCAAATTTAGTGTTAGGAGACTTGCCATAGATGAAAGTCTTTGAAACCTACACTGATTGCTACATTCTTTTATTCATGCATTCTTGAAATGTAGGAAAATAGTGAATTAAATGTCATCTTTTGCTTTAAAAACAAATAGTACATTTAGAATTATACCTTACAACCTAGGAATTTGATGTGGTCATCAGCCTTTGTTCTTACTGAGAAAGAGACCAGTGAGACAGAGAATATGGCAACTAAACATTTTTGGTTTGTCAAAAAGATAAATTTGTATTTAGTTTAATCACATAAGCGCAACGACTCTGTTAACAGTGGAATGAATGTGCCCCAAATATACCGAAGGAGAGGGGCTTAAAGTAAGAGTAGGACAACTATCACCTCCTAATAATACTTCACTGAATTAGTAAAGGAAATAAACTGATGAGTGTTTGGGATGAAGGTTGGCTGCATCTGAGCTCAAGCAGATCCTTTTTCAAATCTATATGCCTCAGAACTGCAGCAACCAAGGTAAAGGCAAATTTGTGCCATTCTGTAGAGGAATGTACTGTAGAGGAATGGCACACTGTAATGCTGTCAAAGGAGGACATTGTGGGTAAGAACTCACAGCAGTCCTGTCTGAGCAAGCTCTAACCCAGGGGTTCCCCATTAGAGTCCTATTGATACCAGACTGCGCACATTTTTGCCACTGATTCAGCTCTTGGTCTGATTAGCAGGTCCTCATATGCTGGGTCTTGTGTCAGACAATGGAAAACATAAAAATGTGTAGAGCAAGACTAACTTTGTTTTTGTTTTAGGTCGATGGTTTGTGCCAAACCAGGACTCACGATTTCCCAGCAGAACATTACCCTTATTGCACCCTGGTGCCGTTTCTTACCCAGGTAAGCAATGTACACACACCTGGCATTCCCCACGAGATCAGATCACCTTCTTCCATTGCTCCCTGGTCCAGTTCTGATGCTCATGTGCCCATTGTAGGCACTTTCTGCAGGGGTCAGCATGGGCACTCTGACTGGTCTTGCGGCTAGGCAGCCACATATGCAGCAAGCTGTGATGCTATGTATCTTCATCCTAGACAGCGTTAATTTCTATCATAGCTAGCATTAGCTAAACTGAGTACTATAAGACATGGAATCTGTCATTAATAACGATAGTGGTAGCCCTGAAGTAATCTATTAGGAACCATTAAAGTACCGAGCCTTGATACCCAGCCCTGGCAGGAAACTCTGACGCCGTTCTGGAATTTGTGTCAGTGCTGTCGTTTCATATCATAAGACAAGTCATTAGCAGTGAACGCTGATCTAAGCACTGCAGTATGACCACGATCATAGACTATTGTTAAGTCTTTGTGTGAAGACCGTCGAGGCCAGGCCATTAATGGGGTCAAGCCCGTTGCATGAGTACTTCAGTGAGAGTGTGCTTATGTCACCTCTACTCCCCCCAGAATATATCATTTTAGCACATCCATAACATACTGCCTGTCTTCCCGTTCATTTCTCTGGAGGCACGATCTAATTTGCATGAAACCAGGAGGGAGGGGAGGAAAAAAAAACATGCACCTTCCAACTTTCCCTGCTGCATTTTCTTGATGACAGTCACACGAGGAACGAAAGCCCAAGAGATTTCAAGTCAGGGAACAAATAGGCTTGATTAAACGAGCTGTGTTTAATGTTTTTAGTAAATGGGAGATATACTACATACTCAGATTATGGATGGCCACCCAACCCACCCCAAAAGAACGAAGCCAACTGTGCTCTCTTGGACTCCTGGCCACAGACGGCTGCAGTACCACTGAGGACTGAACTGGTTGATCTCCTGATGAGCAGGCCAGTGCTTATACTCTGAGAGTGTAGATAAACAGACTAAGTAGAACATGCTTTGAGTCATCTCCATGTATTCCCAAAGCAATGACCATAACTTTTGACCATAAAGACCATAACTTTTTTCCATCAAAAGGGGTGTATTTTTTTAATTGTATGTATTTGCCACACAATTCATACCCATTATTTTTTTCACCTTCTTGGTAGCTGTATTAAAGGACCATTTCAATGCAAATCACCTAAGTTCCAACTAAGGCTTTTGGGATAAACAATAAAACACTAAAATGAATTCAAAACTGCTTTTGTTGGAAGTTATAACGCATAGGCTGATCAAAAAAACCATGCTGTAGATATTATGTAAACAAAGTTTTATTGTGTTGGCGCTACTACTTTTTTATGATGCTTCTTTTCAGTAATCATGTTTATTTTGATGCATATTTTTTCATACAGCATTGTATACATGTATTTGTTTTACACTGAACCACCCTTCTTGTCTAGCAACTATTCAGCTAGCTCCTCAGAGTACAATTAACAGTCTAATTTACTCTAGCTTTTTCAGTCTTTTTGCACTTGAAATGAAAAAATACTTTTTACTTGTAGCATAGATATGTAGGTCTTTTTTCCTCAAATACTAATCTCACTCAAATACTTACTTAGCAATAGCCAAAATAAATCAGGTTCTGCCCCACTTTGTCATATTCACAAACATATGAATAAACAATAGAGATAATCAGGATTTTATATGTATCCTAAAATGTTACCACTAGACTGAAAAACAATTCCATTAAAAAAAGTGTAATTTAGTGTTTATGTACTCATTGCTGGGAAAATTAATGTAAGCATTACTGCCAGAAAACCTCATACTTACTTTATTATCCCTCTAGTATTGGTCCTAAGCACACAATGGGGGTGTAACGCTCACGGCTGTACCATATTGAAAATGTTTTGCAAAGAGATACCTTTGGATTTACATGTGCTTTTGACTTTGTGCCAGAAGATGGCGCTCTTATCTTGCTTGTGAGTCCCTGTCTATTTTTTGAGCTTGTGAGCATCTGTCGGTGAGAAGAGGGTGTGAAATACTAGTCTTCATTTAGAGTCTAATAAAGCAATTCCAGTAACATAGAACTAACAAAAATAACCACAGCAGAAAAATGCAGGTCGACCTGAAATAACGTCTTGCAAAAAAGGCGGATGAGGAAACAGTCGTTTTTATTTCAATCATAACATGGATCTGGGAAGAGAGAGGGAAGGCTCGACCACTGGAATGTACATGAATCACATTCTCTATTCGCACAGCGTTTGCGTACAGCACTGATATCTCACACAAACACACATACAAGGCCAACCGGAATGGAATAATCAGAAAGTCCCTGGTACTTTTCCTTAAAGGGCAAGGCCTCCCAAAAAAACAGAAAAACAACTCAGGTTCTCATTCTCTTGCTTTTTCTTGTCCTCTGGGAAAAAAAAAGAGCTGGTTCGTGACAGTGATTCCATGCTCACATACACCATTAACACACATGCAGTGTGGACTGGACTTAATTTACAGAATGTATGAAAAATATTCCAATCAGCAAATTATCAAACACAGCAAAGTTTGCATATTGCCTTCCAGCTCCAAGTATTAAGTGTCCGTCTTGAGGTAAGAGAAACGTTAGAAAACTTGTTTTTCCAGGGGACCAATAATTTTACAGCACAAATAATACTCAAAAGTGTGATGAGAAAAATTCTTTAAGAGGCATGAGTGACAAGAGGAGGTGTGATACATGTGCCATGGTCCTCTTGACGTGAACCATCGCTTCCTATCGTAGCAAAGACCATTTGATCTGCTCTTTTGCTGACTGTAGCACCTGAAGAGATGAAGACAGGGGAAAAGTATACAGAACATGAAACAGCACTTTAAAAACCCATGCAGGCATATCGGTCTCTCCAGAGATTTGAGACAGATATATAAATGTAATGTATTCAGCCCAAACACTTTCTGGATGCTGAATATACGAGAAACAATAAAAACAAAGAATTATTATGCGCTCACTTTTCACATTTCCACAGGCCAAATGGTTCAAGCAGTTACATTTAATTAGTGTAAATATCCAGAATTGCACAGTTTATTTGATAAGTGTGCTGTGCCCTACACACTCATCAATAATCACAGGTACCTACAGTTACAGATCCCTCGGAAATAACTTTGAGGCGCAGGGCTAAAAGTGCTAATTTAATCTTAACATGCTGATGCCATGTCGTGCCATTAATGCATTTGTTTTTATTTACGGCATTGTTACACCATCGTTCATCACGGCGGTGGTGTCGGGCTTTCAAAGCTAAAAGAACCATCTCGTGCTGCTGACGCCCCCCCTTTCAGGTCACCTCTGACTGAAGACTATCAGGGTGAGCAGCGAAACAGAGCACTTTCTAAACACTAATGTGTTACGATCCAAGACACCATCCCAAATGCTGAAAGTGAAGATTGTCAAACAGCACACACATGCGCACACACACCAAAGTTCTTGTTTGACTAATGTAGGCACAGGGAAAATATCCAGGAATTAATTAATCATCTTAATTCGAGAAAAGGCGAGGTAAAGTATAACCATAAAGCAGGAGGACAAGGAGCGGCATTAATCAGCAGCGCGGGAGGGATGCAGGCAGTCTGTCGCAGGCCTCTTAAATGAGCCCATCAATCAGGCTGCACTCGCGCCTCCCGCGGCCACAGGGAGCCGCCGCTGCCAGACAGCCGCCAATAATTAGCCATCATGCTTTACATGTGGCAGGCACAGGGGGGAGCTGAGGCTGACTCCCAACGGCACCGCAGAGCACGCGCTGAACGGACCACCACGGACTAGTTTTATGGATGAGACACGCGTGCAGAGGCTCACTGCCACTGGTAAACAACTGTTAGTAGGATGAGACAACAGGAAGGCAAGGTAGAACGTCCAATCAGCAACGTCAGAATCTTTGGGGCAACATTGCAAATTAAATACTAGCTAAATACTAGCTATTTACTAGCTGTTGGAAGCACTATAGGACCCAATGTGACTTCTCGACTGCCCCTATGGCACTGTCACCAGATACATCACAGGGGTCAATCTGTAAAATGTACAGATGGCCTCTCTTTAGTATGGAGATACACAGGGCCAAATCTGTTATAGTACATGAACCAACTGTAAAATGTTGCCAAAAAACAATCCCATAATGTCTAATACCTATCCATCTAGTTCATAAGTAATGACAATTATGAGTAAAGATTTGACAAAAACTGTGCATTGATTCATGAATTGAATTTCTGTGGCCGAACAGCTGCACACTATCCTAAGTTTACTATGTACTATGGATTTACTATTTACTATTTACTATGGATTGGCTGCAGTAGTCTGAAGCCCATCACCACCACTGGTGTTTTGGAAATGTGTTCTATGGACTGAGGAATCACGCTTTTGGCTTCAGTATCACATCTGATGGATGAACTTGGGTTTTGTAAATGCTAGGAAAATGCTATATACTGGAATTCATAGTGCCAGTAATAAAATTTGGCGGAGGGGGAATAATGGTCAGGGCTGTTTTTCAAAGGTTTGGGTTAGATTCCAGTGATGGGTGATGTTAATGCTACAGCATACAAAGACATTTTAGACACTAATATGCTTCCAACTTTGTGGCAACAGTTTGGGGAAGGCCCTTTTTTTATTCCTTTTTTTGTGCCCCAGTCCACAAAGCAAGCCCTGACCTAAACCCAACTGAACACTTTTGGGATTAACTGGAATGTCAATTGAATGCCAGGGCTTCTCATTCAACATATGTGCCTCACCTCACGAATGTTCATTTGACCGAATGGGTACAAATTCCCAAACACACTCCATAATTTTGTGGAAAGCCTTCACAGAAGAGTGTTATAGCAACAGAAGTTCTCAATAACTCCAGCAAGCTCATACACTTGTGATAGTCAGGTGTAAACAGATATTTGACCATGTTGTGTGTCTCATAAATTAAGATACATTTTTTTTCTGAAAATATCAAACTAATTTGGAAACCTTTTCTGAAATCTTAATGAAAAACACTAAGTGGGTTTACCTAGACAAGCGCGAGAAAGAAAGAGAGAGAAGAGAGAGGAGAGAGAGAGAAGAGACAGAAGAGAAAGAAAGGGAGAGAAAGAGAAGAGGGAGAGAGGGGTGGTCAGTCTTCTCTCACCTGAGTGACGGTCTGTTCTGTCAGAGGAACATCGTCGCCCTGTAGGAAGTGAAAGAAAATGAGTGATGGAATTCATCAGTTTCCAAAAGGGCTTCTCATTAATTTTCTGTTCCATATCATGCTGGTTTATCTATTAAATACTTAAAATCAGACCTTCTATAACCAGTGGTACTATTAATATTTCTACTTCGTTTTTCTAGTGTCAAAATACATATTACTAGTACAAAAATAAATCAATAAAATCCAAAGTGAAGGGTGTAAGATGTTATTTTTGCATGTTGCGTATTAACACAAATAAATAAGATTACCCTTAAAGCCACTCTGTGGACCACCTGCTGTGGGTCACTCTCCAGGATGACACTGCCAGAAATATTAAACACAGATGAGTAACAGCACTTCTAAAGCAGCATTCCACAGTATATGTCTTAATTGTTACCTGTCATCAAGTTTGACACTGCTTCCATTATGGAATCACCACTCTTGGATTTTTACTAAGCTTTTCACTAAGATAGGCTTCATGAAAGATACCTCAAACAAAGCAACATATTTTTTTTTTAATTACTGGCATATTTTTCCAGATCAAGTAGAAGTAAAAAAAAATATGGAACCACTCACTGAGAGCAAAATAATATGGAAATCATGAAGGAACAAAAATTAAAAGTACTTTGTTGCTCCTCCTTGGGCCTTTAAAGCATGGACTTCCTTAATGAAAAACAATATTCTCCATCAAGCTAGTTTTAACTTTCTTGAATAGCAGCTTCTTGAATCAGCTTTGCAGGATGGAGCCTTGTCATGGACCACTGTTTTTATTCCGCATATACATTTTCATTGGGTTTGAGACCTGGACTGTTTGCTGGCCATATCATGGAGCTGATATATCTTTCTAGAAGAAAAGCTTTAACACACTTTGCTCTGCGGCAAGATGCATTATCATCCTGAAAAATGATCACCACTATTTCTACTGATAGAATGAGATGTGTTCAGAATGTCAGTGTACACCTGTGCGTTGACTGCTGAGATAATGATTGCCATCTCCCCTGGTCCATTGCCTGACATGCAGCCCCAGGTCATAAATAAGTGGGGGCTTGTTTTTTTTTCAAGCAGTTTTCTTACATGCTTCATTAGAAAGGCTTCAGAAAGAAATTCCAGCATCATCTCCCTGCCTGATGCAGATTCATGATTCATCACTGAATATCACCTTCATCTAGTCATCCATACTCAATGAGTTTTTCTCTTTTGCCATTGTAACCTTGTTTTCTTCTATTCAGGTGTTAGTACTGCCTTTCATTTGGCTTTTCTAGATATAAATCCCATTTCATTCAGCCCATTTTACACACAGGTGACTGAGAACTACCAATATATTTTGGATTTCTTTTTTGAAGGAACTGTATAGTCCTTTCCTTTGCTTCAACTGACAGCTCTCTTGTTGAGGCCATGTTTCCTTATAATTAGCCACGTCCAACAGCTCTGCAAGCATTCCCTTTCGACTATTTATGCAAAATAACTTTTATTTTTAGAGTTGTGCCTATTTTTGTTTTAGAAATGCATCTACCTGATCCGGAAAATTATGAAATATGATAAAATATCTCAGACAAATTCAATTAAAATTATGTAACTTAAATTGAGATATGTTTCACAATTGTTTGATAAACATTTTACTTTCCTGTGATGTTGGTCAAGTCTGGTTGTAAATTAAAAATACTCACCCCCCATCAACAATCTCGTCAACAGCTAGGAAAAGGCCCTCCATATTTTCGAGTAAGGCTCTCTTTTCCACATTTTTCCTAAAAGAAAAGAATTATGAAAGTAAAACGTATTATGTACTTACATGTATTAGTATTAATTATAACCATCAAAAGTAAAATGGCAAGAGTAATGTTTCATACCTCAACATTTGACTCAAGGAGTCAAACAGACAATTCAACACTGACATGAGCATCAGCTGAGAAAAAAATAAACATATAACTTCACATGACTTGTGTTGCATAAAATTTAGAAAATATATATCAGAAAATCAGGTTTCTGAAATTACCTCATTTTCATGTGAACTGCCAATTACGTAGAAATACAAATCTATGTTGCTCTTGTACACAACAGTAAGGCCTTCGAGCAAAGCAATTTCACCTGATGAAGTAAAGATGATAATAGAATTATAGGACTGCACAGATTCTTTCTACAAACACATGCAAACATTAACAAAATAAAATCCTTACTGTCAGTTCTGTGTGTCTTGTTGAAGATGTTCTTCTCAAAGGCTTTTTGCTCTTTAACTGTGGGGTAAGTGTCATCGTAATACTGAAAGACACACAGACACACGGACAAACATTACAATACAATCCACAAATATAAACTTGTATCTAACCATTTCAATCTGGCAACCAGTCTGACCAACCAGCATGCATCTCCAATAAACTGCATTTTCCAAAAAAAATGTGTTGTCAAGTGTTTGGGACTTTCTGTTTCTTCAACAAATTAATAAGTGCATTACATGCACATTTGAGCAGCATTATGAGAAACCCACCACAATTTCACAAACGGTAACCCAAAACAGTTTCAGGTGAAGTTCCGCAATTTTGGTTTTCTATGAGGAAATTGCAGAGTTGGGTATGAAACTCGAGGGCCACTGGGGTTTTGTATTTTCATTACTTCACCACACCAAAAACCAACCCGTGAAAGCGTTTATATTATTTGATCCCTGATTAGCGTCGAACACATTAAGACAAAGTGCCGGTGGTAAAAATCTGTCAGGCATAAATTGGTTCAAACAGCCCAACAAAATTCTGTCCTAGTCTGACCTGACTAGAGGGTGGGCAGTGTGGCAAAAAAATGTAATATCCGTAAATTTTACAACACTTGATATGTCACAATTTTTTTTTTTCTGACTAAGCTGAACGTACAAAAACACGAATATACAGAAAAGGCAGTGATGCCACATTTAAAAAGTACCATCAAAAACTATAAATACAAATGATTATTTTAAATATAAATGATTATCAATTTACAGGAATAAATATAGTCTGTTTGCAATGAAACAACGCAACTGTTCAGTGTTCTTTAAGCTCCAACAATATAACACACTCAGAAAAGCATCCTGGCCACACCCACAGCAAGTTTTGAATTTGAACTGGATTGCAATCTGGCAAAGAATCTCTCTGAACTTGACCACAGGCATCATTTCTAATGACAGTGAATGTTAACAGATCTTAGTGACAATGAAAAATTATTACATGAAACAGACAGTTCAGATCAGTGATAAAATAAATTTAAATCCAACTAATAACCTAATTGTCAGGTATCCAAAATTATGTGTAAAGTCAACTTTAAGATGAAAGTCTAAAAAATGTATTTATTATTCAATGCTTTCAAACCATGAATTTAGTTTGGGGAACCGTCTTCTATTCCAGCAAGACTGCACCCCCAGTGCACAAAGCAAGCTCCATAAAGACATGGTTGGATGAGTCCGGTAAGGAGGAACTTGACTGACCCACATAAAACCCTGACCTCAACCCCATCCAACACCTTTGGGTTGAACTGGAATGGAGACTGCCAGCCAGGCCTTCAAGTCCAACATCAGTGACCTGACCTCATAAATGCCCTACAGAATGAATGGGCAAAGATTTCCATGGAAATTTCAAAATCTTGTGGAAAGCCTTCAAAGAAGAGTGGACGTTATTATAGTTGCGAAGGGGGGTCAAACTCCATATTAAAGTCTCTGTATTTGAATGCAATGTCCTTACAGTCTCTGTTAGTGTAAGGGTCAGGCATCCCAATACTTCTGTCCATATAGTGTAGTTAAAAGCTGGATGACAGGCCTAAGATTCTGGGCTAGAGTATATTGGAAGGAAGATGTGTCTTGTCATGTGTCTCACCTTAGCATAAAGCCTTTCTCCGTCATTATCCATAATCAACACTGCTTTCACGGTGTACAATGAGGGCTCCTGTGATGAAAGCATAACAGTTAATCAGTTATGGATAATCTACATGTGCACAGAACAGCTCACCAGAAGGCAAAGGTTGCTCTGATGATGCGGCAGGGTCTGATTCTATTAGTACATATAATCAGATCCAGCCAAAACACTGCTGAAACTAAACAAGTAGGCTATATGACAAATTTTCAGACTAGACATTAGCAGTAAGAGGTAAACTCCAAGTGAGATTATCATCTAGAAGTCCTAAAAGTAGCAGGCAGGTACTTTATTTAGCAGGCCTAACGTTTCTTACAACCAGACACTTGTTACCAACAGCACTGACAATCCTACTGAAGGCAGCAATATTTTAAATGTTAGGCAAAGGTTGCACTGATGATGCAGCAGGGTCTGATTCTATTAGTATGTAGGATCAGACCCAACCAAAACACTGCTGAAACTGAAATATATGTCACTATTTCAAACTAGACCGTAGTATACTGATAAACGGACACTGCTGTAATAATGAAGGGAAAACTCCAGGCCAGATTTTCACCTACAAGTCCTAAAAGTAGTACGTAACCTACCAGACACCTTTCACTAACAGCACAGACAATCCTACTGAAGGCAGCAATATCATAACTTTAAGCAAAGGTTGCACTGATGATGCAGCTGGGTCTGATTCTATTAGTATGTAAAAGTAAAGTCAAGTAAAGTGGCCTCTTACAATCACAGCACAGCACACAGTGTGAAATTCTTTCTCTGCATTTAACCCATTCACCAAGTGAAGCAGTGGGCAGCCACCGACAAAACACCCGGGAGTCGTGTGTAGGGACAGTACCTTGTTCAAGTGTACCTCAAAGGTGCCACTGATTTGAACCCACGACCTTCTGATCGCAGGGGCAACTCCCTAACCACCAGGGCACCAGCTGCTGTAGGATCAGGCCCGGCCAAAACATTGCTAAAACTAAAGTATATGACAATATGCTTTACATTTACGTACATCCTTTAACCAAGAGTACAGACAATCCTACAAAAGGCAGCAATATTTTAAACGCTTTCTCAAAATCTGAATGTTATGAACCAGTGGTGACAACTCTGTCTAGTCTGTACACTTTGTTATTACAGTCTAAACACTTTGTTTACATGTGTTTAATCTAAACTAGCATCAGTTTGAGAAAAGGGAAACTTCCAGTCTACCAGTTCACTCATTCGCTTGTTTTTCTCAAACCCAACTACTTTAAGGGTTATAAAGTATAAAAACAACGTTTAAAACTCCAATGAAGTGGTTAGAGCAGGGTTTTGTCAGTTTTGTGTTGGTGCTAGGTTAGCTTCAGTGCTAACGTTAGAAAAGGCTTGCTAGTGCTAAAAGCTAGCAGCAGATGGATTAGTATCTTTAACAGCCCCCTACTCAGTAGTTTTAGACCAAATTGTGTAACATTAGATGTTGGCAGCTATGATACATATTTATTATTTACATATACGTCCCTATTTTTTACCAGAATTAGCGTGTCCATCTTTACAGAAATCAGTAGGAGCAGCGTCAACTTCCCAACTCAACCTGTGAGAACACGATGACTCTTGAATGTCGTCAAAACAAAAGTCGTCATAAATTGTTATATATTTATATAATAATTTATGATGACTTTTGGATTATATATTCAAAAGTCATCATACAT
>JBBPCX010000141.1:5435040-5451123 GCA_037974365.1 Hydrocynus forskahlii
CCCCTTCATAATCATCCTAAAAGAATCCATTTTAATAATTTATTTGTCATGTTAAATTCTATTTCAAAAATTAGTTTGCCTGTGGCATTCAGCTGAGAGTAACCATCTGTACACTGTACTTTTGGCATTGCATTTCAGTTCTAGCAACATTATTCCCAACACATTTGATGAATAATGAGTTATGATAATGCATGTAAAATAGTGGTGCCCCTGTTGCCAAGAGGTTTAAGTATTTTGTGCGCTTTAATGATATCTATGTTTTGCATAGTGCTTTATATTGTTTTATATTGCTTTTTAATGCTTTCTGTTGTTTTAATATATTCTAAAGATTCAAATGTAAAAGCTAATTTTATTTATTTCACAAAAGTCACAAAATCACTATTTTTGTCCTCTGTTATGGTTTCAGTTACATATTGTTACTGAGGGATAAACATGTTCATGTAGCTCTCTTAAAGGCTTAGATGATATCACACATTATTTATCATTTAATATTTTAAATGACAAAATATTTAATGGCTAAATAAGTCGGTGTGTGTTATGGGGCGGAAAGCAAACTCAAACTCAAAAACTCAAATATTTTTTTCCAACATTTTCCTAAGAAAAAAAATGCATTTTGTGTTAAGGTGAAATCATACCAGAGTATGGCAAACGTGATGTTAATCCTAATTTATTTTGTAATATTTGGTCCAAAACTTGGGAATGCAATCTACACAGATGCATGAAAATGTGTGTGGTCTTAAAAATATCCATAAAAACATTCACTTGAAAATGTGTGTGGTCTTAAAAATATCCATAAAAACATTCACTTGAAAATAAATTCAATATGATTTGTTAATAATAAGCTTTGAGTTAATATATTTAACCTTGAAATACACTTGTTAACAGTCTAAATGACACTTCTGGTTGTCTTTGATGTAAAAAAAAAAAAAAAGATCAGCCCAAAAACAGTCTTTTTTAAGGTTTTTCATTTAAAACAAGCTTTATCAGATACATACATTTGCAGCATAAAGTAACTGTCCTGCGGAGGCATGGGTTCTGTGATGATGTGATAAATGTGATAAATTTAATCAATTCCACCCTAGCAGTGGTCTACACACTAGCAGTGGTCTCAGAAGACGATGTCATCACTGCAGTTAGAAAAAAATCATTTTAATTAATTTCTCTGTTGCACTTGTGTCCTGTCCTAAACAAACTGATATATAGAAACAGGCTGAATCAAGTTAATGGTGGGAAATCCTGATCTGTGCTGTGGTGGCCCTAAGCTGCGGAGCTATCTGTGGCTATCCTGGAGGCCATTTCCGTCCCGTCAGGAGAATACACCCGCTGTTTTACATTCTCCGGTTTGTCAGGCCTACAGATGGGGGTTTGGATGAATGAATGAAAGAAATGGGTCTGTCCTCAACTTTGGTGAACTGTAGCGAGCCTGCACAGTGTACTTATGACCTTCCTGTCCCTCTGTGTGGATAACTGAGCCAGAGCTGTAATTCCGAGCTGTCTTGCCCTTATTGAAACTTTCCATTTTGTCATGCTGAATTTGAACTCAATGAGGAATTCGATCACAAAAATAGATCCACTTCCTTCCCTACAGTACCACTTACCAGAATGGGTTTTTGCCCAGGCGTTGTCATGCATTGAGGTCTGTAGTAGAGCCAAAGTGTTTTTGACTCTCCCTTGTCAATTTCATGTAGTTTGGAGCCAGCTATTAGTAATGTTAGGGAAATTTAAGCCCAGTGGCACACTTATGGCCCTTGCAGTTTCTCTCTCTGATAGCGAGGAGACTTTTGTACATCAAAAGTCCTTGTCAGCAAACATAAAATCCTGCACTGTGCAGAATCACCATGCAAGTTAACAACCATGCAAATGTATCCTCAAAAGGTCCTTATAGTCCCTGAGCTTTCTCTCTCTGGTAGTGAGGAAACTGTACATTTTGATTTCTGGTTGACTCTGAGCATGGTCATTTGAAACATATTATTTCCTTTGAATATTATTCAGAATATTACTGGAGGAGCCAGTAAGTCTGTTAGCTATCTGGCAAACTCGATCTTAAACTATATCGTCACACAGGGTATGTTTAGTATGGTTTCAGAGATTTTCTTCATATAGACATTGATTATGACTGTACATCTAAAGTCTTTGTAAGCAAATTTTGATTCACTTAGCCAGCAAATGTACCCTCAAAAGGTCCAAAACAATTCTTAACCATTAGAACTCAAAGTGTATTAGTAAAACCTGATTCAAACAAATGTAAAACAGTCTAAAACCCGTGTTTGCTCCCCTGAACGCTCGCTGTTTGCTGCTCTTTCACTCGGCCGCTCTCCAGACACCCAAAGGTTCTCCCTGGTTCAAAGATCTTGTGTTTTCTTCCATTTGTTTCTAAAACACCTAAAACAAAAGACATTTGAGCAGTTTGGTTATTTATGGGCATTTGTGTGTGATGCCGTTATTATTGTTTTGTGTTTTTTTAAATGAGAATAACTTTGGTTCTCTGTGACACAGGAACACCAAACAAAGCTCAGCATGACATCTGACACCTCGAGCATCAGCACAAACTGAAGGACCTTCCATTAAAGGAGTTGTTTGGCCCTATGATGACAATTTACCATTTGTTGCACAACCGGCATGGATCCGTGGCGCTCATGTTCTAAAGCTTAAGGTTCAATTGTCCATCTTAAATTTTAAAGGTAAAATACAGTCACTGTCCAAGTGGCATTTGTACCTTAGACGAATAAAATCAGATGGTGTGTAAGGAGTCTACATACTAGGCCACTAAGCAAGATAAACCTCCACTGGAACTGCAATGCAATTTTTCTTCCTGCTGTGTTGGAGATCTGACCCAGTTGTCTAGCCATCACAATTTGGCCCTTGTTAAAATGGTTCAGATATATATATATATATGTATGTATAAATAATACAGGTGCTATATTATCTCTACTGCTTTCTGAATGAGGACCAACACAGGACAGCCAATCAGAACAGAGCCTGTTTAATTAAAGGTAATACAGAGATGTTGGACATTAGTCATTTAATTAGTGCTGGGCACTTTAATGGGTTATTAGCGCATTAGCGCATTGTTTACTTAACGCCGACAATTATTTTATCGCATGTTAAGGCGTTTTTTTTATCCTTTTATTTTCAAATGGCATTGTTTTTGTGCTCGTGAGTGGGCGCAGCACGCAGCTCTGCGTCTCTGCTGGTTTTCGGGGGTCAGGCGTCCCATGACTTTTGTCCATATTATATCATATATGACCATTACACCAACAGGGACTTTAATGACACTGCATTCAGATACATAGACTTTTGTATGGAGTAGGTCCCCCTTTGCAGCTGCTGTAATGGTTCTGCTCCCCATGTTCTGGACTCTGAGGGGAACTTGTTTTTCTATAATGAACAAGATATAATGTTAATCTGTAGTGGCAAGTAGGTTTGTTTTTGTAATTGATTTGATTACAGTAATGTTTAAGTTAAGATTCAGAAATATTTGAACTGCAGCTGTGTAACTGTATGAAAGGGAGCACTGCTGTTTAAAAGCTCCTTATTAGTTTAAAGTGTTTGATTAAAAATGTTAATCATTGGCCAGCATTAATAATAATGAAACATGTCTATTATTATTTCATCCATGCATCATAAGTGTACATCAGAAGAAAAAAGAAAATTAAAGAAATACTGGAGAATAAGAGCCCTATTTTTCTAAAATTGGTCCACATACATTCACCCTAATTTTCCTTTTCTGTTTTTCAACCAGCTCTGAGTCGTTAACCAGGACAATAACTCCAGTAGCTATATGTCATTCTATATACTTAGTGGGCCAGTCTCTTTAAATAGCTCCTCCACTAACTAAGCCCGGCTCTCGTGAGTACCACCATGCAAGGCTGATCTAATTATGTTTTAATTTGGGTCATAATCCAGCGACTGGTGGTTTTGCAATGATACACAGGCCTCAATGACAAGAGTCTTCTCCAAAACAGCATATGATCCCCCCCTTTTTAATTTAACAGATCCTCCTACAGGCAGCCATCATAATTGCACTGGTCACCTCTTCTGGGAAGCGCCACTGTGAAAACCAATCTCCGAAGGGATTTTCCCTGCATGCTGTTCACATCTATTTACTACTCCAACTAAACTGACATCTGAGGCCTTTTAGCTCTGTGCCCTTTTGGTTACAAACACCACTTTCAGAGACCTACAGTGGGTTATTTGCCACATTAAACAAAGCTTGCTGTATGTCAGTTTGAGTTTTATGCTTTGTTTTTCTCAATAAGCAACATGTAAAACAAGGGAATTAAGCTATTTATGTACTATATGCTCTCTTTAGCTTTGTGTTAAATGCATCTTCGTATGAAGATTGTTCCAAATTTGCTGGCAGCACTAGAGTGGCTCACCAGAACGTTTCGCAATAGAGCGCTGGGTTTTCACAAGGTTACCACGAAACTCATTTCGAAATAATCCCTTTGTGCTGCGGAGGACACAATATGAGTAACTGGACATGTAAGATGAAAAGATAAACTATCGTTCAATACAGGCCATAGTGTCAAGGCCTAAAGTGCATACGTATTTCTTTTTGTGGGATGTGTGTTGTTGGTTTCTTTGCAATGGATAGTCCATGTGATTTTGAATCTGGTCTTTTATAATAATAATTATAATAATACATTTTATTTATAAGCGCCTTTCATGACTCTCAAGGACACTTTACAGAAGTTATAAAAGTAAAAGAATATATACATTAAATTAAGAAGAGATTATAATCATTTTTAAGAGTAAATTATAATACAAATAAATGTTTAAAGTCCTTTTTTAAGCAGACAGTGGATTGTGTTCTCCTCAGATGTTCAGGGAGGAGTTCCACACTGGGGACCTTAAGCACAGTTAGTTTAAGCCGTTCTCCTCGGATACGGCGGGCCAGTTGAACATCTTTAGCCATGATGGTGACTCACTCGGCGTATGTTGTATGTTGTATGTCTTCATGTTAACATCTTCCTGGCTGCCTTCTGAATTAAGGCAATTTTCCAACTCTACCTGTCTCTATTTCAGATTAATTGATAAAGCTCAAGGCAGTATATTGTGCTTTCTGTTTTCCCTGTAATATATTAAAAAACAATTGGCAAATATGTGGAATAATAGAACTACTTAGGGGACACTGAGAAATTGGTGTCATCCTGTCAAGCCAGCATTAACTCTTTCAGCAATCTGTGCTTCAGTAGCTCTTCTGAGGAATCAGACCAAACAGGCTAGCCTTCACAAATGCAGCAGTATGCTTTTGGTGCCTATTACCCAGCCGCTGGTTCACCAGTCACCCTTACCAAAGTCACAAAGACCCTTACTCTTGCCCCCTTTTCCTGCTTCCAACACATCAACTTCAAGAGCTAACTCTTCACACACTGCCTTACTGCCCATCAGGTGTCATTGTAGTGAGATAATCAATGATAGTCAATGTCAGTGGTTTTAATCCTATTCAGCTTACAGCAATTTAGCCCTACCCATTCCTGTTGCATATAAGAGTCTTAAAGAGGGTCTGTTTAATTATAAGTACAAAGGTTATAAAAACTGCGAAGTTTGAGAAATGGCAAGATAGTGAAACTGCATAGAGCAGTCTGCAAATTGCCACAAAAACCAAAGGTAACAATTCAAAAACTGTTGATTTTAAGCAATGTGAGATGCTACGACAAATAAGAAACACTACTGATTTTCACATGGGCGTAACTCACCTTTTCATTTCCTTGTTTGGTCTTTGCCTGACATGGTGGTCCTCAATAGACACAAGTGCAACATGAGTTAATGTTTTTATTGTGTTTTAAAAAAAGCAATAAGCCACAAGAGCCCCTCTGATACAATGATTTAATCACTGGTAAGGATGTTCTTAGGCGCAACATGAAGCACAGTGTCTAAAACATCCTTATGTGAGACTGAATCACTCTGATGCATGGCATTGAGTTTTTTACTACTTAACAAAATGGCGTAAAACAAGATAAAAATTTCAATAAATAATATAAGCTATTATTAATAATAATTGCAAAGAAACATTTATTCTGCCTAGAACTATAGTTTGTTTAGAATATGTTATGTGCTTGTAGAAGTCAATTTTTTTTTTACTTACACAGGGCATTATGTGGGGGGTAAGGACACATTTGAGATTTAGTGTGTGTTACTTTTTTGTATTGCATTTTCATAGTGAATCATATGGTATGTACTTTAATGTGGAGTCAATAATATTAAGATGATGAATAATGGAGCAGCTGTTGAAGTTGTTAGCTTGCTAATCAGCCTCATTAAGAAAATAAGTGGTCAGTTTAAACAACACTGGGTTCTTACTTCTGTTTATGTGGTAGTCTATATTGTCACTATGATTCCAGCTCAAATTAGTCATTTAAATCTCAATCTAGTCATTTAAATGCTTTTTACTGGATTGCGACTAAGAAATATCCCCCTCAAGCAGTTATGCAAAATACAATATTTTCATTGAACTGCGCCTCCCTGCTTTTGCTTCACCATAAGGCTTCATTATTTCCTGCATGTCCTCAAGGCCAACAGCAACAACAGGTGCATCTTTTTTGTCTGAGGACCCAGCCATTCCTTTTCATCAGATGTCTCATCAATTTTCATTACTTTTCAGCCATCACTAGAGTCACTTTCAAGAGTGCTGATTATGAAAAACCGCTAAAAAACACTAAATTCTGTTTGTCCAGTCAACCTCTTCAGGCCTCCTCAGGCCCCATTCTTTTGCATGGTTATCGTGGTGGTAAGGACCGCCACTGCATCTTGGCATATATGGCAAATGTAATGATTATTCATTACTCTATAGTTATTCATTACTCTATAGGAGTTTCTTCAGCTGCTAGTGACTGCTAGTGGTGTAAGCCACAGTGTTAACTTAGTGAACTTAGTGTTGAAACAGCTAAAATTCTTTTTTTTGCAATAAAAACCTCAGTGTGTTCCATTATTAATGTGCGTATTTTGATTGAACTGAGTTGTGCTCTATAATTTCACATTAGCTTTGCTAGATCAGTTTGTCAGCCTAGGTCAAGCCCAGTCATGGAGTGACCTGGGGTTTTTCATGCTCTCAACACACCTAATCCAACTAATCAACTAATTAACCAGCCTTTGGTTTTAGTGGGTTTTAGTGGGTATATTTGAGTAAGGAAAACACTAAAACATGGGGTGCTTCCAAACTGAGGCTAGGCCCACTAGGATATAACATTTGAAGAGCAGACTTTATTTCAAGTGTATTCAATTAATCCAAAATGGGTAAACTGTGAAAAAGTTGCAGCCGCTTTTAAACAATGTCTCCCTTTTTAGGGGAACCAAGAGTAACATTTTGGCCAACTTTATCTGATTGTTTCTTTGGTACATGCACAAGAAATGCAAAAAAGTAAAGGTCTGGAGATTGTTGTTGATGTGACAGTTGCGTCTGGAGTCTGCTGCTGTTGTTTCCCAACATGAGGATCAAAGTCGTGTCAATGCCAGGAAAGCAGGCTCAGAGTAAATCAATCAGAGACGCAGCCAAAACATTAGGTGTGTCACAATCAACTGTTTGCTTCGCTGTTAAGAAGCAAGAATGCATTGGTGAACTTAACAAAAACAAAAGACCCGGCAGACCGCAGAAGACCACAGTAAGGGGAGCACCAAGGAATACTTTCAATCACGAAGAACAACTGTTGAGCAGATCAAGCCTCACTTTAAACGGGTCTCTGTTGAAGAAGTATTCTTCTCCCTGGGTTCAGAGAGTTTGGAGGGTTATACTTCAGAAGGTTCACCACAACATGCAAACCACAGGGAGGTCTCCAGGGCAGAAAGGCCAGGTTGGAGTTTACTAAAAACTCAACTGAAACCTCATAGTGTTCTAAGACAGGGTCTTAAAACAATATGAGACCGAAGTTTGACCAGCAACAGGCATACGTGGAGAAAGACACAAACAACCCAAGACCCAAGCTTAGAACACTCAGTTATGAATGGTGACGAGCCACTTTGTTCGGTACACCTTCTCATTGTCCATTTGATCAGTTCCACTGACCATACAGGTGCATTTTGTAGTTTATCACAGACTGTAGTCCATCTCTTTCCCCCGAATTAGTCATAAGCCCCCCTTTAACTCATCAATGATCAGAACTCCAACAGGACCTCCAGTGAGATCAGTACAGCAGTGACACTGACATAGTAATGGAAAGCTATTGTGTGTGTGTGTGAGTGAGTGCTGCACAGATTGCATCACACACACAGCAGGGCTGCTAAAGATTTTAAACATCTCACTGTAACTGCTGGACTGAGAATAGTACACCAACTAAAATATCCTGCCAGCAGATGCTTGTAGTCTGAAAATGACCACCGATGATAAAGTTAAACACAAACTTTGCAGGATAAGAAGTTCTGATCAGATGAATCATCAATAACCTCACTTCTGCTATGTGGACCAAAAGGTTGGAAGAGTCTAACAGATTGGACATAGTGTTTAAGAACCCCAAAAGCACACCTCACCACCAACACTCACACACTAACAAGCCATTACTAAGTCAATGCTATACAGTAAGAATGGATTTAGGGCACTCTAGTACCCAGGACAAGAACAACAATGACGACCCTTCATGATGAAACTAACATGTCTTCAATACCCTTGGTGACTGACACCACCTATGTTTGAATATTTATGCAGTGGAACATTTTATGTAGTATGTCCATCACCATACCATGGCATATGGTGCATTATTGTATTTGGAGGTGCCTCAAACTTTACATAACTGGTTGTTACTCTGATGACACTCAGTGGACTCAGTGTTTTGGATGTGTGAACATTATGTAATGTACGATATATACTATACAGACTATAATACCATATATATACTAGGTTGACTATAAAACTGACTGTACCTTACTCACTACAATACTGAATACTAAACTGAATAGAAGATTCCACCTTATAGAAACACATTAATGAGCTTTGTAAGGCAATGTCCTAAACGGTCAGTGATGCTGCTTTGCTTCTAAGAAGCTACAGTTAAGTGGAACCCATTTCGGAAGAATGTTTGTCACTGTGCAAACGTTGTACCTGGTAGGCTTCAAATGAGGAACCCCGTACCCACAGTCACATTGCGTACAGTAACTGTGTCTCAATACCGCCTGAGATAAAATGAACTGATAATTAGAAACCTTTCGAAATGGCTGGCCTTTATCTCTTCATACACACACAAGCATGCTCACAACAACACATTGTGAGCATGGGTTTTCAGTCTAATAGGCACACCAACCCTGCACCTACATTCACTGGAATCACTAAAGGGTCATTACAGACTCACGACACTGTTCATCTAGGTTGCACAAATGTAATAAGCATGCTTGCTGGCCGCTTTATTAGAAACACCTACAGTTGTGTGCTACAGTTTGGTCAATCCCTGGTCAAATGACCTGTTTTGTTGATTTCCTAAGTGAAAATAAGTACATGCTATACAAGGAACAAATATAAATATGACATTCAGATGCAACTTTTACAGAAGAAATTCTATTTAAACCTAAGTTTAACCTATTGTAAAATATAAGAATGCAATAAGTGCCATAAGTTTTGCACAAGCCACATTTTATTTTCCAATATGTTACATTAGTGTTATGTTAAATCAGTGTGTTTTTTAGTTGTACTCATGAAAAACAAAAAAAGAGTGTGTCAAGGTGTGCCTATATTTTTGAACACAGCTGCACCATGTTGCTACACCTTGTTGGTGTAAAGTATCTTTTTTGACACAGTGTGTGTTAATTATACTGTAGGCCTTCATCAATGTGCAGTTTCTGATCACTGGACCACTACTAGCTGGGTATTTTTGGTTGGTAGACTATTTATAAACTAGCAGGTCCACGGTACACCATTCAAATGATCTGGTCAGTGGGGGGTCCTGTGGTTGTTTTTTTCCAATGACAAACTGTCAGTAACCACTGGACTCCAGTGATCATTTCTATGTCTACAAAGTTTATATACATGGTGAGCGTTACTGATAAATATGGCCACTGACAGCAGACACAGCTTTGTGTGTTTTCAGTAAAATATATTTGACTGAGGCCGACGTCATTGTGACAGCTCGGGTTGTGAACCTAACTTTCTTTCTGCGTGAGTCAGGGTGTGGTGAGGGCAACCATGCATTTGTGGTGTATGTGTTTGTGTGTATGTGTGCTTGTGTGGCAGCAGAAGGAGAGAAGACAGAGGGAAGGGGGATGTTGGGTGGCGGAAGTTCTGCTGAGTGCTGATAAAGGCTTCGCTAGGTGCTCATGCTAACTGCTGTGGTTTTCGGGCTTGGGCAGGGGCAGAACTGAGCGGCTTGCTATCAATCGCCTCCAACAACCCCTCCACCCCCCTCCAGGCCGTCCTGCCTGGCCTGCACTGTTGCACAAGGATGCACACTTTGCAAGATGATGTACATTTAGAAGCCAATTCTAAGTTTCAGTTGACTTTATTTCTGGCAACAACTGAGTTGAGGATGATTTATTTTATTCTTGTGGAATAATGTTTGAACCGAATCAGTTTGAGCTGCATATTGTTGCTGCCATGTTGTTCTATTTTTGACTGTGCCAGCAGCCTTTGTTGTGCATTATATGTATTTGAATCGAACGTGAACTTTTTATGGTGAGGTTTTCTTAAAACAGTGATGATTTGAGGACTATACATATACAGGTCTCAAAGAAGCTTTCATGCCCATAAAAAGCAGCACAGGGCTCCTGACTGGAGCAGCTGGATAAGCGTTCACCCATCCTTTGGATGTCATGAGTTTGATCCCTTGTGATGCAACATCCATCCAAAAGTGCAAGAAAGTATGATTGGCTTTGTTCTTTCTGGGTGGCTAGCATGGCCCTCCCTCTCCCCCCATCTAATAGTGTAATGCCAGTCAACATGAATATCTGTTAGCTGATATAACAGAACTGGCAGTTAGTATTCTCCTGCAAGCGTGTTGAACTGTCCATTGACGTTGCAATAGCAGCAGTTCCAAAGGGTAGAGCGGCATTTGGTGGAAGCATGTGCTAACCTTCACCCTCTTAGGACTAGTAGCATCGTGTGATTGTGTCCTAGCTAGACTTTGGAACTGGACATGACTAAATTTGGGAGAAACCTGGGGAAAATGCAACAAAAAAGCAATATATCCTCCATGAATGTATTTTTATGGTCACTTTGCTACAGAACGGGATAGTAAATTTAGTTGCCATTCATTTCAGTTTTTGTTACTTTGTGTACAATGCTAACAATGTAGTTTTAAACTCACACTCCAAGTTTTCAAAGCAGGCAAACATGTATCTGTTTTAAATACTTGTTTTTTATCTAATTAGGAGACGGGACACCAGGTGCTGCAAAGCCAGTGTCTCCAGCACAGTTTACTGATTTCACTGCCCAAATACACCAAGTTGTCACGTTTAGTGAGTGTATTTGAGAAGGGTACCTACAAAACTGTCTTAGACACACCAGCCCTCCAGGACTTGCATTGTGATCTTAAAATGATAAACTATACTATATGATACTATACTATGCTATGCTATGGTATACTATACTACAGTATACTATACTGTGCTATGCCACACTTTACTATACAATATTATACTATTATACAATATTTTACCATTATACTATAATCCAAGGGTTAGCCAATGATGACTCAGGTTGAAGTTTACAGACTATGGGCTGTAGGAAGTCTTCATTTTTTATGTAATGGGGCAAAACAAGAAATGAAACTAGGGACACCTCGGCTACAAGTCATGATTCCCACTTTGTGTCACCAGAGCACTACTGTTACAGTACCAGTACTGCCACTGTACATAATCCTTTTTTTGCTGAGATTGTAATTTCCTAATCAGTCAAGTTATCTGCCTTGAAATGTGATCATCCTTAAGGATGATCCTTTAGAGTCATCAGTCCTGGGAATATTATAATAATTTCTGCAATCAAAATAGAGCCTCCTTTATTGGAAACAGTGATTCTATTATTGCGCTGTAATTCCAAACACTTACAAACAGTATAGACTAGTGTATTTGTGAAAGTGATGTACAGTAACAGGACTGTCCATAAATGTACTTCCTTGCCAAAATCCATGTGAGGTGGTAGACTGAATAAATATAGGTAGATCTTTGAACTGCGTGTGTTGTTTTTCACAGTAAACTATACTGTGGTCAGGAAATAAATACTATGATGTTGAACACACATGGACATCTTTTCCATTTTTCCCAGCAGAAGGCTACGATGAATTTTCCCAACGTGACCACAAACCAAGGGAACAAATGCCCTCATTGTAATTAGCTTGGAAGGTTTTTTCCATAGATCTGAAATCGGCGTGTTTGTTCGCGTGCTGGTGATTTGTACGTGCTTAATGGCGCTGTAAGACGATTGGAATCCTGCTCCGGCCTCGGATATTTCGGAAACATTGCTTACATCATCACTATACTACACATAAAACAACGTGGGATGCCCAGTGTGATTTACATGGACGGATGAGGAGTAGTTTGGTGGGTCACTATGGGGGTGTGAGTGACTTCCTGTGGTCAAGCATTGGGCCATGCAAGGGTGGGAAAGAGATGGACCAGGCCACAAAGGTACGGGTGATCTGTAAATGATCTGTTAAAAAAACAGCACAACATATAATTATTACTTTAAGAGATGAACAACAAGAGAGGCCAGGCAGAACACGCACACACACACACACACACACACTCACACACACACACATACACACAAGCAGGCCTTCAGAAACGTGCAGAAGACCCAGTGACCTAAACTATGCACGGGGAAAGTAAGCCAGAGTGGGTGTTTAGCTTGGAATGAGCTGGATCCCAAACCACTGTGGTCTCTGTAATAGCAAGCTGGTTTTTGTGTCTGTGTGTGTGTCTGTGTTTGGAGGTGGGTGAGTAGGGTGGGTGGGTGCGCGGAATCAAGGCTTGGGAAGTCCCATCTCCTTGATTACTGGCAGGCGCCCACCTCTGCGAACCATGTCAGCCACCTACGTCCACCATTATGGTGTGCTGAAGCCACAAATCAGGGATTTGTAAAGTTATTTTAGTGTTAAATTCACGCTGGCCATTTTTATATCGTCCTCTTGACTCTACCAGGTCACACATCACAGAGGCATTATGTTCCACAATAGTAGAGAGGGATATTTTCCTGTGAAAACAAAAACAAATCGTTTATACCCTCACTTTAGACTTTTATTATTATTTCTCTCTTTTTTATTGCTGGTTTGTATGCTCAGAACGTGAGATTTGAGGATTTTGTTCTGAACCTCTGCAAACGTCTGTATATAAAGCAGGGCCGGGGCTATTCACATGGAACATTTTATACCTAAAGCCAATGCAAAGTTCTTAATGTAAATAAAAGCAAAAAGAACATTATAGTGTAAAGACGAAGTATTTTAACAGTAAAATAGGATTTATATTTAAGAAAACAGAAAAAAGAAATTGAGAAAGAAAAAAGCCTTTTAGAAATATACTAAAAGATGGCTGAGAGAATTTAAAAATATAAAAATGCGAAGTCTAGACAGAATATGTTCAAGTGTAAAATAAAGCGTGGAACATGTTTGATCTCAGTTGCAGGCACAAGAAAAGGGAAATGTTTAAACCTGTTTTTTCCTCCTTAACTACAACACTTACATACCAACAAGTCACAGCATTAAGATGAGGTGAATAACACTGATAATCTCATTACAATAGCACCTTTCGAGTAGTGGGATATATGAAGTTGATGTATTGGAAGCAGGAAAAATGGGCAAGTGTAAGGACCTGAGTCACTTAGATGAGAGCCTAATTGGGATGGCTGTACAAAGCAAAGCATCTCCAGAATGGCAGGTCTTGTGTAGTATTCCCAGCATGCAGGTGTTAGTACCTACCAAAAGTGGTCCAAGGAAGGACAACCAGTGAACTAGTGACAGGGTCATAGGTGCCTAAAGCTCAGGTGGGGAGCGAAGGCTAGCCTGTCTGGTCTGATCCCACAGAAGAGCTACTGTAGCACAAATTGCTGAAAAAGTTGGATATAATAGAAAGGTGTCAGAAGACACAGCGCATCACAGCTTGCTCAGAATGGGTCTGCATAGCAGCAGACCAGTCAGAGTACCCATGCTGACCCCTGTCCACCTGTGAAAGGGCCTACAATGGGGACCTAAGCATCACAAGTGGACTGTGGAGCAATGAAAAAAGGACCATGGAGCAATTAAAGAAGGTGACCTGGTCTGATGAATAACGTTTTCTTTTACCTCATGTGGACAGCTGAGTGTGTCCGTTGCTTACCTGGAAAGGGAAATGGAAGAAGCCAGGCAGGTGCAGGCAGTATGATGCTCTGGGCAATATTCACCTAGGAAACTGTGGGAGCTGACAGTCATGTGGATGTTTATTGGACAAGGACCACCTACCTAAACATTGTTGCAGACCAAATACAACAATAGCGTTCACTAATTTCCTCTTTCAGCTACACGCTGCAAAAATTGTTCAGGAATGGTTTGAGGAACATGACAAAGAGTTCAATGTGATGACTTGGCCTCCAAATTTTCCACATCTCAATCTGATTGAGCATCTGTGGGATGTACTTGACAAACTAGTCAAATCCATGGAAACCCCATCTCGCAACTTACAGGACTTAAAGGATCTGCTGTTAACATCTTGGTGCACATACCACTGCACCTTCAGAGGTCTTGTTGAGTCCATTGGTAGCACAAGAAGGACCTACACAATATTAGGTAGATGGTTTTAATGTTAAGGCTGATTGGTGTATATCCTAGATATAACATTGGTGTGTTTCACAGTAGTTGCCAAATAATTTGTAACAAATTAATAGGTCTTGAGATTAAAAAATAATAAGCAGTTTTAATAACCATCAATCATATTAGTGCTCAGTGTAAAAGCTAAATGAAAAGCTATTTTTGTACAGAACATAAGGTATGCATGTTACAAAACAGCAAACATTCAAAAACACGTGTGAATGTGTGTTAATCTAATGAATTTAGATTTAATTCAAGCAATTCTGAGCCACTTCTGTTAGTCTACTTGTCGTGAATAGTTCACACATTTTTAAACCATGGAAAAAGATAAAGAAGCAGCGTTATGAGCCGTGATGGTGACGATATATAAGGTGTAAGACTATCGATCACTGGCCTGTTGCAGACATGCACAGAGTGGCCCGTTCAGAGATTAGCAGTGTCCAATGGCAGTGCAATTTAAGATGAAGCAACAAATGAATTGGCTGCTGACTCCCTTATCCTATTTAGGTTCCACTTCAGATACATGAGCAGTCTTTGGCATAAACAGACACTTTGTGTGTAGCTAATGATTGTGGATGGCAGCGCACCTGAATGCTCTTAAGTGGTGTAATACAGCTGTCTCTGTCCACAGTGTTATTGAGAGGTCTGTAACGTGATAAGGCGAGCTGCTCAATGGCACTGGTCAAATGAAATTAAGCTGTTCGAACGCAAGAAGGGAAAAAAAGCGTCCCGGCCTACTTCTCCACTAAACAGTGATTTTGTGAACATTTCTTGAACATTCATTTTATCTTTCCTTGGAAGAAGCTAAGGACTCTAGACGGTCACTAGCTATGTTAGACATCTCCCCCCACCCCATCCCTCAAACCTCCAACTTTCTCTCCCCTCTGTGGCTGCCAGATATAGGAACAATGTGGCCTTTCTTACCTGTCGGAGGTGTACATTCCATCCCTACTAAACCAAGTCAGAAAGCATCCCCCAACATACCCCTCCTACACAGGTCCTCACAGCGCAGCCAGATTTACCTCCATGTGCTTTGGCATGTGAAAGTTTTGAAAAAAAAAATTCAGAATATGTCAAAAATATTCCCTCATATGCAAAACATATGTATGCCAATGCATTCCCACAGATCTGATATATATGTATATATATAAATTTCTGCATACTTAAAGTAGATGTTCTATTCATATACATATTTATGAATATATTGATGCATTATTCAAAGTATATTTTCAATATTCTTTCAATATATTTCCTCATCCTACAATATATGTTCAATATACAATAATACATTTCAGATCTAAAATATGCTCCGTATAAATGAATCCATTTCTGCATGTCCAAAGTAAATGTTCAATATGTTAATTTATTTCCTCGTATCTAAAATGTTCAA
>JBBPCX010000141.1:5451223-5464793 GCA_037974365.1 Hydrocynus forskahlii
AGATGTATATCCATCTAATTCATCATATGTAAAATATTTCTCAAAATAATTTAGGTTGGGTTTATTTTTTATGTTTCTCCACATCAAAGCATAGGAAACTGATTTTTATGTGACAAAACCGTTCAGCGGAAACATGAATCACTCACAATGCTGACGACACCAATACACCAATGTGCGTAAAATTTCCACAGGAATATGAAATATATTACACCAGCACAATTACTACCATAAGTAAGTCAACAGAAAGACAATTTGTTGTTGATATATAAGCTGTCGTCATAGAAATTGCCTATACATTTAAATTGAGTATATTTAAAGCATTACTTTTTTAGTGCAATTAACCCACCATTGCTGGAGTTGGTGGGGGTGGGAGGGCGAACTGGGTGGGTTGTGACTCACTACCCGCTCACTACAATTTGTGTAAACTTTTTTTTCTGTTTTGCGGGGAGTGTAAATTTAGGAGGTCAGAGTGTGAGAGTTGCACTAAGGACACCAGAGGGCCACAAAAAAAAAAGTGTGGGAGCTTTACAGGAAAGCTGCTTACATCGCCCATAGACCCATCCCATTTATGCAAGTGAAGTGACAGCCAGAGCAGAAGAGAGAAAGAGAGAGAGAGAGAGAGAAAGATAGAGAGAGAGAGAGAGAGAGAGAGAGGTCGCTCACATGCACTCTTGAAGTTCAGAGCTGTTGGTTCAAAGCGAGGAACAAAGATGAAGACTGATTTGTAAAGTTCTCCAGCAGGGTCACAACACCGTTGGCTTGCAGGATTAATATTTGAATATATTCTACCTGAGCTGAGGGGGTCCAAAGAAATGCTACTAAGGTATGTCAGAACTATGCCTTGGTGTAAATCCTATGCATGCTTCAGTGTCCTAATTCTGCTGGGAAAGTTTGTTTGTTAATAGAACCTTTAACACATGGGGTTGGTTTGAACTTCTTATTAATCTTAAGTTGGGTTTGATCTGTTTATGATGCATTCAAATAATGAAATTATAACTGTTTTATTGACTCAAACTGATTTATAGAGAGACAACTATTCTAACAACTTCAGCATTTTTTGTTAGTTCATTCCTTGTTGACGGATGCATCCATGATTTCATAACATACATGTTTATTTATGTGTTTATTAACAATGGCTAATTTTTGTACCCAAACATTTTCACTTAGTTCAATACTAGGTTTAAACTGAAAAAGTGCATCTAAAACTAAACGTGGATCTTTAAAGAACCCATTTTTACATTTTTCTTTATGGTTCTTCTGTCGCATCTCTTCAAGGAAACCTTTTAGACACCTTTATAATTGACATGACCCTCAGCAGACATTACTGACTAAAGAAAATGTACCTTAATGAAGGTTCATTTTACTTCTTCTTTGGCTTCTCCATGAAGACTTTTGGAGCCAAACGTTCAGTGGCGGTTTACCAGTCACAATACCATCTGCTATTTCAACGTGAGTTGGTCAGTACGCCACACCTGATGTTGAAACAGAGCTGCCGTGTGAGAGTTGTGCCCTCAGAGTTTGGGAAACCAGCCTGAGGAAACCCACCAGACATGGTGCTAAAAGCAGGATATAACACTTTCATTTTTGCTGTGAGCAAAAACGGGGTGACAGAAGTATAAAGTAACTGTGCAGACATGGGCCATAGTTGTTTCACTATTACACTACTCTTACTTTCACATTGGTTTCTTACTTTAAAGCAGGAATTATTTACCAGCGTAAAACACAGTTTTCAATTTGCCTTTGAATGATTAGGAAATAGGATAACAAAGTTTTCAATACTTCTGTTATATTGGATTACAGTAAATGTATACATACTTAAATGGCAGGTGGGCAGCACATTACATTTCAATGTCAACACGCCTCTAAAAAAGTTTCTGTGACTCTGGTGTCTGTGGTTAGGCCCCAGCCATATTTTTTGGAGAGCAGGCTGGTTCCCAAAAGATTGCCTTATCAGGTCTTGACATTGCTGCTCAAAAGCTCAGCTGATATGACAAATCCGACCCAACGGAACTCAACGTGGCAGGAGACACCACCACATTCAAAGAACGCGGGAAAAGTCACTTAATTTGATAGAGTTTTAAATGTTTCTTTATTGATGAGCCAGACACATTTGTTTGCACTAGACACATCCTCTTCAGAACTACCAGTGAATGATGATCTACTGACATAATTCCTATTTTCCAACATGTTATAAATGTTTCTTTGCACTTTCTAGAAATGCTCCTTACATGTTCTTGAGCATTGGATTAGAGGTGGTCCTATACTTTGACCATTTGGTCTCTGGCGCCTTCTCACGTTTGGAAGTGGTTTATTTTCAGATAACTTTGACTTGAAAGAACGAAACATGTGATGCATCATCCAACACAGGAAAACGCTTTCAATAACATCTCTCAGTGGAATTCTTTTCTTATTGAAACTGAATGACAAAATTCTCTCAAAATTGAAGGGAATCAAAAGAACAACACCTTTTCTAGACATAAGTTCCTCTAGTAGCTCAAACATGGAAATTATGTGAATGTCCATACACTGAAGTCTTCTGCATGTGTTTCCATAAGCTAAGCATTCTCTTGAATGTATTGGTTAAGTGACTGAAAAATCAGTTTGTGGTGATGCTGTTTTGCTGTATATTCCAGATTGGGGCACTGCACACGGGGCTTTTCCTGAATGTGTTCAGCCGTCAATAGTCCTCATCCCTTTAGGTTCAATTGTGAGGTGAGTCTAAACGGTACTAATGGTCAATGTATTCTCAATGACAACAGACAAAAAAACCCCCAGACAAAACAGAATAAACTTTTAAGTAGTCTATTGTGTTGCTCAATTTAGCTACAGATCAAATGTGACAATCCCACTATGAGGTAATATCTTGTCCTGTTTTTGTGTCTTCAGGGACTGGCAAACTCTAACAGACTTCATGGGGGAGTATCAATGTCTACCACTCATAGATTCAATGCGAGTGGCGGGCTGCGACATAATCCCACCCCCCAGCAGTCAGAGATGGACCAGGCCTGGCAGGAACTGATGGCCATAACAGAACTGCAGGTCAGTAAATGGCATTTAAGGTTGTGACTCACACATTCCTTTTTTCTCCCAACCTGAAAGGTCACAAAACAGTTATCAAGGCCTATCCATGTGTCTTGAACACTTCTAACCCTAACACCATGATGGGTTTTCTTTATCACTGTCAAATAAAACTAATTTCTTAAATGCCATTTCTTGGAAGATTTGAGGAGATCTATATTAATGAAAAACCAAGGCCTAGAACATTTAGCCAATGCTGAATTTCCCTTAAACACACTGATTCTGTTAAGATCTGCAACAATAGGCCAATTGAGTGATGCAAGGATAAAGGGAGACAGAGAAAGGGGGTGAGTGCCGTAGGCTGCCAGCAGCCCCCTGCACAGCACAATGGCCATCTGTTTCTATCTGAAACCCGAGCAGACCTAAGCGAGCCCTGCATAAGCTACGGGTGGCACACTCGTAGCAGGTGGGCTGGTCTCGCAGGCTGCAACCTGCAAATGACTTCTCAAAAGGTTCCCTTGCTCTTCACTGTGCCCTTTTCTTCCATAACTAGAACCATAAGAATCATTATTCATTTTTTCATTCAAGCACTTGATTTCTTGCGATCTAGGAAAGCCAGTGTTAGACTTGGAGCTGGCCAGATAGGCGAGACTGACAAACATAGTGATTTGTTCTGCAGGGATTCAAGGTATGCACTTATCCATTTGAAGCTACACCATAAATTCAAATATGAAATTTTCTCTTTCAGTCTTAGGCATCGATAAAACTTGGAGCTAGCCACAAGTAAGACCACTAGAATCCAACTGGGCAAGGCTTTTTTAGTTGGGCTCTTAGGGACCCAGTGCTCTGCAGTCTCAGTTCCCTGCCATGGAGTGATCCATTTCATGAGCAAATTACCAAGCCCTTAATGAGCTGGTCTGGGGTAGGCAATGACTTAAATCATTGGTCTGATGAATTTCATTTGTCTTGCAGGAGTTTGAGGTACCCAATGAGAATCCATTCGAGGCTGTGCCATATCTCTCTGTGGAGCCAGTGGTGCCTTACGGGAGCTTCGGAATGAGTCATCCACTGATAGATCCCAGTCCAACTGCCTGCGAAACCAGTTCTGCTTCTGCTGGTTTTGAAAGTGGATACATTGATGTGATGCCTCCCTACCAGCGCCTGAACCCACACATGGAAATGCACTATGGACACAGTGGAGGTCAGATGATGCCCAGGCTATTGCCAAATGCACAGTCTCTTCAGCCTCCGCTCATGAGCCTCCTGGATCACATGTCCATGACGAGCACTACCCACGGACTTGGGAAAGATGGCCCTGGCCACCCAGCAGATGACATGGAGTCAGACTCCGGTCTTTCACTGGGTTCAAGCCCACCACTCGCCTCACCAGAGAATGCAGCACATGGAGTACCAACATATGTACCCCACAACAGCAGTGTCAATTACACTGACGGTGAGGTGGAGTACATCGGAGACCATTGCCGCATAAGACCAAGTCTTTCCAGCTCTGTGGACTACCAGCACAACTTTAGTGCTTACTCTGGACCCTCCTACTTCTCTGTGACACCAAACCTGCAATCAACACAGCTGCCAACACCCCAGGCCCAACAGCAAATAACCATGAAACAGCTTTTGCCCTCTTCAAATTCAGTTTGTGACCTTCAAATGAACAGCTCAAGAGGAAGCTCTTTCCTGGGTTCCTTCCCAAAAGTCAGAGGTACCGGGCCCTCAGGGCCACTCAGCAGGGATGAGCGGAAAGCACTTGCCCTCAAAATACCCTTCTCATTGGACAAGATTGTGAACCTGCCTGTGGATGACTTCAATGAACTCCTGAGCCAATACACGCTGAGCGATTCCCAGCTGACACTGGTCAGGGACATCCGACGACGGGGGAAAAACAAAGTGGCAGCGCAGAACTGCCGCAAAAGGAAGCTAGAGAACATTGTGCATTTGGAGAATGAGTTGGGGCAACTGAGGGCACAGAGAGAGCACCTAGCCAGGGAGAGACTAGAATTTCAGCAGAACCTTGCCATCATTAAGTGTCGTCTCTCAGATCTGTACACCAAAGTGTTCTCCCAGTTGAGGGATGAGGAAGGACATCCATATTCTTTGGAGGACTATTCACTCCAACAGACTAATGATGGTAATATTTACCTAGTGCCACGAAATGCAGTGATTGATGGAGAATGAAGTATTTACAATGGCTGCTTTCCTTATTTCAATTGCATGTAGGACACTTTACATGTTGATATGGTAAAGCACACTTTAAAAAGCTTTTTTCCTTCATTAAAGTCTTTGCAGCAGTGAAAAATTGCAGTGGGGTTTGCCAGTGGTTTAACCTCATTACATCTCAGGGTAACTGCCAAATATTAAAAGGAGCACCAGGTAGATTCAGTGGGTTAAACACGTCCCTATGAAGATATTTGCACTTGGCATTAAAATCCATGTCAAAAAAAGCAAGACATTCATCACATTAAAAGCTTTATTGATGCGTAAAAACAGGTTAAAAAATTTTAAAAACACTTCCACTTGCTTCTTGGTCCTACAAAAGAGAAACAAATATTAAAATGTAGTTTTAACATTTTCACACATGCTGGGTAAAATAAGATTTACCTTCACAGTGCCTGCAGAAATGGGCAAAACTCCATTCTGGATTGTAGATGCTTTGCATCAAATTCCTAGGGAAAAATGCAAAGACCAGAGTTAGGCAGTTGAGCTCTTTGCAAACCATGAAGCTACATACACATGCATTATTCTGAAGGCACACAAACGAGTTGTATTCTTAAGTACTTTTGTGCCAGTTCACATGGCTCTGCAGTTACTTCCCTGTAATTATGACACTGATTGCAAAGTTGTGAATACTGTACTGCATCTACAATAAATAAAATGAGTTGAGTCCAACGGTAGTGAAGTCTGTTCTTACCTACAGGAGGCAATAAAGTCTGCTAGTCTTTCAGAGGCGACCTGTACTCAAATGCTCCCTGTTTCTTCTCCTGGCGACGATCTTGCTACTCATTCCTCAGCTTGCTTCCATGGCTAGTGCTGGCACGCATGTAAACTAGTCTACTTTGAGGTAACCTGCATATAATTTGGTTCTTCGTGTGGTTCACCAGAGGGCTCAGGTGTTTTGACATTTTGTGACAATAGTACTCCGTGAAACAGTAAATTGAGGACACTACTCCCAATTATGTGACCAGATCAAACCCCTCAACGGACAAGTGACTTGTAGCCAGTGAGAGCCTATTACTAGGCTAGACTACAGATGGAAAAAACCCCAGATTTAAGAACAGCACAACTTTTTAAAAAAAAACTTAGATGCTTTATTTCAACTTGATTGGTTGAAATTACACATAATTGGTACTGACTGACATTCTACATAACCTCATTTAATTTGGAATGCATCCCACAAAGAAAATACAAAAAGCCTGTATGATGACAAAACTCAATGCAGAAGTCCCAATCATGATATCACTACTGTACATCACTTCTGATTGGCTGAGCAGATCTAGGGAGTAAACCTGCAGCTGCCCTGTCAGCCCTCTCGCTCTCCTGCCTCCTCTCTTAAGTACTGAGTCCTGTTGAACAATATGAACAACAATGTTAAGCTGCACACTGTCTATTAGGCTTCCATAGAGCATGTATAAATTAACACTTCACTTAGGGATCCAGTACATAACTAGATCTGTTGGCATAGCCCATTTTCTATACGCTACAAAAAACCTGCGACACAGCAGATGAGTCAAACCAACCTTTAAGGATTAAAATCGCCGGCCTCCTCCAGAGCCACCATATCCTCCACTTCCCGAACCACCTCCATATCCACCTGAGGCAAAAGACAATGTACAGGTGTGGTTCACAATTAGGCTGTTTGAGCCTGTTTAGTGGTCGATGAGCCAATTGCAGTCTGTAGCAGCTCAGAAAGGAGCAGTCAAAGAGGACAGTTAGCACTTCACATGAGCCGATTGCACCAATTGCATTTGCACATCAAATGTAAAAAAAAACCCTAAACAAATCTGAAGCACTAATTACCTTATTTAATAGGCTACATGCAGTGTTCAACGTTTGCCTACTCAAATCTAGGATTCTAGCCAAACAAAATTAACAACATTACATTTTATAACTCACCACTATATGGGCCACTGTTCCTGCCACTGCCAAAGCTTCCTTTCATGGGGCCATAATTTGACTGATGACTGTTGTAGTTTCCAAAATCATTGTAGTTGCCTCCGCCGCCACCAAAGTTACCTGTAAATAAAAACTGCTCAACTATACAAAACTTACATTACAGATGCACCAAATTTGGCAAAATGGAAAGGCTTACTTCTAAAAAGTCTAAAAAAAAAAAAAAGGCAGACAAACCTCCTCCAAAGTTTCCATTGCTGCTGCTGCTGTTGTAGTTGTCATAACCACCACCGCCGCTGCCGCTGCCACCATACCCTCCACCACCTTGGTTACCATAGCCTGGTCCTCCTCCGCCACCTCCACCATATCCACGATTGCCTCCGTAACCAGAGCCGCCACCACCACCACCATATCCACCTGTGGGTTTTAAAGAAATCACAAAAAGTCTTCCCGTTGCCATTAAGAAGTCCTTTCAGCAGAACCCCATTGCCACAATTCTATGGGGGGGGGGGGGGCGCGCTTGCTCTACGCAGCATTTTCAAGAAAAATAAGCAATTCGGTTTTTGAAAGGGTTTTGAAAGTCAGTTTGACTGAAGACCTACCACCATCTCCAAATCCATTATTGTAGCCATCCCCATATCCTCCACCACCACTACTACTTCTCCCTCCTAAACACAGTAAAAAGATAACACACATTTCCTAGACATTTGACCACAGCTTATAACAATGCATCCTCATACAAACCACAGCTGTTCCTTAATCAAAATATCCTAGTGTGATTACAGCTTGATAGAACAGCTCTGGGATAGGAAAATATCTACAAGGTCATGAACAATCAGGGCAACTGAAAGTTGAGAAGTACAAATTTGCTGTGAAGTGTATGGCAAACCCTTGAGGACATCAGAAACAGGCCTCTAAAACCAATTTGTGCTGGAGAATGTAAGCTACAAATAGTGTGCAGTAGGCCTCAGACAGGCCATGTATATTAAGAGCAGGGAATACACCAAAACATTCAGAGCAGTGGGTCTCCAGGACCAGGGCTACAGAAACTAGGTCTATGAAGCCTATTTAAACAAACAGCATCAATGATGGCCCCGTCATATGACATCCATCACTACATGGCAGTGCGGTGAACAACGCTTTACACTTTTCAAAAATCTGTGGCAAAACGGCAACTTCACATTTCAATGCACACATTACTACTACAGGTTTAATATTCAAGCCGGTACATTTAGGGTGCACTCTAAATCAGTTAACCTACCCAAAAAGCTTGTTTCTAGAACACTTACCTCGACTGCCAAAATAACCATCTCCATCACCTCCAAAGTCATTGTTGTAGCCACCATTGCCATATCTGCCACCAAAGTTCCCACCCATACGCCCTATACAACAAAAAGAAAAAAAAAAAAAATCAGTTTCACTTAACAAATACTGATACTAGTGATTTCCACAAAGATACCATCTTACCTCCTCTCTGGTTCCCTGATGCATTCTGCATCTCTTGCTTGGAGAGAGCCTTCCTCACTTCACAGTTATGGCTGTTCAGAGTGTGGTACTTTTGAACTACAAAGAAAACACCGCTAAAAGCACCAACCAACCACTGCATATTCACCCACACCAAAAGGGTACACAAGATACTCACTAACTATGCGATCCACAGAGTCATGATCATCAAAAGTAACAAAGGCAAAGCCCCTTTTGTTTCCAGTCTTATGATCAACCATTATCTCAACTGCTTCAATCTTCCCAAACTGCTCAAAATAGTCGCGGAGATGGGACTCTTCTGTATCTTCTTTGATACCACCCACAAAAATCTTTTTCACAGTCATGTGTGCAAATGGTTTGTTGGAGTCCTGGAACACAGAACCAGCATAGGTTAAGAAACTGCTTAAACCATGTTTGCAAAGAGCAGGCTGCGTCATCTACTGAAACTCACCTCTCTAGACACGGCACGTTTGGGCTCCACAAGTCTGCCATCAACTTTGTGGGGCCGTGCATTCATGGCATCATCTACTTCTTCCACAGTGGAGTACGTGACAAAACCAAAACCTCTTGACCGCTTGGTGTTCGGATCCTTCATGACCTTTAAAAGAAACATGAGTGAGCAGAATTGTATCCGCAGGCAACAACTGGGCTGTAACAAATGAATGGAACTTACCACACAGTCGGTCAAGGTGCCCCATTGTTCAAAATATGTTCGCAAGCTGTCATCAGTGGTCTCGAAGCTGAGGCCTCCGATGAACAACTTCCTGAGCTGCTCAGGCCCACGTGGTTGGCCCTATAGGAAAAAGGCATGTTTATTATTGACATGAAGCAAGATTGGCTCCTTAGAAATTACTTTCCTCTTATGGTCATTTAGTGTGGTGCATTTTAGACAAACACAAACACTTGACTCAGCTGCAACCTATAGTTACAGTTGAATCAGACAACTTATCCCAGAGGAAACTGCTTATGGTTATGACTGCAAAGACAAAAGAAAAATATGAAGTCTAAACAAATCCCAAAAAATTTGTAGCACAAACACTCACTATGCTATAAACACAAATGCTAGATGTACATAGATAAGCAACTTAGTTAAAGTAATTACTAGAGGCCAATTAAGTGTTATCACTCAGATCTATATATATTATACTGACATAAGTACTTCAATTCACTTGCTAAGACTATTGCAAATTGCACCTTTTCACTCAACAAAAAAATGACAAAATAAAGCCTTGACCACTCCTAACTAAATACACAATAAGGTCAAAAGTATTGGGACGACCGAACATTACACCAATCGGGACTGTAACGACCTTGCATTTAAATACATAGACTTTAACATGGAGTCGCTCATCAAACTCATCCAACCATGTCTTTAAGGAGCATGCTTTGTGCACCGGGACACAATCATGCTTGAATGAAAAGGTTCTTCCCCAAACTGTGTCCACAAAGATGAAAGCATGGCGTTGTCGAGGATGTCTTAGTATGCCGAAACATTCAGCTTAACTAGAAATAATGGGTATAGCCCAAAACCTGAAAACGGGTATGTCCCAAAACTTTATATAGTGTATAAAACCAGACAGGACATGTGCGTGTATTTTATGTAAAGAGGGCGAGGTTAAGCAACACACCCGCCATGTTAAACCAGGCTAAGCTAACGTAGCCTCCAGCAAAAACAAAGACACTGGCCAGCCTAAGCAAATTCTCAAAACAAAACCGACAGCACTTCGTCGTGAGGCTTTATGTGCAACACGTTCCAACCCAAACAACCTTCTAAAATAAATACAAAAACAAGACACCCAAAAGTACACCGTGCGGCCTAGCAAACAAAATGGCGGCGCTGGAGTATTTTGAAGCATTTAAACAACTAAAGGCCCACATTCGGCCAATATTTAAGGCAAAGGCTAAATAGTATTTAAGACTCCTGCAAACGTAACATAACACTTTTTTTTTTTCTTTTTTTTTTGTTTTTTTAAAAACAACCGACCTCTTTCGACATGTCGCCTACTGCCCCTCGACGAGCCGTACCACAGCAAAGGAACAAGGAGAAAAAAAGTCCTGCCACGGCTTATATACGCACCACCCGCCCACCGCGGCACACGATTGGTTAAAAAATCCCGCCACGATACCATGTTGCCTATTGTTGAAATTTGATTGGTTCAATTCATGTCAATCAGGACGTGGCCCTTTGCAGACGACCGGTCTGGAAAGAATGTTTGTGTACATTTCAACAAAACCTGTATTTGGACTATTTATAAAGATTTAAACACCAATATGACACATGTGTTGCATTTGTTTCACTTTCAAACCAAGTTCCCAAATCATAAATGCGCAATCAACACTTCTTGTCCAAATGAATGTGTTCTTTACAGTGTAACATGACTGTGATATTCTGCACGTGTCAAATTGGTGTTTAAATATTTAAACAGGACAGTCTCAAGACAGGCCCCTCGGCAGCCAACCGTCCTCAACCAACTGTCCTCTTTATGTACATTTCCAGAAAACCATGCATTTAAGATTTAAACACCAATATGACATGTGCATAACATTGAGCAAGTATTTTGATTAAATAAGACTGAATTCTAGCTCATGTGCTTTATTTATGAGCATATGAGTTTGTTTTGACAGTTTTAGTGACACAACTGCTCTTGTGTGGTACGCATATATCTTCATGAATTACTCGTGTGTCCCACATTTTCCGAAGGGCATTCAGACTTAAGGCTATAATCAGTGACCCTAAGAGTACATGCATGTTATCTGTGTTCTTTTATGTCTAATTCACCTTCTTGCTCTCTCTTTCCTCAATCTGAGAGGGCCCTGTTTGTGACCATTTTTAAAGATTTAAACATCAGTATTACACATGTGCATAATGTCATGGAAAGATAGAGAGCCTAAGTCTAAAACTTTTTCTAAGTCAAAAATCAAAGAATGTCAAAGAAGTGCAGCATAGCTGGTTTATTGAAGTATTTGCAGCCTTGCAGTCCTGGGAGCAGCGATCAGAAGCTCTCTTCAGCCAAGTGGACTAAGGCTTATATAGGCCCAAGAATTCAACACCCCTTTATTGATCCTACCCACTTAACAATCTTCCACCAATAAGTTCTAGTTACATCAACATTTGTTTATTCATTGTTCTGCTCTCTTTATTTTTCTACCTGTAATTAATAGCCCAGTTATCATTCATTAATATTAAATTCACTCCACCCACCTCCATTACTTTATACATGGCCATGTTCCTGTTCCAGGTGTAAAGGACAGTTCAGTCGGTTCAGTTTTGATACATTTGACATAACTGATTTGCAAACTCAAACTCTTTTTCAAAGACATGTACAATCTGCAGACTCTTCTATGGACATCTCCAGGTACAGGTGCTTCAGGGTTATTGAGTCTGAATGCATTCAGGAGTTGTGTCTGGGTTTTGCGGGGAGCACAGAGTGAATTTACTATAGTGAATTTACCATAATAACACTGCAGTCAGGTTTAGCCCTTAAGGAACACACACACATGCATTTGGACACGTTTATATCAAATGTGTGTATGTATTGGGAACTTGATTTGCCAGTGCAAAAAATGCAGCACAGATGTCATATAGGCATTTATATCTTTAAAAAATTGTCTTAGATGCTGGTTTACACAAACAGAACCCTCTCAGAACAGGTCGGCTGCAGAGGGACCTGTCCTGGGAGTGTCCTATTTGTGTACGTTTCAACAAAACCGTGTATTTAAGACCATTCTTTTAAGATTTAAAGACCAATATGACACTTGTGCATAACATCACAATCATGTTTACTTTCTAAAGTACACACAAACACATATGCATTTTTATAAGAAGTGCCTGTCACTCCATTATGTACCTGTGTGTGTGTGTGTGTGTGTGTGTGTGTATCCACAGTGTTCTAATATTTATTTATATCCACTCTGTACATTTATACATACATATACTCATTGTGTACATACATACATACTTATCTAAGTTTACATATAGTTTACATATACAGATATACAACGTATATGTGCATATCTTACAATACACATGTCCATATTTTATATTTCTGGATTGTATAGTGTACATTTTATACTGTACTACTGGTATGGTATTTTATTCTATTCTATTGTTCTTAATTTTGCTGCTCTTACCTTTGTACTGTCCACTTTCTGCAGTGACAATGCAAATTTGCACTTGTGGGACTAATAAAGGTTTATCTTATCTTATCTTGTCTTATCTTGATTTCATGTTTATTTCAGTTTATAATATGCATATGCATTGGAAACTTGGTTTGCAAGAAAAACAAATGCAGCACAGGTGTCATATTGATGTTTAAACCTTTAAAATGGTCTTGAGTGGTTTTGTTGAAATGTACACAAACAGGGCAGTCTCAGACCAGGTTGGCTGCCGAGAGACCTGTCCTGAGACTGTCCTGTTTGTGTAATACAACCTGCATTTAAGACCATTTTTAAAGATGTAAACACCAACATGACATATATGCATGACCCTACAGTCAGGTTTACCCTCTAAAGAACACACAGACACACATTCATAGAATAGAATGTCTTCTTCATCTTCTTCTTCTTCTTCTTCTTCTTCTTCTTCTTCTTCTTATTATTATTATTATTGTTATTATTATTATTATTATTGTCATTGCAATACACAGGAATGTACAGTCCAATGAGATAAGATCTGTAGCTCTGCAGATGCTTATCTCTGTTAAACATATGTATAAAATATAAAACAAATAAATAACAAATAAAGTGTGATATCTAGATGTATTAGCTTTACCAGAATACACAACTACTTAATGAGATAATAGAATAAATAAATAAGAATCTACAGCTTGGATGTGATAAAGAAATGGAGAAGTATGTACAGTGTTCATTCATTTATTTATATAGTTATATACAACATAACAGTAAAATATAAAAGTACACCACAAATGATTCGATAATTGTATTT